>RDPX01000120.1:287865-300365 GCA_003991215.1 Morbakka virulenta
CGTTACATACAAAAAATTGTGAAATCACATCGTCAATTGCTCTGATTATCGACTCATAAATTCAATAGAAGATACTATTTGTTGAAATTGACGTCATTAGAACTTTCGAACCCATCAAATTGCCATTCTACAAACAATGAGTTCTACTTGGAAAAAATATAGGCCTACGCTAATTTTAGCGTTGGACGACGTTGACAGTCAGGTGTTTAAGAAGCCCTTGATTTGGTGCCAGTACCAAAACGTCGGATTCCATTTTGTTTCATAGATGTGTTTTCTGTTGAATCTGGCGTTATGACCTGGTGATTCTTGTGCATAGTATTAGGATAGGTGTATCGTGTACGTTTTACTGACACAATAGTAATAGGCAATTTGGTCCTGTTCTGAATAGTGGCAAATGCTCGTTCATTGATGCCTCTTCTCATGAATTGCTTTTTAAAATGCGTATAACAACTCTTGTGAAGTGTTTTAGTTCTTTCTGTAGTTCCTTTCTTTCTTTTCTAATCAAAATGTAGTCGGGATATACAAGTTTAAAATATTTCCGTTTGGCTTTCTTAAACTTAAATTCGATTATCTTTCACTGACTACTTCAACTTCCTTGTCACTCTATGGCGTTAGTGTTTGTTATGGCCTGTCCGGACCACCCACGCAGTAACGACAGCTGTACTGTTACGGTTTCGTGCATGTGACTTGTAGCTGCACGATCTGAACACCAGATATAACACATCAGTGGATAGGTATTACATTAGAAAAACACAAGGCTTGGATTCAAGCTACATTTTTCTTATATTTTCATCTTCCTTGAAGCAAATATCCTTATTTTAATACCAGGATTGTTTCTTAAGGTCATATCTGCTATGTTTAATTTGAGTTCTTTTGGAATGCATTTCTGGCTCAAAGACATTAATTTCTCCCCAAGACTAGTCCCAATTTAAGTTGAGTCAAAACATGATCTCATTGAGTCATTTTAGTAGGAATGAAAGAGTTGGAGAAGTTATCCAAAACGTTTGCCATGATTTTGTACAGGTTGTTGACTTCCTAACAAAATTTATTTATTTAAACTCAACCACAACCTTCTGTTTAGATATCTTTTCGATTTTTCCTCTGAGCACTCAGTTTGATTTTTTGTTTCCTTTTTGATCATATGATCATTTTGTAGAAGTTAAGGAAACTGTTTTAAATCTTGCTGCTAAGGAGGATTCGTCAATATCCTGGTGACATATTTTGGAATATAGCCTTAGGAAGTTGGGTTTCTATGCTGCAACTGAATTTACAGAACGAATTCAAATTTTATTAAAATATTTAAACTTCATCTTTGTTGTAAAATCAAATCGCATTCTCTTCGATGGCTCAATGCTCGTTGTTCTTTCAATTATTTCTAAGTTTGGTTTAATTCAGATGGAGGACTCATGGAGATTTAGAGATTGTCCAGATAGGGTAGTGATGCTTGTAAATTATTGTTTCTGGTGCTAAATTATATTTAGCATTACATTATATATATTATAATGTAAAAACTCTATTATAATAAACACAAACTATGGTGAAATATCTGTACATTTATTCAGGACCATTCGCACCCCCCACCCCCACCCCAAATTTGGTTCTTATGCCACTTACCTTTCGTTGTATCCTCAATTGTCCAAAAACAATTAAATATGAGTCACGATTGATCTCACACAAACAAATTAAATCATAAAATCGATCCAAAATATTCGAATCTTCATCAAATTCTAAAATTAGATAACGGATGTTACAGGTGGTCATATTCCGACTTTGATTGCGAATATTTTTGGATTCAAAGAACCAAGGAAGGAAATTTTATCTAACAAAGAACATCCATACGGAAAATAAAAATGTGTTAATGAATGTTTTGTCAATGATGATTGGATGTAGACCAAAGTGGCATAACGTATTTTACGCGGTTGTTTTTTCTAATTTGCCTTTTAAACTTTCAACCTTCATTTTATGACTGGTGGTGTTCACCACTAAATACAGTGGCTTAATTTCTTCAACACACGTGGTAATCGTGAAATTTAGCCACAACCTACGCCTTTTATTGGCCACGTTCAAAGTTTTTTCTTTTTGAAGAATATATAGCGTATGTTACAGACAGTTCTCTGACAAAAAGTAAAATGCCTTTTAAAATTGAAAAACTCTTATTTTCCTAATAATCTTGAAAATTCTGAACTTTATGGACTTAGAGGAAGCCATAGATGTAAGAGCTTTATCATGTCATGAGTCGTAAGCTTTTTCCGAGCTACGTTTCGAGAGATACTTCTCCCATCGCCAGAGCCTTACGATGGGAGAAGTATCTCTCAAAACGTAGCTCAGATAAAGCTTACGACTCATGACATGATAAAGCTCTTACATCTATAACCCTTATTTTGTTAATAATTATCGAGAAATCTTTTACCTAAAATCCATACATGAATTTTTCTGACATTATTTTGGTCTTTAACATAAATAATGATTCTCTGTAAGGATTTTAGCATGTAACACTGTCCTTGGGACATCGAAAAAACGTCAAATTTAATAATCCGAATTCGCTCAACAAAGTGCCTTCCTTTAATTTCTAAGCATATACTATAACTTAAACGCGTTTTTTTCCCCAGATGAATCAAAATTGTATTAAAAAGCTTTGTGGCAGTGAATGTCCAACTATTTGAATGAAAAAAAATCAGCCGTTTTTTACCAAAAAACTTCGAGGTATCGAAAACCTAAAGGACTTAAACATCCTTAAACAAGTTTCCTTTAAACTGCAATTTTCTTTTTTAACTTTAATATTATATTGTTATTTTAATATCTTGAACAAACNCATGTAACACTGTCCTTGGGACATCGAAAAAACGTCAAATTTAATAATCCGAATTCGCTCAACAAAGTGCCTTCCTTTAATTTCTAAGCATATACTATAACTTAAACGCGTTTTTTTCCCCAGATGAATCAAAATTGTATTAAAAAGCTTTGTGGCAGTGAATGTCCAACTATTTGAATGAAAAAAAATCAGCCGTTTTTTACCAAAAAACTTCGAGGTATCGAAAACCTAAAGGACTTAAACATCCTTAAACAAGTTTCCTTTAAACTGCAATTTTCTTTTTTAACTTTAATATTATATTGTTATTTTAATATCTTGAACAAACTAAAACTGGAATTACTTCTAAAACTTTGCGTTTCTCCTTAATATTTCTTTTAAAATTTTCTTTCTTTGCAAATGCACTGCTGATTGAGAGAATTATAACTTTCGCAAATATCATCCCCAAGCAGAAAACCATAATACCTTTCGTCGAAATTCACCCTTGAAAGAATTAAACAGGAGAATTAATGGGTAGACAGTAGATTCACTCTCAGCAGAGAAAATATGCTCATGAGAGAAAGGACCTCGAGTGAGTTCACAAGTGCACCGAACACGAGTATTCTTAGGCTATGTATACCAAAAGTCTAAAAACAACCTTTTACCTTGTAAGTTAATCGTGTTTGAACTGGTACATAAGTAAATTAATAAGGGGCATCCCAGCCATGTCTGAAAAACATAAAAAGAAATAACGTGCCTTCATGTACCATATATCAACTAGCTTCAGACGTATGAACCCAAGTTAAAATCATTAAGACCAAAACAAGAGAAGAAAATGGTGAGAATCAGTCGGAAAATTATAAAATCCAATATTATGGTTAACGCAGTGTCTCAAAGTTTTCAAATTAATTCCAAACTCATTTATACTTGAGTATCGCGAGTAAGCAAGCGATACACCATGTTCATCAAAATATACCGCCTCAAAAATCACTGGTTTTCTACATGATGTTTGCAGTGATCAGCAGAGGACAAATCTGAATAGAGAAAAGACCCAAAATATTACTTTGTTATTTCCAACTATGCATTTTCAATGTCCGTCTTCAGATGACAGAAGACAGGGATAGTTCATTCTCTTTTGTGACCTTTTAAAAGTCATCTCATGCAAAACGTTGAACTTGGAAGGTTGCGTGACTTCAAGTAGACTTAAAGCGGAACCAGATCTGTTTTCAAAAGAGACAAACGGAAATTCGGGATTAATGACGAGTTGCGAGTAAAATGAGAATAATACTATGAACAACTTGAATCAACACTGACAACAGGCCAAAAGCCTTGGGCAGATTGACTAGACATATCAATAAAACACACACAGACTTTGTATGTCTACATCAGTCAGAATAATACTTCTCTTGGTGTGACTGCGTAATTGAGAGAATGAGGGTGTTCACTCCAACTTTGATTACGAAATTTACCTTGTGCTACAGAAATAAATTTGAGACCCATTATTTAGCAGTTTTAATTGTAGCTCTGTCTTCGAGGTCTGGTTGGATGGCTTCTGCCTGCTTTTGGTAGGAAAATAACTATCTGTTGTAAATAAAGGATGAGCATTCTCAAGGTTCTCAGAGAAATGTAAAGAATTAATTTGTTTTGTTAACTTGGCTAATTATAGAAGCAAAAGAGCAAGATGCCGACCGGTGTAAGAGAAGAAACAAAAATTTCGACAAATATATATAGTACTATATATATATATATATATATATATATATATATAGGAATATACGTACGTTCAAGCATACGTCAACCATAGTACTCTAAAAAGAAATAAGTTCTCGCCTTGGCTGTATTCTTTATCAGAATTTGCCACAGTATTCAATCGGAAGGTATCTGTAGTCAACCCATCCCATATTACAAATGTATGATAGAACGCACACGAGGAAGAATTAATTTTGGTACAAAAAAATAAAGGCGTTGAAATTAACAGTTTAGGAAGAACAAGCAACATTGAATTTAAGACTTATGACGAGAATAACAAAATTAGACGAACAACATTGTAGCAACAAATCCCTTCCTGTTGATTCCTCCCTTTCCCCCCTCCCCCCTATTAAAGCCACATTCTTTAGCGTACCTCTGTGGCTAAGATTGAGGGACTGTTTAGCTCATTAAGCTTCTTGAATATTAAAATTTTTAAAGCTAATTGTTCAAACGCAGAGCAAGGGACAAACACAAAAAAATCATGAATGAATCAGAAATCGACGGCTTATTTGTTCTTTCCTCCGTTGACTTTTGTTTTCTTCTACTGCTTTTTTTCTCTCTTTCATGCCTTCTTTATTCCTTTTGCACTTTACGATTAGCCATGTCATGAATAGTCTAACTTTTATCATTACGTATTAAATAACAAAAAAACCCCAGTGAATATTCTGAATGTTACTGTCAACTAGTGAGATTTATAAAGTTGAAACTTCTTGACTTGATGGAATTAGTTGAAGACATGGCCAGAAGAGCTTTATTAAGTAATGAGTCTGAAGTTCTTTCCGAATTATGTTTCGAGAAATGCTTCTTCCATCGGACGATGGGAGAATTATTTCTCGATGCGTAGCTCAGCTATATGTTGGTAACACTTCATACCCATTCAATTGTAAGAACAGCCGTTATTCACACAGTTAGTTCTATATATCATGCTAACCTTGTTTGAACTGTCATGACCCCAGTCACAACTCGTTGTGGTAATACTAAGAATTTGGTCTGAGAAGTACACCCTTTTATTAATTTATCAACTGAAATGGTTTCTATATCTAAATTGAATTGTTAACTTTCGTGTACTAAACTTTTTTGTATCTCACCTTTCTCTATGTGACAAAATTACCAAGAATGAAACTGTGCAAAAGGATATAATTATTAAATTGTATGTTGTGTCTGAGAATGTACAACCAAACAATATCGTGCTCTTTGCAAGTGTCCTCGGTACTCTTTGCCTGCATTCTCTGAAGAGGCTGTTGTGATTCTAGTTTTGTCGATTAGTCTGGCACACTGAAGACGTAAGAATGTGGTAAGAACATTTTTATATTTTGACTGTATGATGTTGACCAGCTATGATTTTAACTGGCAAGGTGTCTGCATTTCCCTACGACAGAAAAGAGTATTAGTCACATGATGGAGTGCTACGTAATAAGCAGTAATAAGCAGCAAGGAACATATTTGTTGTCTGCTTGGCAAGATAAACAAAATATTTGTCATCTAACATAGAGGGAAAAATAAAGTGTCTTACCAAGGGTATTATTTACTGTGATTTTTTTCTTTTTTTCACTCGAATGAAAGAGAACATGGTATATTTGAAGTAGGTACTGAATTTTAAGTACCAGATACGTAATTTTTAGGGGAGTATAATGAAGTAGATATCCATCCATTTGCTTTATTCATTTATCCAAAGACGAGAATACTCTTTTTCGATTTTTCTTTAGGGTCACTCGTAGCCCTCACAAGGTGAGAATTTCACATTGCCAATTACGATTACAAAATATAACGCATTTCTATTGCTGATCTTGTAAAAATTCAAGGGAGAAAAATCCAAAAGGACATTTTCTACTTTCAAGAGAATAAAAAACACACCTTTTTTATTAGTTAGAAATCAGATATTGATGTTTGTACGATATTTGATTGTCAACAAAAACCATGTTCAATACCAAGTCCCAGCATAAAGATTAAGCTGGGAATTTAAGCTCCCCCAACTCCCCCCCCCCCACCCCCCCACACAAGATATATTGTTAATGAAATTGCTATCAAGACGGAATTGGATTGTTGCCTTTATTTCCTTGTTCTTGTATTAGATTTCTTGTTTGCACCCTTTTTATTTTCTTAGTCAAATGTGTGATGTTGTGTCTAATCATATTTGGTTCCTGAACTCTGTTTGGACATGTAGCTCTGAAACGTAGTTTGCAAAAGCTTACAACTTATGATTTGATATAGCAACTTTGTCTATGGCTTCTAATGATTTCATATAATCAAGAATCTTGCAGTATAACTTTCTTCACATATATTCTTCATGAAACGCATTAACTTAATAAAAATCGAGTTTGATCTTTAGACTCAACAAAAAACAATACTTCATTGTTGCTTACGCTAGGTAAACTATCTCCTCCCCCCCCCCAATAAAGTCCTGGCTACGTGCCTGCTACACCCCCTCTCTTTATATCATTAAATTTGGATGGCTTTTTTAGCCTTGTAATTTTTTTTCTTTTTTGCTTTTTCCTGTAGTAGCACATAATTTATGTAATCATATAAGAATCAGCTTATACCTACATGTTTTCAATATAAATCCTTAAACCCTTAGAAATGTCGTTTGTCACTTTTTTTCTTCATGTAAGACGTCTTGTCACTGGCTTGCCTTACATGCATTTTACCTCCGTATGTTTTGTTGGTAACAAGACCTTAATTTTGAAAGCTGTCTGCTGATGCATTTTAGTATTGTATTTCATTCATTTCTACATGGCATTAGCTATTATATTTCAAGGTTTTTAAAAATAACAAATCACGTTATTAATAGAAAACACTGAAAACCACCCAAGAGGCCCAAGAGACTCAGTGGAAGTCATGGTTGTAGAATGTCTTCTATTGAAAACTTGGTTTGTTATTTATTTTTACATCCCTCTCTCTTCTTTTCTAGAAAACTTTTTCTTTGTTTTTACTTTGTCATGAACTCTGTGGTCATTTAATCTTAAGCCTGTGAATTTTGTCCATTACTTACGTCCACTTTGTACCTGGCATTTTGTTATGATCTTGCCAATCATTCCCCAAGCATTTAGATTATTTGGATTCCTTGATAGTAAGTATTCTCTGAACTTCCCCCCCCCCCCCCCCCACTGTCTGTCTGTTGAACTTGCATTTATTTGGGATATACAACATCATTGTTGCTATTTTCCTTTCGTCTTCTTTAACTATTTTCTCACGTTTTCCTGTTCTGGATTTATATGCAGATCGCTCTCTTTCCTTTTGCGACTCAAAAATCATTTTTACAAAATCCTCAATATTTGTGATTACGTCCTATTTATCCAACATTTTTGCTTCTAAATTTTTAGGCACAAGTAAAAATAAACAACGCTGACTGCCACTGAGTGTATGAAAGTGAAGAAATGACAAAGAAAACAGAATCATTGATCAAAAGACAAGAGTTTACTTTAGACCTCAAAAGCATCCAGTCTTATAATGGAAGGAAGCACTCAGAAGCCAAAGAGTTCAACATCAAGTCTTCAGAGGAAAATAACTATTTTCGTGCAAAGATTTCTTACAACGAAGGGCAACAATTGCATAAGGATGAAGAGGTGGAAAGGAACGAGACACAGAAGATGCAACGGATTACACTGTTAAGAAGATAAGAAATATCATCAAAACACTTCCAACTTGAATACTTAAAGAAATGACTAAAGACAAGCCAACAAACCCACAAACTGGAAAAAATTGATGAGCATGCCTGGAGAGTATCCTCACCATGCTAAATGTAAGAATGATAGTCAATAAATATAGGAAGGAGATAAGTGTTTAGCTCTCTAATATAACACATCTGTTGAGTCTTATATTTGTTGATTCTTTTACCAGCTGTTTTCTGTAATTTTCATTTGATATCCTTTCATTATCACGCTTTTGTTGTACGTTATTTCTTCCGGTTGCAATTTTATTGCGGCTGTCAAGTTATTATTGTGAGCAATATTGAGTGGTAAAGTACCATCCAGTGTTTGATGAAAAGGAAACATTCAGCAACCTGTTACTAGATAAGTTAGCTGATTACCCTGACCTGCGAAGTTTAAAAAGCTCAAGCATGTGATAGCTGATTCTTCTTTGCTATGCACAATCTAAAACTCATACTCATTTTGTCCAATCAGGTCGGTTGTTATCACGCCCTTTAGTGCTATTTATTACCTCTAATTTTGGAAGTAGTCCTCACAAAAATCATGCATTTTATCTAACAAAATTTAGAAAATAGAAAAAGATTATAAATTACACAAAAGCTAATCATGGATGAAGGGCCTTTTCAATTCAGTCCTTTGTATTCAATTCCTTTGTACTGAGTAGCAATCATGTCTAGTTTTAAACACCATCAGCAGTCCGCAAGAAATCACACACCCCACCGGGCTCAGTAGCGTTCTTCCATCACACAAATGTTCTGGTGGAAATGCTCTCCCTGTTCCTCACTAATGTCTCTGCAATTCTGAGGGAAGTAATCTAAGCGGGGCTGTAGGAAGTGCGTTTTGACTGACATGCGGGCCCCTAATTTTTTAAAGTTCTTCAGTAGTTTGTCAACTTCCTTCATATTCTGCACTCTGGTTGTTTCCAAGAAAGTTTGTGATGACTGACTTGTGGGACAGCCAAGTAGACAGATCAGTTGCACTCAGCGTATCATCGAACATTAAGTGCTTCATGAGTTCCCTTATCTGAGGCCCATAAAAAATGCCAGTCTTAAGCTTTTCAAACTTATCCGAGGAAACATCCGCTGAAGGAAAGTAAACCCTCTGCCTTCCCTGTCCATTGCCTTTACAAAGTGCTTCATAAGTCCCAGTTTGCTATGTAAGGGTGGAAGTAAAATCTTCCTTGGTTCAACAAAAGAGCAAGACTGAACAATGTGCGAAATAGGTTTCAACCTTTGTCTTGGCGACCATTCTTGTCTGATATAATGTTGATCATCAGCTCGACTGTCCTACAGACACAGAAAGCACGCATACTTTGTGCACCCACCATGTAGTCCTAAAACCAATTCAACAACCTTATGATCTCCAAACATTAACCAACTATGGTTAAGGTATTTCAGAGCAAACAGTAACTAATCCATGTTGTCGTGGGTTTCTTTTATTTGCACGGAATGACTAATTGGAATCGGACACTATTTATTTCCATTATAAAGGAGAAGTGCTTTGAAAAGTCTATTCCACCAGTCGATAAAAAGTCTTCATTCCGTAGCAACACAGTCCATCTTCATTGATTTCATCAAATCAGCAATGTTTTTGCAATAAACCAATAACGAGTCTCTCAGGTTTGTGAATAGCAGTCTAACTTCTCTTTCACGCTCTCGATACCAGTAAAATGTTGCTCCAGGTGCCAGCTAACTGTTCTCACAAAAACGAGGACAAAGAAGTTGTGCCGATTCCTTTGAGAAGTTTAGGTCTCGTATCAGGCCATTGAGACCTACTTGTGTTAGAGGCACTGGCCGGTCATTCTCTTCTGGCATTTGTTCTTTACGCTCTCTTCTGTTATATGTGTTATCAGATTCCGATTCAAAGCTAGATTTCATTGGTCGGTTGTTATTGTTTTAGTATGTTTGCGCATTGCAATCTGAACCTGTCAAATATATTGTTATTTATAAGTCAAATGACTTTTCACAGCAGATGCTTTTCACATAATGTTGGTTCCTGCTAAAATTACAAATATTATTACTTCCATTAATGAACGTTTTGAAATTGGTTATTCACTTTTTCACTCTCTACAAATATCAACAAAGACCCCAAGAATGAGTTGGATACAAACCTTATGTGTTTTCTGGTGTAATGTTTTGGTGTTGTTTGTCAGGAGGTGTTTGTTATTATTGTAAATATTATCATTCAATTTTTTCTTTGGTTAGGTGAGTCATAACAAATGTAACACATTATCCTGTCTGTTTCCAACAAGGCAGTGTTTTGTACAGCTCTGAAATCACCTGGTACACTCTTTTGTTCAATCAATGCATTTATCAAGTGCTTTTGTCACACTTTCAAGGGCATCTACAACCACAGGAATCTGCACTATCCTCAATTGCCACAAACTTCCAATGTTTCTCCGCAACTTCTGAAATTCCTCCAAATTATCTTCTTCATTGCCATGTACTCACTTGTCAACGGGCACTGCAATATCAACGATGTAATAGCTTTTTTGCTAATTATCAATTAATATATTGTCTGGATTCCTTGTTTCCATCAGATTGTCGCATTTTTTATTTATATCCCACAACAATCTTACATCTTCATTCTCTTCTGCTCCTTCTCACTAATGTTCATACTACTTTTCTTTATGTTCTAATGTATTTTCTTTACACAGATCCCAATGAATTTTCTTTGCTACATTATCATGGCGTCCCTTGTAATTTGAGCCAATTTTTAGCATTCACTTTCCATCTGCTGCACACTTTCTTCTCTCTTTTCACACATTCTACAAAATGAATTGTTAATACTCTTATCAATGTGGTGTTTTACAAAATTTGGCTTGATAACTTGCTCCTGTGTAGCACATACCAAGATGTTTGTTTCAAGTTTTAAATCACTTCTGACTAACCAATTTCAGATTTTGTCCTCATTTACCTTCTCCAGCATTTTCGTGATGAACTCTCCATACAGCCTTTCCTCGTTCATTTCTGTTGTATTAACTTTTACTGACGGTAAAAGTTAATACAACATTTCGCATCCCCTTTTTGTTGTACTTTCTTGTCACGTGAACCAATCTCATTGATTGTTTTAAGGTTTTATCTTCTTTTTTCACAACAAGGATCATTAAAATAACATGTAGCGGATAAATGGCCATATAGACGTCCTACCCCCTACCTCCATACCTCCTATGTAACAGCTTGCCATTCTTGAGTTGACACTCTCTTCTATGTTAGGTAACACTTTTGCGAGACCCTGCTGCCTTCAGATGACAGTACATTTTTGAAGATGGAATATATAGTATACAATGTATCATCAATGACACATTTTTAAAGCAAGAAAGCAACGTCATCAGTACCAAAGACTTGAATACCGATTTACCATTGAGCCTCAGCCGAATCTTTAAGATCAAAATTTTCACCATCAACGCCTACCATCAAGACCCACTTCATCTCTTGAAACCCAATAACACACACCAGCCCCTTTGCCAATGGGCTGCAACTTGCAATGGTTGCACACGCTCTGTTTTGCTTTCAGTAAGGACGTTGGTGGCCATGTACCTGGCCTTGCGAAGCCTTTTTGCTTTGATGGTCTCAAGGAACAACCCATAATCGGAACAAATGCATGTTTGCTTAAATCTTGTTTCACAGATGGACAGGAATAATCTTATGGTACTTCCCTAGGTTATTTTCTTGTGGCTTGATTGGTCATCAACTTATTTTGCAATGAAATATTTTGATACAGCAACAGGTAAGTAGCACTTTTTGTCTACTCAATTCTGTTTTTTGTATATAAACAATTGGTATAGGTGACAGTAAAAATCTTTCACATACAAATTTTGAGTACGATGATTGAAAACGCTAGCGATATTTTTCAACAGAACATTTTTAAGTTTGTAAGAAATTCAAATTCAAATTTTTCAGGTTAAGATCTTTGTAGAACATCACACCCTTTGCATCAAGATAACTCCCAAATTTATCATTCTTGAGGATAAAACATCCAACTCTCCACACAATTGAAGGGATTCGACCAGGGGCATTTGTTGCCAAAAAAAGTCATTGTCAACAAAGTACTCAATTGAACAATTCATAGTGTTTTCATCTTGTTTTGTCTTGTTTTGTCTTGTTTTGTCTTGTTTTGTCTTGTTTTGCCTTGTTTTGTCTTGTTTTGTCTTGTTTTGTTCTAACTTGTTTTATTTTCATTTAGTTTAATTAAATTAATGTGTGTGTTTATGTGTGTGTGTGTTATTCTGTCACTTATCATGAATTTGCACTACTCAAAAGTTTAAGTTGTACCCGCAGCCACGTTTCTCTAATAGTCTCTGTCAAGAGCCACAG
>RDPX01000120.1:305365-309208 GCA_003991215.1 Morbakka virulenta
TATTTCTCGAATTTGATAGAACATAATGTCATATGTTGAAATCTTGATTTATTATTTATAATAATTTTTTTTCGATGGCTGAAAGAGCCACCAAGGAAATAATCTTTTGGATCTTTCTTTACACATTAAAAAATTTATTTTCAAAATCCTTGCATAAGAGCAGAATTCTACGAAAAACCATTCAGAGTAGAAACTCTTTTTTTCCCAAATAAAACCTACAAAACCCAACAAAAATATGAATTAAGCAGTCAACTACCAACTTCCACCCCTTAAAAATCTCTGTTTATGATGTCTTCATCAGTTAGACTTTTGTTTGTTCCTATCATAACACGAAAAGGAGTATAGTGGTGAAAATTGCGACTTGTTTTTCTCATGAAATCGGTTTGAGTTAGAATTCAATGATGGAACTTGGAGCTACAGTGCATCTACTACCAGGGTACACCTTTCCATTTTCTTAAAAACGAAGACAATAATAGCAATAACAATAATAATGATGATAATATTAATAATAATATTAACCTCTTCAAAACCTCTTTTCTGCTTGTGTAAGTGAAGATGGTGTAGAGAAAAATACTCATCATTGTTTATGTGGAGCTAGATTAAGAGTTGAAAGAGAGGAATTCATAATTGCTGCTCAAGGCCAAAGTCTTACAATAAAGTGTTTGCCCAGTGTCTCTGATTCATACCAGTGTTTTGATACAAAATGCTTTGTTGCCCAGATCATCTGTGAGTTTAGCCTTGACAGTCAAGCAAGCATGGTATTTGGTTTGTATGGTAGATTATTTTAAAAATCATTTTTTTCATAGAGATACCTTGTTAAAAACATTGCAAAACGTCTTCAGAGGAATTTGAGCAAACGTTGTATGTATTAGGCCGGTTTTGACCAAATCTAGAGGAAGAAAAGCGATTAAATTTCAATTGTTCTCTTATTGTCGAGTTACTGACAACTTCAAAAAATATCTCTTGGGCTTTATCTGGCTCCGATTTTATTACCATAATGTAGTACCTCTTAATTAATCCAGAGTCGTCTTCACTTAGGTCCGCAAAATAGAAGAGGAATTCTTCCCTTAAGAAGGAAAGATGAGCTTACCATAATCGGATCATGAATTTTGTTTACTTTGTTTTGATTGTTTCCGGATAGGTTTGTGCCATGTCAATTTGTCTAGTTTTAAAGTTTGTTTGCCTCGACTCAAGTTACATCACTAACAGACGTACTTTATCTTGGAAATTGGAAAAATTATCATCTAATTATTGGTCAGTATAGAAGTCATACTTTATTATTAAGCATTTCGAAAATATTTTGCGTTTTTTTCAAGTTCCTTGATTAAAAAGTTCAACAAGTTTTTCTATGAATCAGGCACTTTTGATACTATATCACCACGCTGCAGCCAAAGAACGTCAGACTTAAACAATACGTATTCTTGTTCTGCATCTTTAGCTTGGTATCGAACTCAAAAGATACAGATATTTGGATATTCAGATTCAAAATGATCCTCTATTTTGATTAAATCATCAAGTATTATCCTTAGCTTCAGTCGAAGTGTTTTAAAAGGCCAAAACACATCGATAAATCATGCAAGAGGATTAAAATTAGGGTTTTCAACTTTGCTTTAATCCTTAAATCTGAAGGACCTGCTTAGGATAACTGGAGATCTCTCTCAATCCTGTAGGGGCACAGGTTTTTCCACAGACGTTTCTTTGATTCGAAAACGTTTGAGACCAGAAATACACCTCCTTCTTTTGTTGTGTTTTTCAAAGCATGGAAAAACAAGAACTCTTTCCTAAAATCAGAGGTTTTGATAAAATTAATTGAAAGCAATTCAGTGTGTCCATTGACTCATCGAGCTGGATTCTAAAATAAGCCGTGCGGTGTTTTCCCTACGCCCCGACAACTTGCTGTTTAATATCATTGGACACCTCCCTTATTCATATTTAACTATTATTTGAGGGAGGTGTACCATCGAGAATTCCCACTTTTTCAATGCAATTTTTACAATCATCAGTATCAGATCTTGTCTCCTTGAGAAGTCTCCATACAACCAAGCTGGAAGATCGTCTTTAATGTTTAAACACATTGATGAAGACGCGCGTAGAATACAAAGTCTTTCTCCGTTGTGTCATAAGCATCATCATTCGGTGTGACTTTATTAAGTAAACTTTTCCATGATTTGAGTTGACTTGTGAATTGGTGGTAAATTATTGTCTAACAGTAGTTGGCAATCATCAGTACCTTGATAATGTCGTTCTCTGCTATTTTCATAACTCAACATCTATTACTTTCAATTTTGAAAACTATTCTCAGGGTGTTGGCTTAAGTTAAGAGTTTCAGTTATTGATTTTCTAGAGAGAAAAGCAACTTAGAAATTACAGTTTGGCAATAAATTGTCCTGTTCTGTTGTGTAGTACACTTTTAAAATGTTTATATGTGTGACTCAGTAGCCTAATAGTTCTTTAATTTTTTTTCATTGATCTTTAGTGATCAAAGTATCGAACCAAAATTTCACCCATGCTTTATTCTGGGGGTTTCCTTCGATTTTTGGAATTTTGTTGGTGCAATATTTACACATTGATCGTAAAACCATAGCACTTATTTATTTGCAACTAGTGCAATGTTTATTGTGATAAATAGTTCAATTGTTTATTGTGAATAGTATCTAAGCCAGTAGCTTTGCCTAGTGTAAGCGCACTTGTTAACATTTTCAAGTCAGTCCTATTAAAAACAAAGCTAGACCTTGTTTGTTGTTGGCTCTTTCTCTTATTTTTGGCTGTATTTATTTTGCCAATCATATTTTTTTGTTTTCGCAATAAGTAGTAATTAATTTGCAGCCTACTTTGTTGTTAATTGCGATTGTGGTGTTGCATCAGTTGCTCATCCGCCATTATGTTTTGTTTTAATGTTTATGGTCGCTGGTCATGGCAGCCTGGTAACACGTTTGAGTAGGACATAAAATGGCGTCTCTTGTTTTCTTCATTTAACTATAGTGGAGCTTAGGTATGGTTCATCTTGGATTCTAGCAGTTTTATTTTGAGTATTTCTATTAATGTCTGCAAAATGTTACCTTTATCATGGGATATACTCTGCAGTAACTCTTCAGCTTGTCTAGTCGTCTGAGACAAAAAGGGCTCTTTACAAAATAAAGAAATATATTTTTGATATTTACTGCATGTTTCTTTCTTAAGGAAGGTATTTATTACAACGTGCAACCGCAAGGATTATGACATGTTCCTATTTTGTTAATTGATCTATACATCAGTTACAGGTAAATTGTATTAACGAAATTTCCTTGATTTTTCAGCCCCTGTCAGATATGAATTCTTCACAGTTTTGGGAAGGTCGAAGTTGAGTCGTCTTATGATGGGTGGTTTTATAGCAGTATTTGAATATCAAAAATCAAAAGGTTGGCGTTAGCATACAGGTACGAAAAGAGGTGTGAAGCCCTCCAGGGAATGTCAGCTGAAGGAGAGGAGTTGAAAAGTATCTGGAAGGAGAAAACCAAATCAGTAAAGCAAACATATTCCAAGTGGAATAAGAAGATACTATCAATTAAAAGAATGCGCATAGGAAAAAAGAGAAAGGAAAGAAAAGAGAAATGGAAACAAAATAAATCAATTGAAATAAGAGGGCTAATAAACCAGAAGAAGAAATTAAAGAAAAAAAGTTAGAAGAAAGAAAATAAAGAGGGCCAAGCACAACTCAAGTTGAAACTGAAGATTCTTCATATATATATATATATATATATATATATATATATACACACTTCTGCACAAACTTATTCCCATTCCCTTTTTTACATTGTTTTACTTTCTTTGATGTTGTTTTGTCCCTGTATTTGTCTTATGTCC
>RDPX01000120.1:310052-327181 GCA_003991215.1 Morbakka virulenta
TGTTGCCGGAGCACACACAGATTAAAGAGTTATTGTTGGATCCTGCCAGAGTGCGCAAACTACGCATGCGAAGTGAGCATATTATATATATATATATATATATATATATAAATATATATATATATATATATATATATATATAAAGCGAAAGAAGAAAAAGGATTGTAAAGAAAGATGATAGTTATTGAAACCGACAGAAAAGATGGTGTGAAACGAGGAGGTTTGGAGGAAGTAAAGAAAAAATAGAACCAAGAAAACAAGAACCATTTGATGGGGTCGAAAACAGAAAGAGGGGACATGGTTAAAGAGAGTGAAGAAACAAAATATGATTATAAAAAGTTTTACAAAAAATTGCTTGATATTAAAATTGCAGATGAAAAGACAGACTACCAAGTCAACAATGTTCTAGAACAAACTAAAGAAATGGGAAAAAGTCAAGAAGCAATTAGAAATCAAGCAAGAGGAGGTGACAAAAGTGAAAAAGGAATTGCAAAAAGGGAAAGTAAGTAACTTTGAAGGATGATGTAACGAAATGCTACTCTTTGCAGGAGAAGATCTCAATAAAAACCTCATGATTTTGTTCAATGAATTGCATATGTTCAAAATAGTACTTACAGAAAAGGAACTTTCGAAAATTGAGTCAATTTATAAAAACAGGAGTAGTAGGTAAGAACTAAGAAATCAGCGTAATATATTCTTCTTCGTCGTGTCTCGCATCAATCATATAGTCCCGCTCCAGAACTTGGTGGTCGCTATACCCTCGTCGGTTGGTTTAGCAAGCTCGTCCTCTGTACAGCCGGGTGCAAGGGCGCAATTCAGCAGGTGGCTCATTGACTGTTCGCTTTCGCAGTCACATGTGGTTGAGTTGCACATGCCCCAGGCCTTCAGAGAGACCTTGCATCTACCTTGACCCGCTCTCAGGCGGTTCAGCGTCTGCCAGTTTGGTCAGTCGAGATGGTTACCTGACGCAAGCTCCTGTGTTGGTATAATGCCTCTGGTGAGCCATACAGAAGCCATGCTGTTTTCGTGAGCGTTGTATATTTACATCAAGCATCATCAGAAATTTTTTTGAGAGATTATTGCTTAATAAAAAAAAATGATGAAAAGCTGGATTCTAACATTACAGAAAGTCAATGGGAAGGAGAAGAAAAGAACCACAGACCAACTGTTTATCTTGTAGAGTGTATTAGAATATAAGTACTCAGGGCATGAGATTATTTAAATATTCTTCAATGCAAAAAAAAAATGCTTCGATCAACTGTGATTGAAGGGTTGTCTCATCGCACTACAGGGAAAAGGTATGGTTGAGATATTTATACTGGTGCTTTACAGAATAAACATGAAAGCTAAGGTGATCATCTATACACTAGCAGGAGAGACTGAAGAGTTTGAAACAGAGGCGATTGTAAATCAGGGTACAGTATGGGGACCCAAATTATGTTATGCACAAACAGACGATCTAAATTAATAAGTCAATTTTTAAAAGTTTGGAAAACCTAATCCTGGACAGTTGGGTCTATGTGGAACGATGGGAGGTGGTCAACGATTTGACAAATACAGAATGCAGATACTTTGAAAAGAAGAAAAAGTACACATTTTCGCAAAAGAAAGCTATTGAAATACTTTGCCTCCTCTATTTTTTCACTTAAAGTGAACTCCTATTGATTTGGTACACATTTTTGAAAACAGAGTTGGGATAGGTAAAAAGTAAAACGGTAAATAAGAATAATAAAAAAAAAATTGATTGAAATATGATATAATATAAGTTAATGTAAGACACAACAATTAATAAAAGAATAGGCTTCTATCATTACAAAGAGTCGGCCGAAAAAAGAAATCTAAATTGTTTTCACTGTTAGGCAACGATATGCAATGAAACAAGTCTCGAATTTTTAGGAAAAATATGGGCAACTGAAACGCAGTTGAAATTTACTGATGTTTATAAAAGCTGAAGTGCCGCAGAAGTTAGTTTATAAAAAAGAATAAGTGTTTAATAAGAATGAGAAAAAATGTAACTTACAGATATTAGTCTCATATTAGGTTCAAGGGAAAGGCGTTTTATAAGATTACATAGTTTACTCTCCTCTAATGTGATAGTACTGTTATATTTAAAATATATACTGATATATATATATATATATATATATATATATATATATATATATATATATATATATGTGGTATCACCTTACACTTTTCTCCTGTATCATTATGAAAAGCTGGATGCCTCAGTTACCATTTTACAAAACAAAACCATTCTGCAGTATATTATTATAATTCAGTGCAAAATGAAGCTAAAATAAAGCATATTTTAGGATTTAATAAAATATTCTACCACACTATAATTTATTGTGCCATACTATGCTGGGTTAGGTGTTACGACGCTCTGCTAAAATAGTACCTAGTATTCCACACGGTACTGTACCATTGACACTCTTGTGATTATAGACTCTTGTACCATTAAACTTTAATGTAAGTACACAACCTTCTATATAGTATTCAGTCTGTCTATGTATTTGGCTGTCGGTGTGTCTAGTGAAATTCTCACTTCTTTTTCATTAACAAATATGCCATCTTTGACTATTTGCTTCCCCATATGGATCCGAAATCCAAATGTCATAGGTATGTCCATTTTTTTTCGTCAGCAGAATTGCTTACGTAGGTACAAAATATCATTGACACTGAAATGGATATGTATATTTGAGACATTTCATGTTATCAGAGCTGTAATTATTCTTGTTATCCTTTAACTGTTAACGAAACAAGACTCATGATGTGTTTCGCCCAAAACGATGCTGATAAACGTCAAAAAAGGAACAAGTATTTAACCTCTGGGGGCTTTTCTTTTCACGTAAAAACGACATTTTTGTCTTCTTAAGTAAGTTAATTCTGACTTAATCACTTATTATCCTTCATCTTACGAATACAATTTGATACCTATGATCATATTGGTGTGTCAATGTGCTATTCGTATGTCATAAAATACATGATTACTGCTTTATATAAAAGACTCAGGCTGTTTAATTTCTAGACTCTGTAAAGCTTCTAAGTAGAAGTAAGACAAGACAAAAAAGAGACGGTGAACTCACCCTGCAAGGTACCCAGACAATGAATAGAGTCTCAAAGGCAATGTAAACACCTGAGTAAACTTACGAAGGAAATAGATCGATGTAGACCAGACACTATTGTTTAACAGATCAGCATATCGATCCATTGATTCATGTTCACTGGAATTTCACTAGTTTCGTATAAAACGCATTGGTAAGGTTTTTTCTTACATTAGATTGGTACTCATCATTTGTTTGCAGAACAAGAGAAAGGTATGATTTACAAGAATTGAAAATTATTTTTGATTGTTGACCTTTCGTCAAAATAAAACAACAAACAAAATAGACACCGTTGGCAAATTATTCTTAATTGATTTCTAAATAATCAATCTGCTGATTCTGTTCACTTGAAAAAGTGTCATGATTGAATTTGTTTTCTAGCTTACTGGCTTTGCTTTCCATTTTGTTGTTGTGTTTGGCTTACATTTTATTCTTTCGTGTTTTTTTATTTTTGTGTTACTTCTATGATTTTATTGGGTGTATCTACTCTTCACATTTTTGTTATTCTTGAATTTTGCTGTAAAATTAAATAAAATTCTAATCAATTGAGGTGATATTTTCCTTACATTTGCACATATTTTATTTTTTGAACACATTTTTTAAGATGGCAAAGTTTATTGTTGGCGATATTTTTAGGGCAATGACAAAGAGCCATTGTTTAGATAAACCACACCCTTTGTACATTACCGAACCGTGTTCAGGTGGGAGATTTGCTGACATATTTCAGAAACCAATCTTTTGCACCTGTGATCCAAAGCATTCCTTGCAGTAAAAACATTTTTAAACCGTTCTGACATTAAAGAGACGAGGTTTTATACATATTCTTTTTAAATGGAAACAATTGATTATGGCAGACTGCAGTTAAGGACACTACCTCCTAGGCAGGCACATATTTAAAAAAAGCTCTTCTTTTTCTCTTTACCCTTCTATCCAACAACTACTACTCACATACCAGAATAATCATCACTGAAAATAATAAAATATTTTGCTATTAAAATGTATCAGCTCAATTGATAATGTCATGCGTCCTTCTGGGGCCAACAACAACTTGATTAGTTGTGGATAGTAATTCATGTTGCAAGATCGACAGAAGTATATTCTCAGTTGTTCGCCATTCCTCTCTCAGTTTAGAAATAAAGTTTGTGGCATTCTAAATCTTTTGACACAAAGTTAAACAGGTATAGAAAAAGATCTCATATCACATTAGCAATAAGAGTAGATGATAATTTGAAATTAGCTAATGAACAAAATGTTTTTCACAAAATCCATAATCAGAGAACTTTTATAAATCCCCAAATAAACAATGTTGCCTGGCTTCCAATGTAGAGTAATTGATTTTAAAGAATTTAGACTCAACATACGTTTCAACATGCCATACATTGTTTACTAAAAATATTTTTTAATAATTAATTAACAATACTTGACAATACTTTATCATGTCATGAGTCGTAAGATTTTATTGTACCCCCTTTCAAGAGATAACTCTCCGATTGTCAAGTGTGAAGATTGAAGAAGTATCTCCTCAAAATGTAGCTCAGTAATAGCTTACAATTCATGGTTTGATAATACTCCCGTATCTTTTTGGGGTGTGTGGAGGGTGGAGGCGGTGGTGGTTGATATATATATATAGTGAAAGAGTTTCAAGAAGCTTTTCTGTTGCATAGTCTTAGTTGCTTGTACGTATAAAAACCTAAACTTTGCACGATCTAGTATCTGAAATGCAGTAATTAGTAGTAAGAAATCTTAATTTCTGGGTGATTCATAATACTTAGTAGATAAACATTACTTGGAATGTACCAGATTAATATCGGTATATGTAGACAGCTATATATTTAAGTTAAGTATATTATCACTAACAGGAATCATAGTATTGACCTTGTGAATACCAGTATCTTTTGAGCTATGTGGTGACAAGTAAGTGAGTTTAAGCTGAGTGTTGCGAATTTCATTTTCACCAAAGATAACTCTATTGTTTACTTTATGTTGTTCTTATAATAAACATCTTAGATCAGTCGCGACACCTTGTTCGTGATTTAATAGAGAAAATGTATGCATGAATCTATCTTTTGGCCTGTCCTAAATAATCAAAGATCACAATGTCCATACTTCTTTGCAAGGTCAGTGTTTCCAAAGTGGCATACTGGTACAAAAGGTAGAAGGCATTTTCATTCGCCTTTATTGTAATAGACTATTGACATAGTTGTACTGCAGTTTGATTTACAAATGAGGAAGGTATAAAATTAACCTTCAAAATGGAACTATATTCCTACAGGATCTCATGACTGCTGTTGAAGAGTAGAGTTGGGCTTTGGTCTTGTACCCAGGCTCCTATTTACTTGATAAGTATCTTTTACTTTATCTTTTATTTTGATGTTAAGGTAATCGCTGTTGTGAAACAAAATACCCAGCTAGGCCTGGAAATAAAAATTTTAATACGAGTGTCACTAGTGTGTTTTTTAAACAAGAAAAACCAAGTATCAAGTTTGTATACCAAGCATCAGTAGTAGAACATCTAATCTAGTTGAGTCAGTTGGTACAGATCAGATCAGTTGGCGCCGGTTATAAATTTTTATTGCAGATCATTTGCTGTGGACTAAGCAAGGTATCAACTGAATCATCTCAAATTGCAGAACTGATGGAAAGCTACCGCACCGAAAAGGAGTTGGCCTACAGAAAGGAAATCTTACGAGAGAGGGGGTACATTGAAGTCAGATTAAAGCTTGTCTCAAGTAGGATCCAGAGTCTTTTTCCGCAAATGACGTAAAGCTCTAGGATCCCAGAGAATGGCTGCCGCTTCAGGAGACTTCTTGCTTCCAAATTAAGACTACAAGACGAAAAGGACAAGAGATAGCCTTAGATTATTTAAAATTCCTGAGAATAACACCAGTCAGTAATAGCATAGACTACAGGAGAAGGAATCTATTTCAAAACATCATTACGGAAATTTGAACCTACAAGAAAAGAAAGTCAAATCAGACTTCAATCTCGAGAGACGTCAATATTTAAAGTCTATGTTTTGGAATAAGTCTAATGAAAGAAAACACACACGGGATTCAACGGCCAAAAACGAATTTGGTATACCAAACCAGGCCAAGTCCAGAAACCAGTTTTCATTAAACATATTTTTACACAACTACAACAGTCAGACGAGTCACGATGCTTCAGCAGTCAGGGGGGCATTTTGACTGACTAAGACAGTAAAATATTGTAACTAGTTTGTAGACTGTATATGTATGGTAATAGTATATGTGTGTGTGTACATGCTTCTGGCAAAAGACGTTCAGAGTAGCGTGATCGTAGTGTAAATTTGGAGTACTTTCATGAGAATTCATTTTGAGATTCCCTTAATCCCAAAAGGGAAGTCATTAAATTTGCAACTTTATTTATCAGAAATGAATCTATAACCTCACAGTAAAGCTCTGTCAATTTTGAAAATTTTATTTATTGCTTTCGGAAATAAAAAAGGTAGTTAGAAATTGGACTAAACTCTTTGAACGTTTTAAAATTTATTTTTTTTACAATTTTTAAATAATTTCTCTTCTATTTTCTTCTCACATTTCTTCTATTATCTTAAAAAAGTTCTTGCCTATTTTAACGTTTATTTCAAGATACATTGCTATTTGTGACAAAATATGTGATTTACTCATTTTTAACATAATCAATTTGTTTAGATCTTATAAAGGTTTTCCTTAAGCATCATTTAGCTCCTTCTAAAATGTTATGAATAATGCTGTCAGACATTTGGCAATTCTATGCTATCCTTATGGTAAAACGTACATAGATTTGTAGAGCGTTTTTAGCAGGCATTTCCAACGTTACGTTAAGCTACTCTTTTTATTTGAGACGCCTCTAAACAGAAGCAAAAACACTGCAGAGAAAGACCAACCTTTTGAACAAACCAGTTTAGAGATCAGATTTCGGTTTTCTAGACAAGATATGAGAAGTGGTGCAATACAGACCAGCTGGACTGTGGTCAGGTGTTTTTCTACAAACGTACACTATCCATGCTTGCTTGCTTCTAATCCTTACGTTTTTTGAGCTGCTTTTATTCAGGAAAATTATTTGAGCAGAATTTTCAGAAGGGGCAAGATTAGTAAATAAGTAAAATACAGCTTAGTTCTATTTTATTCAGAACTCCTGATCTGGGATCTGTCTGGAAGGTTTTCAGCCTTAACGCCTGTATATGGTAACAAAATGTTTCTACATCATAAATCTCACTTTTGAAATAAACAGTCAAAGGCTTAAGGTTGATTTAGACATAAACAGATTAATTATCCATTGCATTCTTTTTAAATCTCGATATTTCCCTTTCTCTTATTGTGGCCCTCTGTTTTTACTTTATGTGAAAATAGCAGGAAAAATTGTTCTTCATTTAAAAGTATTATAATATTTTTTAATTTACTGGAAATTGTTTAAATTAAAAAAAACCCAAAATTTTTACTTATTTCCAAAATACTACATATTACACACATATTACCAAAGATCATTTCAAATCAAGAATAAAGTGATACAGGTTGCTTAAAAATCTTGTGATACACAAAGTTTCAGACAGAGTTACTTTATATTCGTAAAGTCTAGAAAATGGATTTTTTCCAGACAGTCAACCTGAAATAGATATAATAGGGATTACCCTGAGGTTACCGTTAAAGCTTTTAAACTCTAGCTTGACTTTTCTTCCAAGTTTTGAGCATTTTGTCCTGCGTTTATTGTTTTCTTAATTGGTTTCTGTTTGTTCATATTAAATTCCCCCTCTTGATATCTTTAAATGTGGCCCTGATTACCTCTAGGATATAAAAAAATTAATTGAATGATTTCCCTATCGTGTTCTCACGTGTTAAATAGTACAAAATATGTACAGTAGAGGAGAAGAAACCACTACAAAGACAATAAAGTGATTCAGACATTGCCCTTAGTGCTGTAGTTAACGATTTTGTCTCGAAGTTCTTCCTTGTGCAATTGGATCAGCACAGTTAAATTCCATGTTGTTTTTAAAACTGTAAAGTAAACCATTTTCTTTTCAAACACTTTGGTTAAGTTGTCACAACAAATCCCGGGGTTCTGAGGACAAAACTTGATTGGAAATGACTTGAAATAAACCATTGTAATTAACCTGAACTTTTGCTTGTGACTATTTGGTCAAACCCCCTTCACCCTTGAAAGTCTCAAAAACCTCGACGTCATCAGTTGATCTACAAGAAGATCTTGCAAAGCGGTTTAACTTGCAGACATTTTTGTAGACTGTTCAAACAAGAAGAACTTTTACTTGTCCAATGTATCGTATTCAACAGCAGAGAAGAGTCTTGGTAAGTCTATGCCTTAAGTAGATATTAGAGTGTATTTGCATAGAAGAAAAAAATTAAATGCATCACTTTTGGTAATCTAATATCAAAATCTAATCAACGTTTTAAAGAACTTAAAAAGAAATGTTGTACTACGAATAAAATAAATAAATAAATATAGATAGATAGATATATAGATGGCTATAGAATGTAGATATAGATATAGATAAAACATAGATATTACTAAAGGTATAGATATAGACGTATAGATATTTATATAATGTTATAATGCATCCATTTTTTTCTTCGTCATTGGAATTGCAAGTATGTTGAAGATTACACCTACTTTTGAAGAGGTACAATCTTCTGTTACCAGAGTCTGTCGATATATTTGATCTACTAAATATAAAAAGTGTCTGTGATAAATATTTAAGAATAAATATCATAACATGTAGAAAATATTTGTTCATGGGCTTATTCAAATCCACATTTTTCTCTTTATGGAATGTTAAACACGAGAGTGAATTGATGTTATTTTTCTCAGTCGCCGTTGTTCAATTGGAAACTCTTCCATCAATATAATTTTAATCAATTCAATTATATTTTTTAAAAAATATACTTACCTTTTTAAAAAAGTTAATTTACTTTTTTTTAACTACACAAGAACTTTTCAAAGCATTGAAATAGACACCCTATCATGTGTGTATCTTAAACCGGGCTATACGACAGGAGAGCTTTCATGGCATCAATTTTCAACACTTTGTCAACGATAAAATTTCCACTCCAGTTCATACAAAGTTAGACACAAATCACTGATCCTTTATTTCAACGACAAATTGTTCTTTGGATGTTCTCTGAGATTTTAAACTTTGTATGTACTTTTAAAAATATTTTGTTTAAGACCATACTTTTTGTTGAATGAGTGTCATTCATTCATACTTGTAGCAATGCGCCATTCTTTCAGCCTTCTCTAATTACGTTGCGTGATAGCAAATCGTCGTGGACAGTGAGAATTGAAATTTTGCAAGAAATCTGTAAGTGGATACACAGTTCTAAGAATACTTATATGTTTTGTCTCGATCTCACCGCTGGATTTCTTCTCTGTTCTGAAAAAAACTCATTCTTTTGTGGAGGAATATGAGTTATCTTTAACTTCTCTTTCTAGTAATATACAAAAAAAATGAGGCAGTGGTATTGATAGTGTATAGTGTCAATATTAAGGGATTTTCTGTCCTTTTTAAATACACCATGTGTAGAAAGTCTCAGACACGAATTTAATACCAAGACAATCATTGGTTCAATAAAGCTACTGGTCAGAGGCAATTATGTATCATAGGATCTAACAACATTGAGCTGATACAAAAAGTAAGTTTATTTAGATTAGTATAAATGGAAGTATCTTTTGTGTTTGTTACAGATAATTAAAAAGATAGAATATGTATATTTCAAGCGAAAGGGAAACTTGGTTTTTCCTGAG
Source organism: Morbakka virulenta (assembly GCA_003991215.1). Lineage (NCBI taxonomy): Eukaryota > Metazoa > Cnidaria > Cubozoa > Carybdeida > Carukiidae > Morbakka > Morbakka virulenta. The sequence continues at coordinate 319,916 of RDPX01000120.1, forward strand.
ACGTCAGGTGTGTATGATGAATGGTGAACCATCGAGTTGTTAGTTGTTAGATATTTTTTGCAAAAAAATAAGAGATCGTCGATTACTTTGGTTATTTTACTTGTAATGTGTAACAAATGAGAAACTCCTTGTTAAGTATGGAACTTCAGTTTTGCTGGTTGTCATCTTATGCATTGAACATATTTTTAGTGTTTGTTGGAATCCTACAAATGCCATTTGCTCAAAGACTATGATACCCCGAAATACACCACTCGAAAAACGCCAAACTTAACCTTCCCCAATCCATTTAGGTCTTATAAAATGTAAGAAGCCTCCCAGGTGACTTGAAATAAGCACCAGCTTTTTTTTTAAAGAAATGTTTTTCAATAGGCATCCCACCTTGGTCAACAAAATCTTTCTTTTTTCTCTGTCACTTGACAACCTGTTTCGAACACAAAAAGCTTCGTGAATTTTATTATTTTCATTCACATGATATCTTTTATTAGCCATTCATTTCTTTCTTTTTTTTATTTTACATCATGAAAAAATTGCCAAAATCTTTCGTTTATGTATTTGGAAAAAGTTAAAAAGATTTTTCTGTATCTCGTCCGACAGGTCAGCCAGAAATCTGACCTAAAATGTCAAATTCATTTATACCCTTCAATAAAACTTAGCAAAATAAGATTATTTTGATGAAATAAAGTACATTGCACTGTTATTGTATCTTTCTTTGGTACAATAAAATATTCTATTTTTGTCTCTTCACTGCGAGAATGGTAAAAAGACAACCATTTGCTATTTCTATATTTGATTACTTTAACAGTTTACAAATTAATAACAATAAAAACACTTTTTAGAATTTACAATCAATGTTTCTGAGATGTTTCTGTTCTGCATAGGGTTAATTTTTTACTAATATGATGTTTTATAAACATCAAAACTTGGACGTTTGGGTTAGTATATCAATTATGCCGTTTTTAGGTATCATAGCCCTGGTTGGGAAGAAATTTGAAGCTCCATTTAGACACTACCTAAATCACGTTCATCTGATATGAATAATGCTTAAAACCTGTATTAACCTGGCACTTTTAAGCATTTTTCTTTGTAAATTCTTGCTCTTCTATGTGGGTTTTACACTTAATTCTTGCTAGCTCATTTCAATTAACACTATAAATTGAGGTACAGTTGAGTAATTCATGATTTCTAAATTATTTAATCATTTAGAATATCAAATTTATTTCTTTGTGAGGTATAGTTGTTTACCATCGAGGTGGTAACCTAGTTAACTAGCTCGTCGCGCCTCACACCAATCAGCCACAACCTTGATCAATTTCTTTTAGTCCTTAGCATGTTTTGTGCTCTCATGCAAATAGTGCCACAGCTGTGAAAGGGATCCTTTACTCCAGATCTTTGTTGGGCCATGTTTTGTTTCTATTTCCCGGATGACAGCCTTGCCGTGGTGGCATGCTATTCTCGTTCGTCGAAAATTGCTTTCTTCTAATCAAACTGCAGCAGAATGAAAATACTAAAACGTTTACGTTTTAGTTTGTTAAATTGAATTCGTTTATTTGTCTCTTGTATCTCTGGGTTATTTAACACCCATTGTATTAGGTGCTCATACCAGTAGTTTTAATGCAGAATAATTGGTTGTCTTTACATCAATATTTACGTTTATGCATTCATTAGAGAGCTCATCTATGGCAAATTCATATCTGACAAAACTCATGATTAAGTAGATGTGTTTTAGGTGTTTCCTATTTTAACACCCCCCCCCCACTTCCCCTCGTTCGTCACCAGCACCAACAGAACTACCAACAATAGTATACATTTATTTGTAAATAATTAGTGGCAGTGTTTTCAGCATAAAAGAGCCTTTGCCAGAAGAATTGTTGTTCTCACTTTGCATCGCGTGAAAAGTATATTGCTTTGATGTTGGTTTTTCTCCTTCTACTTAGAACAGATTTGAGATTTTTAGGTTGGCATGCTACATTGGTTTCTTAAATCAATATACCATTGGCCAAGAAAGTTCTCAAAGTAAAATAATTCCTCAATCTTTCGTGGGTATTTGGTGGCTTTGTTAAATCGAGACAATTTTTAATTCTAAAATTTGCCAGATTAAATGTATAAAATTTATCATAATAAGGTTCAAAATTGTATCGTTTTCTTTGATTCTCTTTTGGATTTTATAAGTTCAAAGTTTGTTAAAGCTTGTCTATTCTTCCGCGTCGGCAATGCAATGCAGTTGTTATTAATGCCCTAACAGAAGGGTGTCAGTCACTTGTTTTACAGCTAGAATTTCTTTATTTTTGTGCTTCAGAAATATCATTAAAATTTAAAGGCCGAAAATTGTTGTAAAATATGTTTGGCGAATTATTCGTAAATTGAACATTTATGATTTTTTTCTTTTTTTATATACAATATATTTAAACTGGATAAACTCCAAAATAAACCGCTAACAATGTTTGTCCTGTCCTCACATTACCCAAATAACTGTCCCAAACAAGCAACAATCATCATTGTATGGGTCTTTCCTATAGGAAAAGAGTTCATTTCATAGATTCATGCCATCCATGCCTTTAAAGTAGTATAAGTTTCAACATCTTACAATCTTACAATCTTTCAACACGTTCACATTTTGGAAGGAAGAAGAAGTCTGGTTGTTAAGGCATTCTTATTAGGTAGGCATGAGAACCTTAACAAAAAGGTCATTGGTCAATAAAATAAGAAAGAGGTAGGTATGAGTGCCTTAACAAAAAGGTCATAGGTCAATAAAATAAGAAAGAGGTAGGTATGGCAACAGGCAACGTTCTTTTGAAATGTGATGAAAAAAAGAAAGAAATGGAACATTCAATAAAGACAGGAAAAATTGACAGAAACCAAAGCAGGGATAGGCAGAGCGAGAAAATGCTTGACAGCAAGACATCTTGGTTACACCAGAATAAATGATCACAAATGATATCCTACACTTGAAACCTTGACAGATGGAGTTCCATTATAGGCAACGCTATGCAGGACGGTACAATATGATGATGATGATGAACTTAAACAATATTCTGTAAATTAGACGTTAGTTGATATTGGCAGACATAGCAAAAATGTTAGGGATTGAAGAAAGTTGTCTTTTAAAAGGCGCGTTGTACGAATCCTTTTCATTCCAACATAACTACGTATGAANAACAAAAAGGTCATTGGTCAATAAAATAAGAAAGAGGTAGGCATGAGAACCTTAACAAAAAGGTCATTGGTCAATAAAATAAGAAAGAGGTAGGTATGAGTGCCTTAACAAAAAGGTCATAGGTCAATAAAATAAGAAAGAGGTAGGTATGGGAACAGGCAACGTTCTTTTGAAATGTGATAAAAAAAAGAAAGAAATGGAACATTTAATAAAGACAGGAAAAATTGACAGAAACCAAAGCAGGGATAGGCAGAGCGAGAAAATGCTTGACAGCAAGACATCTTGGTTACACCAGAATAAATGATCACAAATGATATCCTACACTTGAAACCTTGACAGATGGAGTTCCATTATAGGCAACGCTATGCAGGACGGTACAATATGATGATGATGATGAACTTAAACAATATTCTGTAAATTAGACGTTAGTTGATATTGGCAGACATAGCAAAAATGTTAGGGATTGAAGAAAGTTGTCTTTTAAAAGGCGCGTTGTACGAATCCTTTTCATTCCAACATAACTACGTATGAAAAAAAGACAAGCATCAAGACACGCTTAAAGCATAAGACATTTCTGGTTGAAACATGAAGTGTATTATTAAAGGCAGATGAAACGGCTGTATAGGAGAGGTTCATCATCACATCTTGTCAATCCAGGGACCACACTAAAAGAGAGTAGTGTTACTCATTCTCTCAGATGGTTCTCTTTCCACCTTTGCCTGCATGGGTACAGTTCAAAAAGAGGCGCATGACTTGCACCTTGTCACTGTTCCAATAAAGATCATTTGCACATTTACATTACACCTCGCCAGTATCAGTTAATCTGACTTATCATTGCACTTTATTAGAACGACATTACTTTTCATGCATTGATGTACGTTTTAGGATTTCCCTGCTGGTAGTACTGTTGGTGGTCCTACCGAGTGCTCCTTCAATGATGATGTTTTAGTTCATTTCTGGAAATGTTAGTTGGAGGTATTATGCTCACGTTCTTCAATAGCAACAAACGCAGATGAATAACTCAGACCTTTTATGAACTCCTGATTATTATGCAGGGCTTGTTCAGGGTTTCATCAATAGCGGAAGACCACGTTTAAGCTGATAGGAAGGAAACCCATTCAGAGACATACCACAGATCCAGATTAGTCTGACGCATTGGCTGTTTGATGGAATTAATGATTATCAGGTAGGGAATAAACTGCTTTGTTTCTATCCGGTTTTGATAAGCATTACCATCCCCATAGCCCTGCACCATGACCGTGTATCTCCCATCCCAGCACATTATCCTTCCACCAAGAAGGCGTATTAATAAAAGCCTTAAACCTGTCGCTTGTGTAAATAAGGAGTTTTTTCTCATTTGATTCTTCACTAAAATTCGGATTTATCTAGTATCAACAGTCAGCCTTCGAAGTCTATTCCCTCCATACACCCGTAAGGGATGTGCAAACCAAGACCTAAAGAGTCAAAAATATTGACCAACAATTAGTAAAAACAACAAAAAAGCCAGTGGTTTTGAATGTGGAAACCATGCGTACGCAGGAGTAGAAAGGGCTTGAAAACCCATCCGACTCACTGTTAAAAACCCAAAAACTTATCACCCATTGATTATTTCCACTGTTTGATTGATTATTCGTACTAAGTCTGAAGAATTTATACTTTGAAGCTGATGTTATTGCACTGATGATGTAAGAAGAGGCAAGAGAAGACAATTGCCTTCAAATATTTCCAGAATATGTAGTTATTATGTAATTAACACTATTTTCCCACTTCAGAGGGAAAATATGTAAGTTAAGACATATTGCAGAAGTAAAGAAAAATTTAGAAACTTGCAGGAAAGTGTTGCTAGCGATATAAATTTAGATTTCAGAGTGCATGAAGAAGAACAGTCAAAAAAGGGCGTCAGCTAGTTTCTCTGCAATGTGGTACTTAGCAGGGCTACAATTAATATTAAATCCTTGATCAATATTGTAATTGTAAATTTTTTTTGTTACCAAGCATACAAGACATAAATCCACTAATTGTATGAAGTGGTAACAAGAATAAGAAATAAAAATAGATGAAAACACGAGATAATAGTTAGGTTAAAGATAAAAGCTGAGTTTTGATTTAAAAATACTGAAGTCTTATGACATAGAGAACCACTGATAAGCCAAAGAATTCCACAATTTGTCCATCCGCGGAAACCAACTGCATTCAAAAGGAAATATAGTACAACGAAGAACAACAACAACCGCATCAAGATGAAGACGTTAAGAAAAAAGAGTCACGTGACTAAGATTGTTACGTACAAACGTCTTCCATCTTTCAGTAAAATATATTGTGGAAGTATATTCAGAGCAGAAATTATAGCGTGTACTGTCACAAGCCCAAAGAATAATACAACAAAATTTGCTGTTTAGAACTTGATTAATTGTGGTCACAAGTCTAATGACAAAACACAATCCTGCTTCTAAGTCTGGTCTAAACTTTAAACGACATGATTCCACTTGGTTTTTTTCTTGCCAACTTCGTCTCCCTCAATAACACAAATTCATTCGTATACAAGAGTGACCAAGTCAAAATTGCAATAATGTATACGTAGATGTAAATTAGCAATAAGAAATTAACGAAAGAGCTCGACTGACAACGACGTAAGAACAATATTAAGAAAATGTGAACAGTAATACAACAGTGAAAGTAGGATATGGAGAAGGCTTATGTTTGGTCTCATGATGGTGGTCAAGTCATTTTACAGTTAAAAAATAAACAATGAAAGGGGATGTCGTTAACATGACTCATTATTGTAACTTGCGTATGAATGAGGAGGATGCCAGAACTAGCGAGACGCAAAAAGGATAAAATGAAGTAAAAATACTTTTTAACTTCTTTCAATCTAAGTATGGCTGGTGGTCACTTCAGTGCAGAAAGTTAATTTTCTTTTTTGATTTATATATTGACACTTTTCAATAGTTTTCTTCTCATTTTTATTTCTTTCCCTTTCTTACTTTTATCTCCGAAAGATTTACAAACCTAGCATTATGTTACTTTTAATGAACAAATAAATTTGGCGCAGTACTTTTAGAGGCGTCGGCAAGAACCAAGAATATCTGACAAGGCAAGCTCTTGAGTTAAACACAAGGCCACTATTGCCTTAAAAATTGTAAGAAATGAATGGGCAATAAATAATTAGCTTAAATGGTCTAAGGAATCTATTTTCGATGGTAGAAACATCGTTTCAGTAGTATATCTGAGCTTACCACTTTACCTTGCGATTTAATTAACCTGTATCAAAGAGAGAAAATAATAATAATAATAATAATAATAATCATTATCATTATCATCATCTTGCGGCCTCAGCCGAGATTGAATTCACGACACCTTTCCATTTAAATATTATATTAAATAACGGACGAAATAACAAAAAAGTATTTGAGAAATCTGATTTACTCACAGATTCGAAATCTGAAAAATTTTAAACCTCGATCGATCCACTGAAGTTTAACTTGGAAGATTGTATGTGATATGCTAAACCCGTCTTAGAGTTTGGACTGTTGTCAGTTTAATTTGAATCTAGAAGCTAAAATTAGATATATACAATAATATAAAATCATTCTTCATTTAGATAGAAACTTTAAAAACTTTGTCCAATAAATAATCCTGAAGTCTTAAGGAATTTTTAAATAACTTCTGGTTTTAATTCTTTAGTTTGACAATCATGCAACATATATATATATATTTTTTTTTTGTTTAACTTTTCAGCTCCACAGGACAAAGTGGTAGAACAGAATTTGTATATAACTTGTCTATATCTTATTTTGAACATTTAATCCTGTATAAATATTCGTAGTAGTAGTAGTAGTAATAATAATAATAATAATAATAATAATAATAATAATAATAAGCTTTGTGGCAAACTGAATTTCGATACCCCACCAAAAAATTTAAAAAAGTGGTTAGGAGAACTTGGGTTGAAAACAAAAATAGTCGAACTGCAGAAAACTACGTTACTTCAGTCTGCAAGGGTACTTCGGAAAGTGCTTGAGGTTTGAGGAGTCTTGCTGACACCATGCCTCAAGAAACTCCACTAGCGATTTAAGATCATAACTTAGTGTGCGACACCAATATAATAATAA
>RDPX01000120.1:347690-358303 GCA_003991215.1 Morbakka virulenta
TTTCTGTTTAACGGGCGGGAGTAGTGGGGGAGCATCATATCTAGGTGTCGTGAGCGTGGATCTCTTGTTCTGAAGGGCTGAGTATCGAGTTCTTACTTTGTTACTTAGTCCTAAAGTCTTGGGTGAAGCCTCGCTACGGAGACCGTTTTAAGCAGAATGGGTCACCTTAACTGGGAAACCTAAACAGGCCCCAACTGCAAGGTCATGTGCTGTTTGTTTTTTTATGTACATCAATATCGCACACACTAGGGTGTGATGCATGCACCCAATTTACCCTTATCGGGCTGGTAGTCGGATGGGTTTGCTGGGGTTTCTACCCCTGAGTCCCCTATGGGCTCGTATTGCTCCACCACTCAGTAATAATAATAATAAAAGCTGATACTTCAACAAGTTGAATTGTTCAGAAGTGTGTGTTTATAAGCTGCTGAAGCAAAAAAAAATTCTCCAAATCAACGACGAACCAGATTCGAAATCACATAAACGACGAGATCGACTTCTTTCTTGGTACGGAAGAACAGCTTGAAATGAAGGCTATTCGTTACCAACCAGTCGGGAAAACCTGGCTAGTCAGCATCCAGGCATTACTACGTGGAGGTTGCCTTCTTGGTCAGAAGTAGAAACTAACTGTTATCAATCAAGGATCTGTAAACCTATCTAATATCAATCAATCACTGAGGTTCAATTCAAGGCTAAAAGTAAGAATAAAAACAGTTTAATTGAAGACTAAATTTTAAAAGCAGTCAGGGGCATGAACATGTTTGGAGACTTCAATTGTTTTAGTTTCTTTCTGGAAAGTCCATTCTATTTCTCATTTTCCCTCGCATTCCAACATATTGCCATGACCACCAGCTTCTTATTTTGTGCTTAATCTGATAGCAACAGTTTCTTTAATCTAGGTTTCTCCTATTTGTTCTTTGTGATTTTTAATATTCATTCAGTGTTGGCCACTGTTGGAAGCATGACACTGTTGATTCATTCGTTGTCATAAATAACAATGTCATAAAAAAAGGAAACTATGAGAGGAAGTTAAACATAAAAAAACTCCTTTTACTAGTTTTGTATATCAAACGTGCAAAGAAAAAAAAATGAAATGACCATTGAATACCAAGTTCATTACTTCTTCAAGATCAATAGAGATTAAGAAGTCCAATAAATAACTAAAATTTCTTTCATAATAGTTTACAAATAACAAAAACAGGTTTTTAGAATACTTTTAGAACCTAATTCAATGGTAACGTTTTGAGAGATACTTAAAGTCATCATCAGGCATTTTATATATTCATTGGCTCCTATGTTTAATGTTCCCGTTGTCACTCCTTCAAAAACCATTTCTCTATCCCTTTAGTTTAATTGAAAAACGATATTATTCTTATTTCCCTTTAACACGAGGTCGTTTGATTTTCGTAGTAAACGTATGAGATATTAGGGTTTAGAATATTGCTTCGACATTATGATTTTTGAAGGCGCATTTTTTTGTTTACCTTTTTCAAAGCTAATTCGTTATCCAGTTTTCGGTCGGACGAGAGTTTCGTTTGAGAAGACCAGAAGGCTATTTACTGTAAAGTTTTACTTTTCCTATGCTTTTCATATTTATATCAATTTGATTTTTGTTACACATAGGTTGGTACTCTTTAACAAAATTATTTGAGATAGGAATTTGGTTTTAGCGCAACAAAGATTTCTTATTCATATAATGTGGTTACAATTTGATTTTTAGTGTCTTTTATATTCTTTGATGGGGTTACATGTAAGGCTCCCTTCATTAATCTATTAGAATTTGAAGATCGCTCGTGATACATGCAGACGACTCAAAGTTCGGCGTGCTCTTCTTAACTTTAAAAAAGACAGCCGACATTTAACCGACGACAGAATTCCCGTCAAAATGTACGCAGGATTTTAATAATGGGAACACAGCTTTTGACTTCTGACACTTCTTGAAGACCTCTCCATGCCTATTCAGATTTTCACTAGGTTTGCAATAGTCTAGTTGGAATCGTATTGCCTTTTTTTTAGAATGACGATTTCGCTGAAAATGTATGCGACAGAAGATGAAAATAACAAAGATCAGGGTTTTGTTCATCTTTTGCGCTTTTACGCTTTTCCAAACAGAACCTAAAGATCAATACAGGCTGCCTCTTTATTGGCTTTTTATTTCTTGTTTAAGAACATATCACGATTTTCAAAACAAATTAAAACAGCTAAAGACGGGCCAAAGACGGATTTGATTGGTATGCATTGGTACACTCTCTAAAATTGTCTCCTAGACAAAGATCTCGTAAGATTATGAAGCTGTTCCACAATTCATTTTGAAATAAGTATCTGACATTATCAACCAGAAACGTTATGATATTTTAAAAGTTTTATAATTTCACTTAAAATATGTATTAAACTTTGCATTTTTAAAATAAAATATGGTCCAAATGTGCTTAATTTTATTTAATTCTCCTGACTCAATTTTTAAGGACTTTAGAATCATGTATGTAATTTGGTCTTATCTCGACATAAAGAACCAAAGAAAGTAGCTTCAAAAGCTTAATGCTGATCTCCTCTTTGATTGGTAATGTCTAACAACGACTGCTTCTGACGTACTCTCTGATGACGATTTGCATTCTGTAAGATCAAATGCTTAGCTACAAACCATTAACTTCCATGCTCTCTTTTACCATTTTCCGCACGAGTCATTGAAAACAATGTTCGCCTTTTCCAAGTATGCATTATTCTTAATTTTAATATGTAACATAAGTAGATCATCTTACATGCTTGGCTCAGACATTGTTTTGTCTAAAATCTTCATTGTGGTGCAAGGGTTGACATAAACTCTTTAGTAAGAATGTGCGAGAAATGACCAGGGAGCAAGCAGAAATGTGACCTCTTGCAGATAAAGCACGTTTAGCCTACTAAGTAGACAGCATAATATTACAGATAGACTCAACCAAAGTATTAGAGAGTATGGACACACACGACACGGATTAGACAATTCGGCAGAAAAACGTCCCATTTTCACTCTCCTTAGTTCAAAAATTTTCAAATGTCTTGACTCCAGTCTTTCCTGTGCATCCCTTATTCAAAATACAACTTATATGATTTCGTAGTTTGAACTGCGATGCTGGTTTTGCGAAAAATATTTGCAAAAATTAATTGCAAAAATCTCTTTGGTTACTTATTCACCCAAATTTGATTATCAATGAAAGGCAATGACAAATATGAGATGTACTCTAATCAGAAAACATTGATGTGATTTTCTCTTGCTAACTCGCTGAGCCATTTGACCTCTTTACTCAGTGGCTTAATAACTGAAGGAGTCATCGACTCACCGACCCGCTAACTCATTGGCTCTTTGACTCGTTGACTCTGTGACTCACTGGCTAACTGACTAGACGACTGACTCACTGACTCACTAGATTCCCTGATTCACTCGACAAGCTGACTCACTGCCTAGATCCCTTGCTCGCTCATTCAGTTAGCAGGCACAGTGTCCGGCAAATCGACACAAAGAGTACGTGCCCAACTATGTTTACCGTAACACTGCTACTGTTATTACCATGAATATACAAGACAATATTTGTTTGTTTTTGACAGTAAAACTTGGATTTTTGCATGCACCATCTGCCGCTGGTTTCTTGAACAGTTTTTACCTCTTATCTCTTCTGCTGTGTTTTCTGGATATCCAATGAAAACGTGTTTCCACTTATTTACTTAATATATTTTCAACCCATTCTAGATAAAAAAGAACTGACAGCAAGAAGTTTTCCACATTTAACAAGAAGAAGGAAACAAAATAAACTTAACGTAAGTTTCTCTTCAAAAGAAATATTACGTATTAATGTGTTAGTGTGAAATACCCAAATTTAATGAATAAAGAGGCAGAACCTTTGCACAAGTATATGTCTGTCACCTATCGGTCTATCTTTCTATCTATCTATTTATTTATCTATTTATTTATCTATTTATCTATCTATCTACCTATCTATCTATCTATCTATCTATCTACGCACCCATCTATCCATCTATCCATCTATGTATCAATGTCTCCATCTATCTATCCATCTATCCATCTATGTATCAATGTCTCCATCTATCTATACATATATTCATCTATTTATCTATCCACCTATCTATCCACCTATCTATCCACCTATCTATCCACCTATCTATCCACCTATCTATCCATCCGTTCACCCATCAATCAATCAATCTATCTATGTATCAATGTCTCTATCCATCTATCCATCTATCTATCAATCAATTAATCAAACTATGTATCAATGTCTCCATTTATCTATACATCTATCTTTCATGAATTCTATTATGAATCAAATTTTGTTGAAAGCAGTTGCTTTTACTGCGGTACAGCATGATCACGTTTCTACAGACGTATCATAAGGAGCTGGTAAGATTATTTTGTTTTAATGTGAATTTCTCAGTAACAATTTTATTAAATTTGAAAGGTCCTTCAAACTACTTAGAAAGTGTCACTAAATAGACAATTATTTGCTAATTACCAAACCATAAAATATATAAACTTTGTAACTTCATTGAACTGAAGTGTCTACTTTGCAAAAACAGTCATTTAACACTTAAGAATCTTATTGAAAAACGAAAAGCGTATTCTCTGGCTTCTGGCTTCCAATTTAAAAAAAACTCGGGTCATTGTACGAATAGATACGATTCCAATTTCTTTGCAGTATTCAAACAAAGTTTCCAGCTGCATAAGAAACCGATTTTCCTCAACATAATTCCCACATTTCGCCATAATCTCATTATATTCGTCTTCGAAATCCCTTTTTTCGCTGCTTCGATTAACTAATTCTCTACTTTGATGCACGTTTTAAAATCCATCTGGTCGAACCGATCACTGATGGCATAAACCACGCAACCCAAAGGCTCATGGATTTTACGGTAGTGAAAATTAATACTATCGTATCTTATAACATTTTATTCTGAACGTCTGAGAAAATGTAGTCTTGGTTTTACTTTTTCAACCCTTCAGCAAACCTTTGTTTCATAATCAGCACGAAAATGTAATAGTTCATTAAAATTAGAGTCTTATTGTCATCATGTCATCTCAATGGTCATTCTTGGCTGGCAGGCTAGGTAGGGGCCACAAGACAGAAGTTTCAAAAGAGGTGCTCTACTATAACGTTGTATTTCGGCTCATTTATTTTTCTGCATTATTGAAACATCTGGTGTAGACTTGTGGATATCGATCAGTCTCTGGGTAGCTTTCTGATGACATTTCGAAGATTCCTGTAGGTGAAATCACTTAGTCGTACTTCTGGCATTTTCTTCAGTTAGTAAACCCAGTTTTCATTAAGGCATCTTCTACTTTAATGATCATCAGCTTGTTATGATAATAGCCTTTTTACAAGTAATACAATATACGCTATCTTCTGCCTCATAATGTAGCCACTTTTCGTACCATGAAGGCAAGAAACTTCTTTCGTGTTCCCCAAATTTTCTTTTTGGATAACAAAAATTCTTTGATTGGTTTATCTGTTATAATTCCTGTATGTGTACACCTAGTAAATGAAACGTTTTTCCCCTCCAGAGTCTTCAACATTGTTGTTGCTCGATGGCTTTCTTGTGCTTCCGCTAAACAGTCCTGCACCGGTTTGGTGTTTGATAATGTCTCATTGCTTACATCACAAGAGAGGCACTTAGTGAAAATGAAATAAAATTTGTTTCAAGTTTAAGGCTAATATCACCAATAATGCGTTTATGAATTTGAAATGAACATTTAAACATCCGTTATCAAAAGCAACCAAGTCAAAACATTTTTTGTCAATCACGATCTAATTGTTGGATCTATGAAGATCAAAATTTGGTATACATAAAAGCCTTGCTCCACAACGTATTTTTATGAATAAATTTCATAAATGGATTAACATGGATTATCAAAATAATCGCAATAGAGAAAATACGGATCTTTGTCATACGTTTAAATTTTGAGTGAATGACTGCCCTTTGCCATTCATTGACTACACCACTGATTCTCGATACTAAATATTGTGTACATTTGTCGATTTAACACAATTCAAGTATTGAATGATTTAATATTGAAAATTAACTTAGCTGATTAAGAAAAAGTGAACTTCCACATGGGATAAAAAATTNTTACTTAATATATTTTCAACCCATTCTAGATAAAAAAGAACTGACAGCAAGAAGTTTTCCACATTTAACAAGAAGAAGGAAACAAAATAAACTTAACGTAAGTTTCTCTTCAAAAGAAATATTACGTATTAATGTGTTAGTGTGAAATACCCAAATTTAATGAATAAAGAGGCAGAACCTTTGCACAAGTATATGTCTGTCACCTATCTGTCTATCTTTCTATCTATCTATTTATTTATCTATTTATCTATCCACCTATCTATCCACCTATCTATCCACCTATCTATCCACCTATCTATCCATCCGTTCACCCATCAATCAATCAATCTATCTATGTATCAATGTCTCTATCCATCTATCCATCTATCTATCAATCAATTAATCAAACTATGTATCAATGTCTCCATTTATCTATACATCTATCTTTCATGAATTCTATTATGAATCAAATTTTGTTGAAAGCAGTTGCTTTTACTGCGGTACAGCATGATCACGTTTCTACAGACGTATCATAAGGAGCTGGTAAGATTATTTTGTTTTAATGTGAATTTCTCAGTAACAATTTTATTAAATTTGAAAGGTCCTTCAAACTACTTAGAAAGTGTCACTAAATAGACAATTATTTGCTAATTACCAAACCATAAAATATATAAACTTTGTAACTTCATTGAACTGAAGTGTCTACTTTGCAAAAACAGTCATTTAACACTTAAGAATCTTATTGAAAAACGAAAAGCGTATTCTCTGGCTTCTGGCTTCCAATTTAAAAAAAACTCGGGTCATTGTACGAATAGATACGATTCCAATTTCTTTGCAGTATTCAAACAAAGTTTCCAGCTGCATAAGAAACCGATTTTCCTCAACATAATTCCCACATTTCGCCATAATCTCATTATATTCGTCTTCGAAATCCCTTTTTTCGCTGCTTCGATTAACTAATTCTCTACTTTGATGCACGTTTTAAAATCCATCTGGTCGAACCGATCACTGATGGCATAAACCACGCAACCCAAAGGCTCATGGATTTTACGGTAGTGAAAATTAATACTATCGTATCTTATAACATTTTATTCTGAACGTCTGAGAAAATGTAGTCTTGGTTTTACTTTTTCAACCCTTCAGCAAACCTTTGTTTCATAATCAGCACGAAAATGTAATAGTTCATTAAAATTAGAGTCTTATTGTCATCATGTCATCTCAATGGTCATTCTTGGCTGGCAGGCTAGGTAGGGGCCACAAGACAGAAGTTTCAAAAGAGGTGCTCTACTATAACGTTGTATTTCGGCTCATTTATTTTTCTGCATTATTGAAACATCTGGTGTAGACTTGTGGATATCGATCAGTCTCTGGGTAGCTTTCTGATGACATTTCGAAGATTCCTGTAGGTGAAATCACTTAGTCGTACTTCTGGCATTTTCTTCAGTTAGTAAACCCAGTTTTCATTAAGGCATCTTCTACTTTAATGATCATCAGCTTGTTATGATAATAGCCTTTTTACAAGTAATACAATATACGCTATCTTCTGCCTCATAATGTAGCCACTTTTCGTACCATGAAGGCAAGAAACTTCTTTCGTGTTCCCCAAATTTTCTTTTTGGATAACAAAAATTCTTTGATTGGTTTATCTGTTATAATTCCTGTATGTGTACACCTAGTAAATGAAACGTTTTTCCCCTCCAGAGTCTTCAACATTGTTGTTGCTCGATGGCTTTCTTGTGCTTCCGCTAAACAGTCCTGCACCGGTTTGGTGTTTGATAATGTCTCATTGCTTACATCACAAGAGAGGCACTTAGTGAAAATGAAATAAAATTTGTTTCAAGTTTAAGGCTAATATCACCAATAATGCGTTTATGAATTTGAAATGAACATTTAAACATCCGTTATCAAAAGCAACCAAGTCAAAACATTTTTTGTCAATCACGATCTAATTGTTGGATCTATGAAGATCAAAATTTGGTATACATAAAAGCCTTGCTCCACAACGTATTTTTATGAATAAATTTCATAAATGGATTAACATGGATTATCAAAATAATCGCAATAGAGAAAATACGGATCTTTGTCATACGTTTAAATTTTGAGTGAATGACTGCCCTTTGCCATTCATTGACTACACCACTGATTCTCGATACTAAATATTGTGTACATTTGTCGATTTAACACAATTCAAGTATTGAATGATTTAATATTGAAAATTAACTTAGCTGATTAAGAAAAAGTGAACTTCCACATGGGATAAAAAATTGTATTTTTAGAGGCTTTTAAGTTATATAATTCTGTAGACAGTAAAAGATACGTAAAAACAAAATACAAACTGAAAGGGTGGTGGTATAAAGAACGCACACACCCTCAACGATTACAAATTGTTCAAAATGATAAAAAATGGAATTCAAACACAATGCACAAAATGAAAGATAATTTTTCCTATAAGGTATCTCACTCAAGTAAATGTTTATTTCTTCTTCTCAAGACAGTATTTTATTGCTACTATCCGAAAACAATCTTGTCGTAAATTTCTCGTCGGAGTGGTGTTATTTCGTCTAATTGTGATGATGACGGCGATCTGTGCCCCTCAAATTGTACAATGGCATGGAATACCACAGTTTTGATTAGTTCTTTTAATTCAACATCATCCAGCACTTATGAAGGTTTTTCTGAGGTATTTAACATGCCATGTTAGGTTGTTTAGAAAACACCTTATTCATGGTGCCATATGTTTTTCTTGGAAGGACATCGTGTAGGCCGGTACAGTGTATGCTGCTTTAAGAGCTGGTAAAACTGTTGGAAAGCAAAGGTCATTGAGTGAAGATTTAAACTGAGTATTAAGCAGAAGGCGAATTTAATCTATCTTTGCTGATCACCCATTTTGGTAGTTATTTTATTAATATAGCCTGAATTATAAGTGATATGAAGGAAGACAGTCTGGTTATTCATAATCTCTGAGCCGAAAGCGTGTTTTTGGTGACAGGATCGAGCTTTGTAAGCCGTGGTTTTGTACGTAGACCAGTTGTGACGTTGTGTAGAAAGGTCAGTGCGAATCAAAAGACCTTCACTGTATTTTGATTTTGGGAAAGTAAAAAGTTAATGTGAAAGACTGAGCAATATTAAATATTATTTTACAAACTAGATGTCACAGTCAAAGTTTTGGTTTGCCGAGTGTCAAAACCGCCAATTATCAAGACATGTAGTACAAAATATTTCAATCTTGAAGTTTATTATTTCTATTTCAATTGTATTGACCACTTACTTCACTTTTTGTCATGTGCAACCCCCCTCTTCTTGTATTCTGATGTAGTAAAACGTGAACTGTGAAAAGAAGATACCACCGCGCCCCTGCCATCTTCTGAAGTTTTCGATGTATTTCGATGTAAAAGAAAAAGAATGTGTTTACATGCCATGTTTTAATCATATTTTTTAATTTCAGATATTATTCATTCGCTGCTAAAATTTGAAAATTGAAAATTGATATTTACAAGAAAACAACACTTGGGTCAGAGAAATAGCTTCTAAGTTGGGCACTTTACTTTGAAACATTGAATACCAAGTAATACTTCAATTCTTAAGGGCCAAAGAGGAGAAAAGTTGAGACCAGAATACCACAATAAGGCATTTTCCGAATAAGTGGTTATTTGGTTCTGGAAGCCACCCAAACTATGTAGTAAAAATGCGAAGTATTTCTAAAAATTGTTTTTAGTATCTATAGTAGGTTTTATGAAAATATGGTCTGTGTATAGCTTTGATATGGAAAATTATAGGATCAACTTATAGGAGTTTACTTTCGGAAAGCGTTGACTTATTTCAACATACCGAACATTCTTGTTATATAGAGTGTTACCAGGGCTATCTTGGATCAAGGCTTCATCAGAACAACATTGATTTCTGCCCTATTAGAGTAGATAGAGAAGGGCAGTGCATGGCTTCATAAAATAAATATAAAAAATATTAAAATAAAAAGATAAATAAAAAAGAACATAATTGCATAGTAAAATAGTAAAAAGAGGTAGTTTTATAATGATAATGCTTTTCGTAGTATATGTGCTGTCCTATTAAGCACAATTTTTTTTGTGTTTCCGTGAGCAAGTTTGTTCCAGTCAGCTTTGCAACATGCTTTTATACGTTTTTGTTTATGGTACCTAAAGCGCTTATTGCAACCGGTACACTAGTGGTTTTCATTTTCCACAATTTTTTAACTTCAGTTTGCAAGTTTTTATATTTTGAGATTTTTTCAAATTCTTCAACCGAAACATTCCTATCAGTTGGTACAGTCATATCTATTAACAAACAGGTCTTTTTATCGTGACCTTTAATGATAATATCGGGACGGTTGGCCTGAATGATTCTGTCTGTATGGATCCCAAAGTCCCATAAAATTGTGACTTTTTCATTTTTTGTGACAAGTTCAGGTTTATGTTCTTACCAGTTAGTCATGTATGGGAGACCAAAGTGTTGACAAGCCTTCCAGTTGATATATTGTCCAACTCGATCATGCCTAAGCTTGT
>RDPX01000120.1:358533-368533 GCA_003991215.1 Morbakka virulenta
CAATCTTCTGAAGTTTTCGATGTATTTCGTTGTAAAAGAAAAAGAATGTGTTTACATGCCATGTTTTAATCATATTTTTTAATTTCAGATATTATTCATTCGCTGCTAAAATTTGAAAATTGAAAATTGATATTTACAAGAAAACAACACTTGGGTCAGAGAAATAGCTTCTAAGTTGGGCACTTTACTTTGAAACATTGAATACCAAGTAATACTTCAATTCTTAAGGGCCAAAGAGGAGAAAAGTTGAGACCAGAATACCACAATAAGGCATTTTCCGAATAAGTGGTTATTTGGTTCTGGAAGCCACCCAAACTATGTAGTAAAAATGCGAAGTATTTCTAAAAATTGTTTTTAGTATCTATAGTAGGTTTTATGAAAATATGGTCTGTGTATAGCTTTGATATGGAAAATTATAGGATCAACTTATAGGAGTTTACTTTCGGAAAGCGTTGACTTATTTCAACATACCGAACATTCTTGTTATATAGAGTGTTACCAGGGCTATCTTGGATCAAGACTTCATCAGAACAACATTGATTTCTGCCCTATTAGAGTAGATAGAGAAGGGCAGTGCATGGCTTCATAAAATAAATATAAAAAATATTAAAATAAAAAGATAAATAAAAAAGAACATAATTGCATAGTAAAATAGTAAAAAGAGGTAGTTTTATAATGATAATGCTTTTCGTAGTATATGTGCTGTCCTATTAAGCACAATTTTTTTTGTGTTTCCGTGAGCAAGTTTGTTCCAGTCAGCTTTGCAACATGCTTTTATACGTTTTTGTTTATGGTACCTAAAGCGCTTATTGCAACCGGTACACTAGTGGTTTTCATTTTCCACAATTTTTTAACTTCAGTTTGCAAGTTTTTATATTTTGAGAGTTTCTCAAATTCTTCAACCGAAAAGTTCTTATCAGTTGGTACGGTCATATCTATTAACAAACAGGTCTTTTTATCGTGATCTTTAATGATAATATCGGGACGGTTGGCCTGAATGGTCCTGTCCGTATGGATCTCAAAGTCCCATAAAATTGTGACTTTCATTTTCTGTGACAGGTTCAGGTTTATGTTCGTACCAATTAGTCATGTATGGGAGACCAAAGTGTTGACAAGCCTTCCAGTGGATATATTGTCCAACTCGATCATGCCTAAGCTTGTATTCAATTGGTGTTAAGACTGGACACCCAGAGACTAAATGATCTATTGTTTCTCTGGAAGAGTCGCAAAACCGACAATCAGGGTTTGGACGGTTATGAAGGATTTCTGGGCGATACAGAAGAGAATGGGTGATACACAAGAGAAGGGGCGATACAGCAGTGAAGAGGAGACAAAGAGTCTCCTTTGAAGATAACACAATTTATGTTAATGCGATGGAATTTAAGGATTCCGTTTTCATGGCTTAAAGAGAGAGTTGTTTTCATTTGCATATTATCATTTGTCGGTAGTTCAATCTCAGTCACTTTTAACTCTATTTCTATTTGCTTCCCTAACATATCCATTCACATTTTCTGTTACCTCAACATTACCTTCAATTAAATTCTCTGCACTATTTAATGAGTTCTCTAAATTTAAAGCACGGACAGTTTCTTTAATCAGGTTTAATTCTATATCAGTGAGTCTTTTATTTTTTATTATGTCACGACGGACATTTGCTAGTCTAATTGCATCAAAATACGGTCTAATATTTTCATTACGCGATCTCCATGTATTAAAAGTTCCTAATGTGCAGCTTTAACGTTTTCTAATGCCAGATAGTAGGAATAAATGACTTCCTTATAATCATCTCTACTCCATTCGATACGTTTTTCTTTTTTCTTCACGTTCGTTAGCGATGTTGTATCAGTTACGTTCAAGTTAGGAATATCCTGGTTTGAATTTCCAGGCAGAGTTGCGTTAGGGGAGTTAGATTCAGTCACCAAATTTTCGCACCCAGCAGGTTGATTCCTCCCTGAAGGACGCGCTCCTTGGTTAACCGCGCGACGAGCGACAAGGGATGAATTTCTTCTAGTATTCATTTATGATTTCATTAAAGTTGCATTTTACCCTTTCTGCCAAGCAGCTGAGTATACCACGCCAGACGCCACCTGGAATTTCTAGCTCACGCGGCTAGGTTTTTTATTCAAAGTTTTCCTTCTTCTAGGTGGAATGCCGACCAAGGGTAATGGGCTCCACCTACCCAGGGCTAACAGGTTCTTGCTTTCTGTCCATCTTTTCTAAATGTTGTCGCCTCTGTTTGAATCGTCATCGAATTGAATTATGTTTACCAGGGAAGGAAGTGATTAATGAAAGACCCAGTATGTCCACAACTGAGAGGTGGCCATCTCTTCTTTTGATTCTATTTTGGCTAGAAGTAACAATAATGGGAAAGAACTAGATTTATTTGTAATGTCTCAATGTAAAAATAAGGGAAGAACAAAATATTTTTGTTCAAAGTGAAGTGAACTATCGCTAATGTAGTGTAATCAAATTGTGTTTCTATTAAATACAGAAATTAAGGTGAAAAATAAGATGTCAAAATACAAATCATTGTCATAATTGAATACAAATCATTGTCATAATTGAAAACAAATTATGTCCTTTGTTTGACAATGACTAATCTCAATGAAATTTTCATGTTATGCACAGGGCCTATCTATGGTGGGGAAACTTGAGCTGACGATTGTTACATGCACTTAATTACTAGTCGGTTTCAGAGTATTTATTTATTTTTAAGTATCAACAATGAATAACAATCCACTAGAAATGTACCAAGTAGAGATTAGCACTAATCATTTTGAGCATTGGCAATTAGGAATGAGAGGAGAATTCATCGTTAAAGGAATTCACCCAACCAAGGAAATTGAGACATGGTGTTGTTTTCTCACAGGCAGTCGTGTCGTCTTCGTCTCAGTGTTATTTTGGATGTGTTCCAAGGAAATCTAGACAAAACTTGTCGTTCTTATTGTAACCTAAACTATGTACAAAAAGCCAACTATGAAAACTGCTACTGTGAGCCTAATATTGTTAATTCACCAATGACTAGGGGAGAGAGATTTGAAAATCTGAATCAATGATAAAACTTACACGAGGGTCTTCTTTCTTTCTTCCACCCGTTTTTCTCTCTTTTTTTTCTTCATGTTTTTAAAACGAAATCTAATAGATAATGTTCTCATTATAATGAGAAAAAGAAATACCATCTTCCCACAAGTTATTTAAAGCGTTAAAAAGTGTCCTTTTTTATGAAGAAAATAAAATGTATTGATTTACAGAGGATTGGTGATAGAAATGATCTTGTTAGATATGTTTACTTTATACTATTTTTGCTGTTGGATCAGCATTATTACTAATTTGTTTGTTAATTTGTAAAAAGGTTTCTGAAAAGCAAAGCCAGGCTAATCCTCAAAACCTGAGCTTTG
Source organism: Morbakka virulenta (assembly GCA_003991215.1). Lineage (NCBI taxonomy): Eukaryota > Metazoa > Cnidaria > Cubozoa > Carybdeida > Carukiidae > Morbakka > Morbakka virulenta. Next base: position 361,932 of record RDPX01000120.1, read on the forward strand.
TTTCACCTTCAAGGCCTCAGAATAGCCCAACGTGTGGTAATTATTCAAGAGTGACGACTTTTCCAAGAAATGTCTGGTACAGCAAAAAACAAATGACATTTTGGAAAAATGTTACCACTCAAGATTTCAATCCATTTGAAAAATATCATTTATGGAAAATCATTAGCACTTGGCAACAAGTGAGTTTTTCTAATTTAAATGGTCAGATTTTCATAGTTATGTAGAAAGAAATGCCAGTGGTTTCTGATGGAACAAACATCTCTTTATCAGAATTTCAGTTGCAGTTCTTCTGGTATTCATCTCACTAAAGGCTCCTCAATTTTCTCTTGACTAATTTTACTTACTTAAAAATCTACATGCTTTAATTTAATTCTATTTTCACTCGTTTCCAATTACTTTTTTGTTTTGAAAGCAATTCTAAGTTAAATTAAAACAATTTCTATGAGTGTGATACTTTCCAAAGCGGGTTTATTGTTCATTTAGGACATAATATTCTCTGAACGTTTGCCCATAAACTCCACCTTCCTTGACATCTGTACACTAAGATGCCGATATGCTAATGAGGCATCTCTTACTGGTATTCCAAACACGACTACTGGAGTGCTGCACAAGGTCTCGATATGGTGTCCAACCATACTAATTAGGAGGTTCAATAAACAGTCAGACCAGAGTAACCAAAAGCACTATCTGGACTGTGCTTGCAGGATTAATTCTAAAACGAGGGTGTGTGTTTGGGTGGGTGTGTATGTGTGTTGGAGCATAGCAGGGTAATTACTTTACCCTTGTACGATTTTAAACATTTACAAAATGTCCTTTTAATCACAACCGTTAATAGTCCAGATTTCAACCAGGCAACTAACCAGGAGAAAGATTTTTAGTTGTGGAAACAGAGGATATCTAGGGGATATTTAAGCCTATGCGTTCCTTTTTGCGCAAAGCCTTCATTTGATATTCTCTGGTGTTTTCTCGCCACTGTGTTCTTTGTCAGTTGATTGGCGATCGAGAGTCTAAAATCTACTGCTTTTGGGGGTTTTCTCTGCTTCTTTTTGTTTTTCTTGTGTGATGAGAGAACTTAAAAAAAAAAGATAAATGTGTTTAACAAGGCAAGACAGCCTCCACTTCTTTGACCTTCGATAAGTGGGATAAAGCATGCGTATTTGATCTGAATGGTAAACTCCATTCATATTCGTGTGGTATGCAATGTGTGACACATTTTTTCACTTTTTTTTCGGTCATCTTTCTGCTTTTTTAGAACATCTTAATTTTGGGGGATCTAGTTAGTGAATACTCGAGGCAATCACTCGAACTTCCTTCCTTGTTTTCTTTTTACGGAAGATGGCCGTTGTCATCTTGAATTTTTCCTTTCGTAAAGTTCATAGGCCCCCTCTTTCTTGCAAATTTCTTTCCCTTTGGAGGACCCTTTGCATTTGATTTAACTGTCGTACAAAGGTACACACAATTTAAAGCCCTTTCTTTAACCCCTTCCACTGAAGTGAAAAAGCTATCGATGTACCCTTTATGCTCCATGTTTTCGATTTTCTCTGCCATTTTTTCAACAATTTTTTGCTGAAGTCCTTTTTCTCTTCTGGGCTTCCCTTCCGGCCTTTCTTTCTTGCCTTTCCCTCTGACCTTAACCTCTTGGTATAAATTTCAAATTAATTACCAAAACTTTCACGCCTTTAGGCCATACTATACTGGTTTGGCAGGCACGTACTGCCCATGTACAAGTCTCCCTAGGTATTTCATCATTGTTTCATCCATTTAAAATACTTTGTGTTGGTTGTATGTACATCGTTCATTTACAATACGAATGAAATCTCTGACAAGGTACAATTTATCGTGGTCCAGTCCTTCTGCCAATACACGACAATATTTGGCAAATTTACAACACTCGTATAAACACGAATCCTGAAAAACTTTTTGTTTCTTCCAGAGTTAGTTTTTTTATTTTTTTTCTCATTTGAAAGCTGCAGATTTGCTTGCTTCTTCAGCTATAAAGAGTATCAATTTCTCTTGCAAAAATATACAATATTCATCAGTGATACCAAGAAATGGTTCACAATGATCACCTGATCAACTAAATAGCTTCTCAAAATGATGATCCATCATTGGATCATATTCACAGAACAAATGGAAAACTTTGAAAACGTGGAAATAAAACAAGTATCAGTGTTGAACATGGAACACAATCAGCATGATTTTTTATTGTCGGAATTTGAAAAATTGAGATGCAGAATTTCAATGACGTCTGCAAATGATGAAAATGTGAGTAGTTTATTGTTGCTCCAACGTAAACAAACTTTAAAAAAATGCCAATGAGTTAAAACACGACAATGAAAGATGAGAAGGTGAGAGAAGATACTCCACAGCAGATTTTTTTGGAATGACGGTTTTCATATACTCGATACAACACCACAGATGAATGACTTAGTACTTTACGTTGTATTCAAAAAATATTCATGGCATGGTGAATAAGATACATTTTGGATGGCATAATGTGCTCAGGACGTAAACTGCAGTCAAGTGAAATATTTCCTGCAGTGTGGAGAAAGTAGATGACATCTAAAAAGTGCTCAAGGGAGTCGGAGAAGGAATGGTATGTTGTATAGGTTTTTTCAAGAAATTATTTGGTCATCGTAAGTAGAATAATAAAGAAATGTCTTATTTTTTCTGACATATAGTCGATCAGTATGTCACCTTCTCTTAAGATGGTTTATTTTGTTATTCAATGTATGTGTGAGATTCAAGAATGAAGAATGTTACATTGTATCATACACAGAAAGGGTATGATACATAGTAAATAATGTCGAGTACACAGTACTTTCTGAATATGTTGAACATACTCTTTTGGGGAGTCAAAACTGTTCGTTTCCACAAACAGAACTACGGCATACATTATTGAAGTTTATTTTTGAAGTTATATTCCAACCGAAAGATTTCCTTACTTAATGGAAAGATACTAACCAGAGCATTTTATAAGTATTTGTGCAGATACAGTCTTTGCGACCGGGACCGTCACTCGCGCGTTGGTCATTACAGCTACATCTAACAAAACCCAGACAGTCAAGACAAGTAAAGATTTATTTCCATGAACAACTCCGATTAACGGAGTCACAATTACTATTACTATTACTACTACTATTACTACTAATAATAATACCACTACTATTACTACTACTACTTTACTAGTACTGCTATTACTACTACTGCTGCTACTACTACTACTACTACTACTACTACTACTACCAACACTACTCTATACCATAGCAAGCAAAGTAAAATATGCACCGTCATTAAATGTATAGATAAGCAGAAATTGTTTTTGGTTAATCCCAATTCGTGTTAAAACGTCGTCACATAGTTTTGTTTCTATGTCTATCAATGTGATAAGGTTTTACTTTTTAATACGACACTATCCCTCTCTATTCATTGAAAAACACCGCAACCTCACATTTAATTCTCGATATCATGAAATTAAATATCTTTGGTAAGCTGGAATTCCTTTTTTTCATGCTGTTGTATTGTCATCAAAGTATTTGTAGCGAAAAAAAAAACAAAACACGAAGAATGCACTTTGCATGCTTTATCTCGAATCTTTTATCAATACACATCCTTTTCATTGGCTACATTCTTTATCCCCTCCCCCCCCCTATAAACATAAAAAATATTTTAAAGAAAGCGATAGGAAGTTTATTTATTCTAAATGTTTGTAATCTAACCTCCATACACAGCTCATTGCCGAGGATCGTCAGGAAAATAAGGTTTTAAGGCCTGTATTGTGTCGTTCTTATCAACTCTTTTGGCTCATACCTTGAACTGTTTTTGACTGTTTACAAGTGTAACTTTGGATTCTTCAATTTTGAGTTGTTCAGTAGGATTTTGAAGTTTTACACTATAAAAAGTAATTTAATTTTGATATATGTAAGAAATCGTACTCCTATATTCATCGCATCGATGGAGTTATATTTAATGTTTTACGTACATCGTATATATATAATATATAGATATATATATATATAATATATAATATATAATATATATGTACTGTAAACCTTTCCGTTTTACATTATTGTTAAGAATCAAGCAAAGGGAACTTGTTTGTCAAAACTTTAGTTCCTTATAGAAGACAGACGAAATCCCAACATTGGAGACGATAGACGTTTTCCTACAAAAATATCGGCTATAATTTTAGTTGATTTTTTGTTACTTCCAAAATGCATTAAAATAAAAGATTAAGCTTTGTCAGAAATCGAACATACAGAGGCGACTGTGAATGTTATGTTGGAATTCTTTTCCAAACGTTCATTTGAGAGCCAAGTATTTAAGAAAACCGATTTTTTTTCATTTAGGTTGAGATGGCTCCTTGATCAGATCTGGGTTTGATTAGCGACGTTGATTTACTTAGTTCTAGATGATAAGGTTTTGTTTAATTGGAATTTTTGAGTTACTTTGAAAATTTATCAGGTTATTTATTCATAAAATACAAAGATAGCCATCTCGTAAATGGTTAATCATTTGATGGAGAGCTTAGACTCTTGGAAATAGGATTTTTACTTGTCCTAAAACCTTGTGTGTAGAAAGAAATGAAGTGGCTAATGCTGGAGGTTTTAAAATATCCTTTTTGGATGTTATTACCTTGCAGAAATTATAATTTGTTTGCAGCACCATATTAAAGTCAAATGTAAGATTGAGCATGTCAAGCTGAAAGGAGTAAATACAGAACTTGACTTATTTGGAATATGAGAGATAATTTCACAACATGTGCCCTAGGTTCATCTGGCGAGTAATTTGCTGAAGCTATACCGATACCTACATATCCTGCTTTGTGTATGAAGGAAATTCTCCTGCAAGGAAGGTCGTCATTTAGGAGAGGGTGACGAAATCAACTGTTACACTACACCTTTGAAAAAAAATATGAATATCCATTGCAATAACCAAGAAAGATGAGTTAGAAATGCAAGTTGAGTTTGAACATTTTGTTGAAAAGGAACTAACCATTTCTTAAACTGTCTTGGAGAAACCCTCAATAAAGAGAAACAATATTGACTGAGTGTGTGACTAACTGAAGTGACACTTAGTAGAAATAATGTTTGAGCTTTGTTTGGTCTCTTTAAGGATGTCTATATTCTGATCACAGGCAGGATTCAAGATTGGTTGGAATCCATATTTAACATCTCGAGCGTTTACGTAACTTTGCTTGAACCAAGAGCACCGTAATGGAACTATATCTTTATTTTGCAAACCCACTTGGTTTTGTTTTGTCTGCTATGTACCGTGTTAGACTTGGCTTATAATACAGCGAGTCGGCTCAGTTGCTTCGCATTGTTTAAATTTTTAACAAGAAACATCTTTTTCGTGATCCTGTAGATGGTGTTAACCTTATTCAATACCATTGTTTGTCCACAGAGACCAGGTCAGTGGATGGGTAGGGTGTAGTTTTAGGGCGTTTTTAAAACTGTCAAACATTTGGACTATGAGAGAAATCTATGAGACTTCCATGGTATTAGTTAGTCATCAGACAATATGGGCCACACAAGAACAGGTTTGACCAAGCGCACAACATCGGTCATAACTTGGGGGGTGAAAGGGTAAACAGTAATTTTTTTTTCATATTTTACAGCAAATATCTTCTTAAGAATGGAAAATGGAAAACAGTAAAGAAATAATACGGAAGCTTAAGTTTTAATACTGATTTGTTCAAGGTTAGCTTCACAAGAAATAGCAGTTGTAGACCCAGCATATATTTTCTAGGCTTCTCAAAATAGATCAGAATTAAATACCGTTCTGTCAACTTGCATGTCAAGTTGTTATCTCATGAGACATGTCAGTCTTGGATTGACAGGCCCAGGACTGATTACCGATAAATCCTGAAAGACATTAATTCATTGACCTTGATCCACTAACAATCTTTTTATGCAGTATTACACTTTCTGGTATTTTTAAATTTTAGTGCACTTACAAGTGATAGGTTGATAGATGGATTGATTGATTGATTGATAAATAGGTAGATTGATTGATTGTTAGATAGATAGATGGATAGACGTAAAGATGTATAGAGGTAGACCATAAATAGTTACATACATCTACCTACATACATACCTACATACATACCTACATACATACAGACATACATACAGACATACATACTACATACAGATATACATACATACATACATACATACAGACATACATACTACATACATACATGCATATATACATGCATATATACATACTCTAAGAGGTTTTTTTCGCAATCCATAGTACCCTTGTAAATAATCACTGTTTTCCTCCTGTACCTTTTGAACGAAGTAATTTTACAAACTGATATTACAAGCTCCAAATAAGTCAAAGTTTATTTTTCATTGTTATTTTCCTATTGGATTTTTAAAGACAAGCTTTTAATCTACTACTTTCTTCAAACCTAATTTTTTAACAAATGGTAGTGGACTAACATCAGCAAAAAGTTTTGTTTCCCTGAACCTTTGGAAACAAATGTCATGATAAAATTAGACCTTAGTTCGTGATGATCTGGCCTCATTATTGCCTTGACCCCCGTCGTAAAGATCCGTGTGGAATTGTCCTGCATTGCCCAAATGCACTAG
>RDPX01000120.1:379049-392286 GCA_003991215.1 Morbakka virulenta
CTCTCCCCTCTCTCTCTCTCTCTCTCTCTCTCTCTCTCTCTCTCTCTTGTGCCTCATCTCACGTATTGTGATTCTGTACTACGATAAGTCGTAATTAAACTGAAGACAAATTTCAACCCAAATGTTGGAAGTCATCCTAACATAACATGTACAACAAGCAAAAAATTATCCTTTGAACAAAATCTCCTTTATGATAATATACAGAAATCGTTTTACGCAAATTATCTACTTTGTATTTTTTATTATTCTACCACAAAGTTAGTAAATTTTGGCACTATGGGTAGATTTTTCGGAGGAAAGACAGAGATCGCATTTTAACATATTTGCTCAACCATAGTATTCAATTATATATATATATATATATATATATATATAATATTATAAGTATTCAAATTAATTACAAAGGAAGGAAATAATAAGGAAATAATAGTTATCTGAGAGACAATGTCTTGTTCTGTTAACATTGGCACAGCAAGATGTAACAAAATACAAATGAATCTCATTCAACAGCAATAGTTTGACTTCAGCAAACTAAATATAAAATGTGCCCAGGGTTTCATCAGTAAAATGAATGTCATTCACAAAAGGCATTGTTGATGCTATTGCGAAAACCTTCTAATAAGCACTTAATACAACAATAGCTCATTTAAGAGCATTATTTTTAAATAAGAGGTACCACACAAAGAATTGCTGGTTTTCCTTTCATCAAGGAAATGGTGTGACAATCACATTCTACTCATTTATTGGAGCCCCTAAATTCGTTTTTCCTTGCGATGGAGAAAATAAATTTGTAATTTGCTTTGCAGATTGATCACAAGCAAAGGAGTGCATACTCTGTATAATGGTCTTTTGTTTATATCCTAGCAGGTTGATCTTTGCGCAATATCTTGATTCATTTCATCAAAGAATATTATTTATCCATTGTTCGACCTATAGCTTTATTTATCAATTTTTATCTGTTATATTATGCGCCATCAAATTGAAGCTGTAGTGCCACTGGGTTTGGCTTTAGCTGACACTTTTGTAAACTGTTATGAAAAAAAAAAAGATATACAAAAACGTAACTTTTCTTATGTATTGTAGATTCGGCTATGATACTTTTGCTATATTTAAAAATCAACAAGACAGCAGTAAATTTTTGATTAACCTGATCAATCCCCACCCATCCGTGGTGTTTACTATAGAACGTGACAGGATGATTGTTAACACTTTCCTTCAAATGTTTCAGTGAAAAACACGTCCCCGTTTATTTCAAAATTTGTGTTTCGTAAGGCAACTTGAACTGGACATGAGTGTTATTCAATTTCACGGAGTTGAAAACTGGACTCGTAAAAACTATGCTTTATTGTATTACCATTACTTATCCTCCTGACAAATTGTCAAGAAAACAAGATGAAATTTTAAAAATTTTGTTGAATGAAGGTACCCTTCCCAATGTTTGGAGAAATATTGAGAAACGTTCGAGGTAAAAATAAAGTAGCTTTCAAATTCCTGTAAAAAAGGAATCTTGAAGTTTTATTATCTTTCCTACTTCAAATTTGTATGATTGTGGATGAGTCGCTGTCATGTCAGAACGTGGGCCACACATATTTAGGATCGATTATTCGGAAAAAACAACACATACCTAGTGTTTACAGGGCGTGGATGCCATGTTTTTATCGAATTTAAGCCAAGCGTTTTTTTTACAGTCTTTACCAAATCCAATTATCAGTTCGATAGTTTTAACTTCAACCTAAATACTAACAATCTTACAGTTGTAACAAAGTAAATGGTGGTTAAGCTGTGGTGAAAACTAGCTTTTTTTTAATTGTTGGTTTCAAAGAATAACGTAAAGGTATTGATATATATATATATATAGAAGATCCATTTCTGGCTCAGTGAAACAAGATAGAGAGTTCCTTATGTAATCCAAAAATGTTCCCCTGCCTCCAAAATGGAGGTTCGAATCATATTGTTTACCAAGAAGTTCTAAAAAATAAATTAATACTATTAATTTGCAGTAATGGTCACAACCATTGAGGTTCGTTTTGCTATACAGTATTCTGCTATTTTGTTCATTGTGTTCAAACCACGTTCAAGAATATGTTATATTCATTGTTTTCAAAGCGTGTTCAAGTATTTGTGTTTAAACTGCATTCAAGTGTATTTCTACCATTATCATAGTTCAGTAACATTTAGTCATTCAAATGAGACTTTTAAGTCAATTTGTATATTTATATTGTACATTTGATTTAATGGAAACAAAAACAGGAAAAAAAATTACTTGCTTGAAATAACCTACTAAATTGCACTGTTTTGCCCAAGGAACACCGGGTACTTCTGCTAGTTGTTAATAAAACAAAACTCACGCATGGAATGAAAGGAAATGCCATTATTACTTTTGACACCATAGGTGGTAAGGCAATGTGGTATAATACATTTTGCGATATACGTTGTTGCATTGTACTGTCATATTGTATATTTTGACGGCCAGACAGGATTTCCAGTACACCCACGTTCTTTTATTTTTTCTTTGGGTAAGAATTTTATTGATGATCTGGAGGGCAAATGAATTAATTGATAAAGTGAACAAGGAAGGAGCTCCTGGTGTATGTGTGATCTTAATAGACGTAGCTTCGTAGCAACTTTTCTTCGCAGCTGCAGGAAAGTGAAGGAAAGAACAGTGTGTTGATTTTTTTGTATTTACACACCCAATGGAGGACACACCTCGATCTGAACTATTAAAGAATACATGTTACTCTTTCGGCTGTTCACTGCCTTTGATTCATAAAAAGACTTCGCAGCGTATCTTTATTTGCACACGCTATTTCTACTTAAGCGAGTGTCGCGTGGTAAACAAAACACTTAATCCACAGGAAATACAATGCTTATCCCTCTGTTACAGTTTGTTTTTACAAAGGGCACCAGTGGATCTTAAAGATGGTTGGTAAACTTTCTTGCTATCTCGCATTAACGAAAGTGAGCACCAGGCGGGTTTCCCCCGAAAACAAAGAAACCTCAGCTTCTTGTTGCATTGCACACTGCGACTACTTTTTTTCAATAAACAAAGGCACAAGTGTGCCACATATAAATAAATTAAACCAGGCATGTTTGTATTTTGCTTTGCTAGAGGAAACATGAATTTGTAAAATAACTAAACCGTCTTTTCTTGGTCTTGTTTTCTTGACCAACCAATTTCCCATGACGCTTTTTCTTCTTCTTGTTGTTCTTCTTCTTCCTGCGGTCTTGTTCCATCGCTAGAACGGGTCGGCCGCTCGACACAGTCTGCGCGACTTTCCGCGCTCCTTGCAGTCCTCCGGATTCGCTCCAACTTGCCTCATGTCTTCCCTTACAACATCTCTCCATCTTAGCTTCTGCCTGCCTCTGCACCTTTTTCCCCTTTTGATTGGGTGCAAAGTTGGTGGAGGGAAAAGGATTTCTTGGAAAATGTTACCTTTATTTTTCAACCGGAAAATTATTTCTTGCAACAGTCAACAAGTTTTTATAGCACCATAGGAAGAATGGTGATGTTTTACTGTAAGGCATATCTCTATTCCGGGAATCTATTTTACAAGAAGGTGAAATCAAGGAAGCAATATTCTTGAAATCCATGCCTATAACTTATCGAAATAACTTTTAATTGCTTAATGACACTTGTAGAATAACAAAAGCTATATTTTTAATTAGTGATAAGAAGAGTGAGAATTAATTTGTAGGGATTGACACTCCTCGCCAGCCCCACCTCTGACCATTATTCTGAATAGCAGGCAATTGGAAAATTTTTACTGTCGAAAAATGGTAAAGGGGATATTTTGCTAGTGAACTTTTAAAGTAATGGTTATTTCAAAGCGTGCTTTGTTTTCCAGTGTATTTCCTGGGTGATTTTTTCATGATATTTGCCATGGCATATTTTCTATATCTACAATGATTAAACACAATATTTTCCTCTAGCATTCCTAGTATATTTTTTTTGTTAGCCAAGCTTTGTTAATGGTAGTATATGAAGTAAGAAGTATGTCATGATAAGAGATTGCTTACAATAATGATTTAATCGGAATCTTTACAAAAGGTAAACATGAAAAGTTAGAGGAAGAAAAAAGAGCTTTCTGATTAATTAATTTATCAATTATAGTACAGTAATACCATACTGAATTTGATTGTTACTCCTTTTATGTTAAAATAAAGCAAGCTTTGAATTATAAAGCCATGAAGAGTGAACAGCCAGCTGGGCCTTCCACTAAAAGTGGCTTTATGTCTACATAAAATATTATATTTAACTTATGTATAAATATTTTAATTAGACATGAATTGTAATGGGTATCGAGATTCACATATTTCACTCTATCTTATTATTATTTATTTATCATTTATTTATTAGTATTATTATGATAATAATTATTATTAGTATTATTATAATAATAATAATAATTATTATTATTATTATTATTATTACTATTATTATTATACATTTAGATACATATATTATATTGCATATAAATATATTGTCTTCCCTTATCTAAATTAAAGATTCCCATGTTTTACAACAGACTACTTTTTTGAAAATCCTTGCTAAAATACAACAGAAACTATTATCGTAGTTTTTATCCTTACTTTATACTTGTATCAAGTTAACTACGTGATAGTTTCCTGTTAGTTTCATAAAATTTAGAAAGTACATCTGCAATCAGGAGAATGCACATTTGTTTCCAAGGTTGTGAAGACAACAGATTTATGGCAAACAAACAGTCATCGAATACATAACTCGAAGCATACATGCATACCTGTGTGTATTATGTCACATACCATTTGGGTTCAGGAGATGTGGTATTGAAACATGCTGGGTGGGCTTACGTTGTTACCTGAGTCAGTATGACATCTGGAGACTAGGAAAACCAAAATATCAAGTTGGAATCGACATGACGTCTTATCAGGCTTCTGATGACCAAAGCACGCCCACCCGTAAAACTCTGGCGTTGAAACTGGCCAAAAGTACGAGGTCATAGTTTTTTCTGTAAGCAGACAGGCCAATTAAAAATGAGCAAATATGTCGTAAATGGTGCGAGTAATGTCTGCGATTAAAAGCTTCTCAAGAGAATTATTGCAGACACATGGAAAAGTACCTTCTAGACTGTAAATATTTTATCCAAATTACCGTCTAGATTATGGAATTTGATGTAGAAAGAAGCAAAGCCAGTATGCTGTTCTCGAAATGTCGGTGTCTGTCTGGCCAATGCCTCATCGCTTTCCTGTGTGATAGAAATAGTCAAAGCCTTCATAGTGAGCACAATTGTTTTAATTGAAAGAAATTATATTGCCTTTTGGAAGCTTTTTGTACCCTTTTAAAACCCACTTTGATTCGTAAACCTTTCACAATGAGGCTATTTGCTTGTTATTTCTGTAGTGTACATAAATGCCTTTTCCTCATCGTTCAAACAGAATTTTCTTGTGGTATCTTGCAAAGCACAACTTTACAATTGTCCGATGAAAAACTGATATTTATGTGGTTGATGTAGTTAATAGAAAACGCTACGACAATATTTAGAGAAAATTAAGTGTAGAGAAATCGTAAAGACGGTAAGTAATATATTGATATGAGAATAAAAGAATATTTGACATAATTTTTTAAAAAGGTTTATCTAAGATGAATGAATGGCTGGACGGTTGAATGAATGAAATTGATAAAATAACTTGCCTTTACAATGTGATTTTTACGTTTTAATGTACTTGCTGTTTCTTTTTTCTTGCAGAAGCAGAATTTCACAGAAACGAAAAAATGCTTCTGGTGTATTTATTTGTAGTGTTCTATATCCCTCTTTGCTTGTCAGTACCATTCATTAAAGATTCGAATGTTTGGAAAAGCAAGTTATCGTTTAGAGACTATGTAACGGAAAAAGGGAGAAATAAAGGTACAATGATAATGAGAGCTACTGATTGGCAACCAGGATGGTGCAAAGCAAGGTCCTTTAATCAAACGGTGGATCACGTTGGATGCATACGCCGACTGATTCCCAATAAGTATTGCTATGGACAGTGTAATTCAATTTACATTCCAGATCAAAGACGCCCAATGCAGGGCTGTGCAGCCTGCAGGCCCAAAAGCTCTGTTTGGATCACAGTTGAACTGAAATGCCCCTTTAATATAAAACCAATACGACATCGAAGGATTGAGATCATTCACTCCTGCTACTGTAAACAAAAGTGTGTGTAAAATGGGAGGATAAGATTTGCATCCTGAAGCAAGGATTTCTTTTAACGAGTAATGCCAACTTCCACACTTTGCACCGAGCAAAAATTGAACACGCGAGAGAATAAATTGGAACTTCAATCAATCTAAGGTAACAAGTTAAGATATTTTTTTTCACAAGGAAATAAAGGGTTTGTATCTCTCCTCTTTCGAAAACATAGTGGGAGGCCCTACGGATGAGGGTTGTGTTCCTAGGTCCTGTTCTCTATGACAAGGCCACAGGACAATGTGTTATATAGTAAGTATCGAACACTGTGTACACACTCACTGTGTGCACGTCTATCGTACCGTACTGTGGTCTTCTCAAGTTACTTTTCACAAAGTAAACTAACTCCAAAGGAAAAAATATTTTGTTTTGCATTCATTTTTCTCTGAGCATCAGGTGTCTTCATTGGCAATAAAAATTTGTAACATGTATTAATTTAACAAAGATAACAAAATTATCAAATTGGAAACACACACACGAAAAGTTTTTGAAATTTGTCACTATATTTTATTTGAAAAAGAGAAGGATTCTCTCAACATTTTGTAAACTTGAAAGTTGCTAGACTAGATATTTTTTCCTGTCTGTCTCTGTGTGAAACGTTTGAATATCAGATAAGTTGTAAGTTATAATGTAGATAAAGGATATGTATGAAATTTATTTCCAATTTTTTAAGTTTTACTTTTATTGCTAAATTTTTTTACACATATATCTTTGATACTTCTTTTTACGTCAGATACTAATTTAAAACGTGAAATAACCAAGAATTGAAGGTATAAAACCACTCCATATATATTGAAATATTACTAGGCTATAGCTATTGAGTGCCACCCTGTAAGTACGTTTTATTGTAACAAATAGGATTAGACACTTTTATATACTATGTAATACATTGTATTCACTTTGTGCTGTACATTTTGTACTGTGTACTATATCCTATGTACACTTCCGCCTGCATGGTGAATTTCTATGGAGTTCAATTGAAAGAAATATTCAATCGGCACGGTTCAGATGGAATCATAAGGTAATCTTGCTAAGAACAAAGCGTCAGGGGCTTTGTAAGTAAACCAAGTTAGAATGATTGAGGGATTGACTCTTTTAGGAAGTATCTCCATGCATCTTGAAGTTGTTTTGTTTCTCACGTGCTTTTACTTGTTGTTCAAATTGTTTTTCACTTTAAATCGTCAAAGTTTGTCAAATAATTATGACTAAATCCTGTCTGGTATAGCCCTAAAGCACTATTCCTAAAATAAAAGTTGAATTTGGACGGTAATATTACATATTTTTTAACTTTGATGATATAAACTATTAAATATCGTGCAAGTGCACAACTGTATTTTCTTAAGGTAAGGAGATTTTTAATCGCTGTTTTTTGATGGGTGTCTCCGTCATTTGTTGATTATTTTCAGACCTAAAAGCAGTTTATCACCAAGAAACCTAAATATTTTATTTTGGGTCTAATATTAGCCCCAGGCAAAAGAGCGCTGAATAGAGTTTTCTTTGGTCTTTGAAGCTTTTCGTCAATCTTTACCTACTCAAACATTTGAGCCACTCTTCTCTTTTGAAGTTTTTTTCCATAACCCTTTTGCAGTAAAAATACCACAAGTAATTACATGAAAAGATCATAGTATTCATACTTTTTCTGTTCTTTGGAGTTCTTTATTTCTTAACGTTTTTTTCATTACTTTTATGTTCTACGGGATCATCCCTAGTTGTAAATATATTTTGCAGTGTTCCGTACGAGATCAATTCATGCCTTGATCACCCCACTTTGCATGACACATCATCAAGTCGTAGCACAAAAACGTTTGCACAATATCCAACAGTGTTGTTTCGCAGTTTGATAAAACCGGCTGGTGTGCACTTTCTACCACACTTTGACTCTTTTAATTTCCTTTTCAACCATACCAGACATATTTTCAGTTGGAAACAACCTGGAAAATGTCGTCAAACAAAAAGCATAAGAGTCTTAGTTTTCCTGCACTGAATGTCAATTACGTTTGTAATTACACCAATAATGAGTGATATTGCCTCCCTGCATGTCAAATTCAAAACATTGCACAACTAATTCAAAATCTCATTTGTGCTTTGGAAGTTGTTGTCTGGTAAAAAGTGCTATTTTGCTGACAAACAAGCTGGATAGGATAAACGTCGATTTTGTAGACTAAAATAGCATGTGGCATGTTATCAACGATGTATTATTTCTTCCCTTTTTTATTTAAAAGCGGCTCCGAAGATCTGGCTTGAACAGAATTTATATACATATAGGTTTTCTTTAGAAACTCATAAGAAACGAAGTATTAGAGCCTGGAAAACGTATAGAATTTATATTATTGCCTAAGGTTTTATAAGAATTGTTTTTAACTTAAACTACCAACTTTTTCTTTTCGTCTTGCGCCCACCTGAGGACATACAAAGAAGCCTCAAAGAGGCGACAGTGCATCTTTGAGAACCCCACAGAAAATTGTACTGCAAATATTCCGTTACACACGATAATTTTTGATAGTTCGTAACGAATCACTTTGCGTACGCAGTCACTCGTAATATTCTCCTTTCGGTCATATTGGACATTTGCTTCAAAAGTAAGACTTACATTTTTGCAACTGAAAAAATGATTTTTCAGTGGAATTCCTTCCACTAGAAAATTAGAACTGTTATATATTACATTGCATACTATCATATTATGTTATATTATTGTTTGTTATTATTTACGTCATACTGATAGCAAAGGCCAGTAGATCTTTGTACCAATACAATCAATGAACATCTAAATCAAAGAAGGCAGCTTTAACCAACAGAACAACTTTTCTTAATGCCACCCGCCAAACAATTCTACATTCTGTTACTCGGGAGAATGGCCTATGACCGTTTGCTTTGGTGGATTTACAAAGATAACAATGAATAAGGAATGGCCATGACGAACCATTCGTCGTAACAAATTAGAATCGTCCTAGATTTTACTGTATCTGGTGTATCTGGGTT
Source organism: Morbakka virulenta (assembly GCA_003991215.1). NCBI lineage: Eukaryota > Metazoa > Cnidaria > Cubozoa > Carybdeida > Carukiidae > Morbakka > Morbakka virulenta. The sequence goes on from RDPX01000120.1 coordinate 388,238, forward strand.
GTGTGTGACAGAGTGTAGTAGTTGTGTGTCGCATAGTGTTCCATAATGTGTTGATGATTGTTGATACTTATGTGTGACTGTGTTGTTCACATTCAGTTTATCAAGCTTCTTCATTTTCCAGGTTGTACTTTGATAACGTAAATTTGCTGACACTTTTGGTTGAGGGCGGTTCTAAGTGGTCTGGATTCCAGGAAGCACTTTGTAGTGACTTAGTTGCTGCGTTTCTTTTCACTGATAAACACTTCTAGTAAAGTGCTACCATAGGTGGGCTTGTCAGTAATGTCTGGCAATTCGAATGAATGCAATTTGTTAAATTCACCTTAACTGATATGGGGATGTAAATGTTTGCCATTGGTGATAAAACGTTCTATACTTTTCTTGCAATGATCCAGTTCTGCATTATCACTTTAACATCGAAGAACTTGGTTGGGTGGTTTCCAAACACTGATGGTCCTGTGGTCTTAAATCACTGGGAACCTGCCACTCAATGAAATGAACTTTTAAACTTTCTTGTTGTGACATTCCCTTGCTTCGATGGCAGTACTAAAAACCTGAATAACTTGTAATCATGTATCCGATTCGAGGATATGGAACTTGGGTAAAAATATGCTTCTCCTCATTAACTCTGATTATAAAGTTCTCTGAAATTTGTGCAATTGAAAACAATGCTTCTGTCGACATTCATCATAGACGTTTTGTTAATTTCTCATATATGTCTAAGGGCATCATTTTGAATAATTTTTTCCCGACTGGTTCAAGCTTATCAAAGATTAAGAGTAAAGAATTAAAAGGAATTAGTAGTAATATGGGATTCGTTCTTGAATTTGCCTTTTAGCAAAATATACTAAACTATGTTTCTAAGAAAATTTTAATGCAAGAATTCAGAAAATTTGTTTGACTATTAACGCATTTTATTGTTTTGTTACAAAAGCAATAGCATTTGTTCCCTTCTCATCCATCGCTCAGACAGCAAATGCGGTGGTCCTGAGGAATAAAGCAGCTCGTTTTAAGTCGTATGGTTCCATACCACATTTCCGTCAACAGTGTATCTATAAAGCCAGAGTTTTCTGATGTGTCGTGATATGGGACAGGAAAAGCGTCGTGATATTATTCATTAATATTTTTATTCAGGCATGACCTTTGGTGAAAATAGAACACTGATAAAAATCCCTTTGATCTTCCTTATCTTAATTGATGAACATAACACCATGCAACTTAACGTTAAAGTAATGTTCGTTTCAAAACAATTTGAACAATGTTTCACAGCATGTACTTAATAATTTCAATAGTATTTTGGGACAAAGGTGTATTTTTCTTGGTAAGAAGTGCTGAAAGGTAAGTTCCAAAGTTATTTTGGACGTTGAGGATGCCAGCTTGTATTAGCACTCGAATGGCGTGACCTCTTGTCATTTTGTTTGTAATATTTTATTGCCTTCGTTTCATATTTTCAACAAGATGAAAATATTTCATACGTATCCTACCAGATAGCTATAGCCAGTAGCCAATTTTTAAACTAAATTTATACCTCTGTAATGGTCACTACAAATTAGAGTTGTACAAACAACAGTATTTTAAATTATTTAGTTATCCAGTGTAAAATAATGGACTATTTTATCAAAATATTTGAATACGATACCTGTTACATCGCATGATTTGGTGATGTACCACGAATAAAATGCCTGTGTTTAGGTCGATTTTTTTATGCTAAATTTTAATTTTTATTTCGTCTTCGGCCAAAACTCGTTAGATACTTTGTTGATTTTTAAGAAAAATCTAATTTGCTTATTAAAAAGCATTTTTGGTCTTTTCCTGACGACAGAAACTATATTGTTTTTATTCCTTTTTATTCCTATTTCACGACTTGTTTTTGAGTGGATTTTTACTGCTAAGACATTAGTATTATACATTGTTTTTACTGTAGATTCAATCAAGGGTTTGTGATTTTCATACGTAATCAAAGGGTTTAATCGGAAAGATCTCGGACGTTCTCGGAATGCAAATTTTTGCTATCGTTTTTTTGGTTTTGAATTCTATTCGGCTTCGACTTATACCCTGGCATTTATGATAGATATTACATTTGTTGAACTTTAAGCTATTTCAAATTAAAGTTTTTAACTTATTTGTGAAAAAACCCAGCCAATGTGAAAGTTACAAACTTATGATCCTAAAAAAACAGTAAAATGATTTATAGCCGATCTTCAAGAGCTAAATTCTCTTATTATTACTTAACGACGGACAATTTAGTGTTATCGTCAGTCTTTAGTGGAATTTTTACTTGTTATTATTTCTTGCTTTTCTAAGTACTGCTATTATTAATCCTAGTACCATCACTACTACTACAAGAGAAACTTCAACTACTATTACTGCTTATAGTACTACTACTACTAGTATTACTATTACTACTACTACTATTACTACTATTACTACTACTACTATTACTACTACTAATACTATTACTACTACTACTACTTCTACTACTACTACTACTACTACTACTACTACTACTACTATTATTACTACTATTACTTCTACAACTACTATTACTGTTACTACTATTATTACTACTATTACTACTATTACTATTACAACTACTATTGCTTCAACTATAACTACTGCTCCCATTGGTATCACTGCTATCATTTTTTCATGTCATTATGATTAGGTGTTGCTCAGTAACAGTCTTGAAGCCTAGTTTTTAAATGTCACACAGTGATGTTTATAATTTAGCTTTACGTACTAGAATTGAGATTTTTTTAAACTGTTCAGTTAAGTAATAATACAATTTCCTAGTCATCATTCTTGCTTGACTCTGCATTGGCTTGTTTACTTCACATGGCATTTGATCTGGGGTTTTTTTCAACCACAGGAATGTATTTAAAGGATCTAAATGTATTATAGGTTGCATATGAAACGGTAGTTTTGGCTGGTTGTTCCAAAATGTCCGTGAGCTACAACCATGCCCAATATCAACTGAAATCATTCAATTATTAGATAACCACTAAGAATGGACACCTTTTTTTTTCTCAAGTTAACATGTGATATATAAAGAGATATAATATTGTAAATACTGCGTATTTTGGTACATTTTTAGTACATTTTCTTACTGTATATTTGAGCTTTTGTGTAATTTGGTAAAAATGTTTTTACAGGATGTAATGAACATATTGTCTGTTCCTTTGAATGTGTGTTTCTTAATAATTCAGTGTGATTTTTAATGCATTTTCTGAGGCGTATTAACCCAATACAAGAACACCCTATTGCTTCAACTTTAAACTCAACAGAAAAGTTATAACCAACTACAAAACTTATTATCCGAATGGTTCATATTTCATATTGGTGCTTAGTCACATGTGAACACTTGATTGAGTGGTATTTGTACTATTACCACTAATACTACGAGTAGTACAAAAACAACAACTACTAATACAATTACCGTCATTACTATTACTATTACTACTATTACTATTACTAATACTATTACTATTACTACTATTTCTACTACTACTACTACTACTACTACTACTACTATTACTAATACTATTACTATTACTAATACTATTACTACTACTACTACTACTACTACCACCACCACCACTACTACTACTACTACTACTACTACTACAACTACTACTATTACTACTATATATATAATATAATAATATCACTTATGTAACTACTGTTTGTTCAGTTACTTCCTCTTTTACTACCCGTACTGCTACTAATATTGTTTCTATTCTATCGTAACCCCCTTCTCCTATTAATATTAGTATTTAGAGTAGTACGTTAAAGTAATGCTTACTCCATACCCTTGATAATTGACTGAAAACCATATATTGTTTACCCATTCCATAAACCTTGCTTTCCTTAAAATGGTCTTCTGCATAAAGAATAGGAGTTACTAATTTGTTTGGATTATTTTTTAAAAGCACAGGGGTTCTATTTCTAAAAGCCACGAACAATCTCATATATATATATATATATATATATATATATATATATATATATATATATATATATATATATATATATATATACGCCAACAACAGGTT
>RDPX01000120.1:404455-416745 GCA_003991215.1 Morbakka virulenta
ATAGGTTTTCATCGTTTTCCTAGTCTTTGTGTCTATCCTTTTCAATTCACGTTGTTTCCACTCTATCATACAAGCACTTCCATATGGGCACAAAGAATTTAACTCTTCTGCTATTTCAAGGAACATCAACACAGAATTACTCTTGACGTTGCATATCATTTTTCATTAAAAATAACTATAATTTATTTATAGTTCTACACTACTCTAAAGATGTAAAGAGTCATGATTATTTTGTGTTTTTAATGTAGAAAATTAAGGATAAGGAAGCTAAATAATAAATATAATATATATATATATATATGTGTGTGTGTGTGTATGTATATATATATATTTGGTTTTCGCTTGATGTACCGTACATCATTAATTTCAGCCTCACACCATAGGTGACAAGATTGTAATTTATAGGTGAAAAAGTTTCTAAGACTATATATAAATAGTTAAGAAAGCAAAGCTGGACGGTAGCCAAACTAAGATACTTCATTTATGACATAATATGAAAATATGATGAAACAAATACACAGCTGTACATTCTACTTTTCCCAAGTGGCCTTGGAACAGCTTCCATATAAGCCTGAACTGAAGAGAAGAGTTTATGGAACATGTTTCACACTAAAACAATAACAGAAACCGAAATTATCTTTAACTAATGGAACTTGTCGATACAATGACTGATGGGAATTACTGAAGTTTCAACAGCGTCATGACTTCACCAAAGGAGAGTGGTAGTTGTATTTTTCAGCCCTAATATATTGAATGAATGTACTAAAACACATTTTAAAGAGTAATGGACTAAGGCAATCACCTTGTAAAAGCCCACGACGAAATATTATGGCTTCAGTTGTAAATGTTGTCGCAAATTTAGTGTAAAGACTGGTGATTAAAGACCCAATTTTGTCAGGAATGTGATGTTGATCTAAAACAGATGTTATTAGGTTATGGTGAATTTCACCAAAAGCGTTTTTAGGTCTAAAAGAGTAATAACTAGGGAACGTTGATTAGTGCAAGCCTTGTTTATTACATGTGCCATCATTGTGGTATGTTCTAAAGTATCCGAGATCTAAGAAGTGAAGCCTTTTTGAATCTTATGTTCAACGAAGTTATTATCCTTCAGGTATTTAAATACTGAGTCATGCAAACAGGATGTAAAAACTTTTAATGGAACCGTTTGAAGAGTAATTGGTCGAAAGTTAGAAGAGTCATCTGTGTTACCCTTCTTGTGTATTAAAATCGTACAGGCCTTTTCCCATTCAGGAAGAACTTTGCCAGAAATCCATACGATTTTAGTTATTTCTGTGAGGAAAAACCGTAGACAGGGACACTTTTAAAGTAAAGTATAGATATTTTATCTACTAGATTTGGTAAGGTGAATGACTTTATGTGATGAATGACTGATGTGATTTTTTGAGATGATGGAGGATCAGTGTTGAAAGGGTGCACACGTTCGTTAAAAGACGATATCCTTGACGAATTGTAAAGTGTTAGGAATTGTCGATATAAGTATTCTCGAAAAGTATTTGGTACAGCTGATTTTAAAAAAGGTTGAAAGTAATGTAGAGTTCTTTTGTAGCACAAGCTTTACGTACCCCCAAAAGTTTTTGGAAATGAGATTATCGTGGTTAGATAAAGTGTGATTGTTATGGGAAGAAGTCAGTTTTTGGCGAAGCAAATGGGAAACGTATTTGATTTCCATGATTAAGGTGTTACTTTTAAAAGTGGTTTTGAGTTGTTTTTTAATTTGTTTACTTTGTGGTTTTGATATTTCCTTTGGAACCCTTTCGTCAAAGTTCTTATTTGTAGTTCCTTTTGTATCTTTAAAGTGTTCATAAATTGAATTGTTCATGAATCTAATTACGGAGTTAATTCTTAAAGTTTTCAACTCAACAGATGCAAAAATAGATTGAAAATAACTGTTAGCAATATGTCGTTGTTCACTTGACTTTGGGAGACGTATTCCCTCTTTAATTTCAAGCTGTTCTCCACCTGAGAATACTGTTGTTGGTTCACTATTGGTTTTTAAAATTATCTTCATGTATTTGTTCAAACGTGTATTCCTCAAAGCCTGTAATTACTCTACAGTTCAGTAGATGAATTCCTAAGCGTTTCAATCCTTTACACACTAGCGAAAACTCAACTCAAATATTTTCCAATAAAATCCTTGTGCGACCTCGAGTCGATTGATATGAAATTGTTCTTGGTATATTTTATATTTAAACATTCGGCAAAAATTTTGTGATCAAATAGGCGCCGTGTACGGAGACCTCTGCAAGCCACCGCTCAACAGTAAGACTCCCAACTACTACTACTACTACTACTACTACTACTACTACTATTACTACTACTACTACTACTACTACTACTACTACTACTACTGCTACTACTACTACTACTACTACTACTACTACTGCTATTATTAGTATTACTACTACTACTACTACTATTACTACTACTTCTACTACTAATACTATTACTACTACTACAACAACTATTACTACTACTATTATTACTACTGCTACTATTACTACTACTACCACCAATAATAATAATAATAATAATAATAATACAGTGGACATAGAAGAAGCATATGATATGGCAATGAGTATAGGGTAAACAGGAAAGGAACTAAGACCATTATTGAAGAACTTAAACAAAGGCTTCTTGCAAAAAGTGTTAAGATCAAAAGATACGAACAAGGAATAACACAATTTAGACAGAATAGGATCTTTAATGCTGATCAGAAAAAGATATTCACAGAGTCGAATGTGGTGCCAGGTCACGAGATGTACCAGATTCTGAGGATAGCAGAAAGTTTTGGGGTGATATTTGGAGTGTAAAAAACAACACAACAAGGAAGCCCATTGGCTAAATGATTTAAAGCAAGATATGAATGAAGAAAAACAACTGCAAGACTAATTGACTGTAGACAAAGTCAAAAAGCAGTTAAGAAAAATGCCAAATTGGAGAGTTTCATGGACAGGTAATGTCCAGGGATTCTGGATTAAAAGTCTTACCAACCTCCATGAAAGAATAGCTGAGTGATTTGCCTGAGTGAATGGTCGTACGATTTTATGCTAGAAAGATCCATCAAAAAGTAATGGAGTGGAGAACTATCGCCTAATAACTTGTCTACTGCTAATGTGGAAATTATTGACTGGCGTGATAGCTGAAGAAATGCATAAGTATCTTGATGAAGATGATCTGTTGTTGGAAGAATAAGAAGGTTGTAGACGCAGGATTAGAGGGACGAAAGGCCAATTGTTGATAGACAAAACGGCCTTAAAAATTGCAGGAAAAGAGATACAAATATGGCTATGGCATGGGTGGATTATAAGAAAGCTTATGATTTTGTCCCCCACAGCTGGATTATCGAGTCCATGGAAATGTTTGGTATTGCAGAGAATATGAGAAAGTTTGTCGAGAAAAGCATGAGCCAGTAGAAACTATCATTAACGTCGAATGGAAAAAATATTGCGGATGTAATAGTCAACAGAGGGATCTTTCAAGGAGATAGCTTATCGCCATCTCTCTTTGTGTAAAGTGTGATCCTAATGTCGTGTGTTCTAAGGAAAGTGAAGGCAGGTTATGACTTGGGCAAGAAAGAGTTTAGTGTAAATCACTTTCTCTTCATGGATGACCTTAAATTGTACGGTAAGAGTAAAGAACAGATTTCTTCACTTGTGCAGATTGTCCATGCATTCAACACAGATATTGGGATGGAATTTGGATTTTTGAAAGTGTGGTGTGCTAGTCTTGAAGAGGATTAAAGTGGTGAAATGTGACTGCACAGAACTCCCAAATGGTGAAATTTCGAAGGAAGTTAAACAGAACGGATATAATTACCTCGGAGTAGTAAAACTTGATAAAATCAAAGAAAAAGAGATAAAGGAGAAAACAGTAAAAGAATACAAAAGGAGACTTAGATTGATTTTAAAATCAAAACTTAATGGGCGGAACAAAATAACAGAAATCAACACATTGGCAGTCGCGGTTTTTAGATTTGGTGTTGTTATATTAGATTGAAAACAAAGTGAATTGGAAAGGATAGACTAGGAAAATGATGACAATCTACAGAACATTACACCCTAAGAGTGATGTTGACAGGTTTTATCTGAAGAGAAGAGAAGGTGAAAGAGGGCTGAGTAAAGTGGAGCTTGTAGTCAGAGAGGAAGAAAACAGTTTGGGTTATTACGTTTTGAACTCAGAAGAAAATCTCATGAAAGATGTGAGTTGGTCCAAAACGATTGTCACTGAAGACAAGATTACCACCAAAGAATTCAAAAAGAAAAAACCTGAAGAGCTTAAGACAAAATGGATGGAAAAAGAGATGTATGGGAAATTAATCAGAGATTTTACTGCAAATGTTGACAAAGAGAAAATGTGGCATTGGTTATCCAAAAGTGATCTTAAAAGTGAAAAGGAGGCCGTTGTATGTGCCACCCAATAGCAGGCTATTAGAACAAAGTTTATCAAGTGTAGAATTGACAAAAGTGACAATTCTACTTGTAGAATGTGTGGCAACTGAGAAGAGACAGTGCAACACATTTGTGGATGTGAAAAGCTTGCACAGAAAGAGTACAAGAGAATACACGACAATGTTGCCAAGAAAGTCCATTGAGATCTTTGCAAGAAAAATGGACTGGAACATCAAGGAAAGTGGTATAAACATACCCCCGAAGGGGCTGTCGAAAATGATGATGTCAAACTTCTTTGGGATATCAATATACAGTGTGACAATGTAATAGAGGCTAGGAGGCCATTGTCTTAATTGATAAGAAAAAGAGAGATTTTATCATTGTAGATATTGCAGTGCCCGCGGATTGAAGGGTAGAGGAAAAGGAAATAGAAAAAGTTGAAAAATATCAGGACTTGAAAAGAGAAGTAGCAAGACTTTGGAAAATGAAGAAAGTTCAAGTAGTGCCAGTAGTAATAGGAGCCCTTGGAAGTGTAACAAAAGGATTTGAGAAGTGATTTGAGAAGATTGGAATTCCATGTAATATGGCAGATTTGCAAAAAACTGCCTTACTAGGAACGTCCAGAATCCTAAGGAAAGTATTGGAGATGTAATGAAGGAGAAGGCTCCTTGCGAGTACTTGGTCATTTGCTATGACTCCCCTAGTAAGAGTATCACGGTAATCATGGTAATAATATCAGCCAGAGCATAAGCTTAAAGAAGAAAATAAATATTCGGCCTTGATAAATGTGCGAAAGCTACATTTGTTAAGGGCAGGCTTAGAGAGACCTCGTCCGTTAATGTCGATGTAGATACTATTATTATGGAGCTAGATCAAGAAGACACCTATAAGTATTTAGGTGTTGAGGAAGGTGATGGTATTAGCCACGCCACTATGAAAGAGAAAATCCGCAAAGAGTATTATCGTCGCATAAGGCATGTGTTGAAGACATAATTAAACTCGAAAAACCGCGTTGAAGCGATCAACACTCTCGCGATCCCTGTTGTACAATATAGTTTCAGTATAATCAATTGGAATCTCCCAGGCTTCCAAAGAATGGACAGGAAGACTAGAAAATTACTAACATCCAATTGAATCCTCCACCCTAATGGTGACGTTGATCGTCTCTACTTGCCTAGAAGTAATGGGGGTCGGGGGCTCATACAACTAGAACTGTCGTTTAAAACAACTATTATTGGTATGAAACAGTATCTAGAATGTACAAATGACTGGATGTTGTCCCTAGTCCATCGACATGAAATTAGTAAGAAACTGCATTCTATTATGAAGGAATCTGATACGTTTGTGCGAGAGTAAAATGTAAATTCTATGGACGAACAATAACAAGTATCTGCCACCAAAGTGGCAAAAAAGGCAAAACAAGCTGCCAAGAAAAATGGACAGGACCAACTTTCCCAACGATGGAGACAGAAAGCTCTGCATGGACAGCACGTTCTCCGAAGCCAAATCTACATCAGCCAAAATGCTGATGTAGATCAATTTGCAACCCACCAGTGGGTGAGGAGTTCGGGACTGAAGGCAGAAACGGAAGGCTTCATCGTTGCAGTACAAGATCCATCTCTGTTTACGCGGAACTATCAAGCTAACATCTTGAGGAACGGAGCCGATCCTAAGTGTAGATTTTGCGATCAGTTTGTGGAAACCATTGACCACGTAGTCTCGAGATGCCCTGTATTGACACTGAGTGAATATGTGAAACGACATGATAGGGTTGGATAGTATTTGCACTGTGGAATGTGTCAGCATTATCACGAAGAAATACCTACCAACTGGTATGAACACCACCCTCTGCCAGTAGTTAATGGTCTAAATGTTATTATCTTATGGGACTTTCCGGTTAATACTGATAGAACCATTTAAGCTGACCACCTAGCAGGGTGAGGAGCTTGAATGACCACCTAGCAAAAACTTGTACACTGATCGATATGAACGTTCCGAGTGATAAAAATATCTCCGTCAAAGAGTTTGATAAGTTGAGCAAGTATAAGGATCTTGAGATCGAGATTGCTAAAATGTGGAATCTTAAAACAAATACGGCTCCAGTAATAATAGGTGCTTTAGGAATGATTAAAAAGGGAACAGATAAACATCTTGCTAAAATTCCGGGCAACCATAGCCTACAGGATATACAAAAGATTGTTCTTACCAACACCGAAAATATACTTCGAAAAACTTTGTTTACATAAAAAAAACAATTTTTTTCCAAGGCTCTATTTCTTATACTTTTTGATACAATTTTTATCCTTTTGTAGTACATTTTTATACAAACTTCTATATATTTTTTGTGTTGTACTTTTTTTTAATTCTCCACATTTATTAAACAATTAAGTTGCTCGTACAAACCTTTGCTTGCCTCGGGTGACTGGGTGTGACCCGGTAAGTAATTGTAAATAAACAGCATTCATAAGAAAATACATAATAATAATAGTGGTTCTGAGGAAAGTAAAAGCAGGGTATGTTTGGAGTGAAAATAAAGTAAAGACAAACCATCTTCTCTGTATCGATGATTTAAAGTTATATGGTAAATATACGAGCAGGTAGAAACTCTTGTAGAGATAATGCATACTGTCAGCGAAGACATAGGAATGGAACTTATCATTATGAAAAGTGGAATCCCATTGCTAAAGAGAGGTAAAGTTGTATCATCTAAAGGAGTAAGTTTACCAGATGGCCAGATAACGAAGGAAATAGATAATACTGGCAACAAGTGCTTAGGCATTTTAGAGTATGATAAGGTGAAAGAAAATAAAATGAAAGATGTATTTGCAACAGAGTACAAACGGAGAATTAAGCTAGTGTTGTAGTCAAAGTTAAATGGAAAGAATAAGATCTTGGCTATAAATCTGTGGGCAGTTGCGGTTTTGAAGTAAAGTTTTGGAGTGCTAGACTGGAGGAAAGAAGAACTAACAGCGATGGATAGAATGATCAGAAAGGCTATGACAATGCATGGACCATTTCATCCTGAGAGTGATTTTGATAGGGTCTACGTGTCAAGGTGTAATGGAGGAAGAGGTTTAATAAGTGTTGAAATGTGTGCTAGGGCAGAGGAAAACAACTTGACTTGTTATGTAAATAGGTTTGTGAAGGAAGAAAAGATAGCTAACATCGTTGACTGTAAAGAACCAAAGGAAAAGAATGCATTCAAAAGAGAAATTCAAAATGAATATGTTGCCAGATGGACTGGGAAGAAGATGTATGAACAATTTGTTCGTGAAATGCCAGAAAACGTTGATAGAGAAAGATCATGGGAATGGACGAGGAAAAGTGGTCTGAAAGTTGAGACTGAAGCACTAATTTTTGCGGCACAAGAGCAGGCTTTGAGGACAAATGTGGTTAAATTTAACATTAACAAAACAAAAGAGTGTATCAGTCACCCATCTTGCATATGGATGCAAGGTATTATTAGCACAGGAGGAATATAAAAGGAGACACGACAACATTGCTAGGATTGTGCATTGGATGCTTTGTGGGAGGTGTGATCTAAGGAGAGTCGACAAATGGTGTGAGCATCATCCAGAAGGGGTAATTAAGAGCGAATCGTTGAAAATTTTATGGGGTATGACAATACAATGTGATCATTATGTCGAAGCCAGGAGATCTGATATTTTAGTTGTGAAAAAGAATATCAAAAATAAGCTTTGATTATTGATATTGCCTTTTCTGGAGATTGCAATGTGGGAGAAAAAGGAAAGTGAAAAAGTAAAAAAGTATCAAGATCTGAAAAGGGTGATTATGAAACTGTGGAACCTAAGGAGTGTTGAGGTGATACCTGTGGTTGTTGGAACACTAGGATCAGTCAGTAAAAAGATTGGACAATACTTGGAGCAAATTCGGATTGATATTAGGATTGGATTGTTACAGAAGACAGCTTTGTTGGGAACAGAAAGAATTTTACGAAATGTGTTAGAGACTTGAGAACAGAAATATACAAAAGACATTTGGCCATAGGCGATGGCCCGCTCTTTTGACTATATACGGTGTAAGATCTGCCTCAGCTAGAAGGCTAGTACAATACTACTACTACTACTACTACTACTACTACTACTATTACTACTACTAATAATAATAATAATAATAAAAGTAATAAATCCGCGAGCCCTAGAAATACCAGGTTGGTGTCTGGCGCAGGACAGTACTACCTCAGGCGAATCATGTAACTCTCTTTTGCCGTGGTGAAGGCAACATGATGGAGGTAGTATTGCGATAAAAATACCAAGGAAGGAAAACACAAAACCAATTTATTTCCAAAAAGGATGTAAAATAATTATGAACCAGGTAATGGGTGTTAACCGGACTTGAAGCAATGGTGAAGGTGTCGCACCCGACAGTAGGGGGCTCGGAACCAGGGTCCCCACGGTCGTCATCCAGCTACTGGCCAACCTGAGTTACGAAACGCAAACTGTGTACAACGGTCCTGGATATACCGCAGACGAGAAGCTCTAAATCGTTAAGAGACTGTCGGTGAGAGACATAAGTGGACAAAGGAGGAAAACAGGTTTACGCTAGAGTACTTCTATAGAGCTTCTAAAGTTGGAAAGAGAGGAATTGGCAGGATAGTGTTAGATCAATGGAAGGAACATGGAATGCTAAGTATCAGTGAACACAAATTGATGAACCAAATCCGCACAATAAAACGAAAGAATTGGTTCACAGTACTAGGGATTGAAGAGATTAGAAGATCAATTGAAATTGATACTGCTGAGAATAATGGAAATGAACATCTAGAGTCAGGAGAAGATTACGATGGCCAGATAAACCAATCTACTGATGAGCATGACAATCATAGAGTAGGCAGTGAAGACCAGACCACTGAAGAACCTCTTTAGTTGAGTGAAGAAGAAAATGACATATTTACCTGGTTAACAGAGGTTGTGACCTTAAACCATTAGCTTGCCCCACCGAAGCTACGCTATGTGGATAAGAGAAAACTTCAGCCTGAGACTAAGAAACTAGATGGGGTGTTCAAGCATGTCGGCTTTGAAAACAACAGAGTTAAAGAGTCTGATACGTGCTGGAGCTGTAGGAGTCGGTAAATGGGTAAGAGAAAACCAAAGAAAATGAAAAATGCTCATGAGCCGATGTGCAAAAGGAGGATTGAAGGAGACGTCAGGATCCTTAGAAAACACCTTAGCAGGATCGAGAGCTAGTGTAGAGGCATATGGGTCATTGCAAAGGAATTGGAATAGGGAGATTTAGTAAGGTAGTACAAGATTGAGGACAAGGGATTTAAGGGTGGTAATGGAAGAGATTAAACAGAGGATATCCAGTAAGGCAGTGACAGTTAAAAGGTACACTGAGCGTATTGCCCAGTATGAGTAGAATAGTCTCTTTAACACAAACCAGAGGCAGTTTTTCAGAAAGCTAGAAGGCGATATCTAGAAAAATGTATCACCCAATCCCGGGGAAGCTACCGAATTCTGGGCTGACCTTTGGGGTAAATCAGTTACAAACAACCAAAACACTGAATGGCTGAACGATGTTAAACAGAAGCTGCATGACATCCCAAGTCAGGAAGATCTTGAGGTTTGTAACGGCTGAAGGTGTTTAACACAGTTTGACAGGATTACCGAACTGAAAAGCACCAGGTCCAGATGGTATTCAGAGTTTGTGGTTGAAAAAGTTCAGGTCACTGCTGAGTCGAATCGCCAAAGATCTAAATGACTGCCTCTCGAAAGGTAATGCACAGCTATGGGTGGTGGAAGGTAGAACACCTTTTATCATTAAAAATGTAGCTGAGGGCCCTGACGTAGAGACCTACAGGCTGATAGCATGCTTTAACCTTTTGTAGAGAGTTTTCACTGGAGCGCTTGCAGACAAAAGATATTAACACTTGGAACAAAAGAAGCTGCTCCCAGTGGAGCAAAAGGGTTGTCGCAGGAAGTCGCAAGGTACCAAGGACCATCTTATCATAGATAAGACTGTGCTTAATAACTGTAAGAAGCGCCTCACCTATCTATCTATGGCGTGGATCGATTTGAAAAAAGCGTACGACATGGTGCCACACTCGTGGATTTCCGAGACATTAATGTTGTTCAAGATGCGGTAATTGACCTGATCTCAGCTAGTATGACAAACTGGAAAAGCAATCTGTACTCCAACAATCACCTCCTTGGAAGTGTCAGGATCAACAGGGTTATCTTCCAGGGAGATTCCTTTTCTCCCCTTCTTTTTGTCATTGCACTCATACCACTATCTCTGGTCCTCAGACCATTGCCTATGGGATATAACCTGGGTAAGGACGAGCCAAAGAGCAACCAACTTTTCCGTGATGATCGGAAGCCCTTTGGAAAGTCTGAGAAAGAGATTGATTGAGGGTATTCTAGAAAGCTGCTACACAAATATTAGGCGCATCGATCCAACTATAACCTAGGGCTCCTTTATATACAGAGAAAGCATGGTGAGAGAGTCCTCATAAGTGTGTCCAATTAATTGTATTGCAGCAGAGAAAAGAAGTCTGGACTACTACTTGGGGAACAGCGAGTAAGAGCGTCTGCAGCATCTGAGGTCGGCACTTAAACTGCAACAAGATCCCATTGAAGGGCAGCTGGAATACAAATCGAGAATAGAGGAAGAATGGATGTCACTGGAAAGCAATGGATATGCATGGCAAGTTTGAAAGGGACACAGAACAGGTGAAAACTGACGACTCTGGTTATGGTTGTCACCGGGCAAGTTCAAGAGAGAGACGGAGGGCTTGTTGATTGCCGCTCAAGAACAGGCATTGACCACAAACTCTGTGAAAAAGAAATACTACAGGACCGTCAAGAGTAAAGTATGCCGAATGTGTGGCCAACACCCAGAGAGAATCATGCACATTGTCAGTGAGTCCACGCTGCTTGCTCAATGCGAGTACAAAAGGCTACATGACAACGTATGTTTAAACCTTTACTGGAGCCACGTATCGGAAGCAGTCATTGAGACTGATAGGTCAAAGATTCTGTGGGATTTCCAAATACAGATCGACATTTGACTTGAACATAATAAAACAGACATCACAGTCCTCTTGAAAGGTACCCAGAAATTTCTGATTATTATTGATGTTGCTTGAAATTGAACATAGAGTATGATATTGGTACTCTCCAAGCGTCTGCGTTATCGGGAACTGCACACATTTGACGAAAAGTTTTTAATGTCTAAAATACCCTCACGTTTAATGAAACGGGACTGATACCGGAAGAACACTCGCATTGTGTAAATAATAATTATAATAATAATAATAAAATAGAATTTAAAAAGTGTAAAAGGGTATAATAAAGGGATGAGTCAGATTGGCGAGAACTCTAAATTCAAGGCAATGACTGGCACAGAATTTCCAACTACTTGCCAGTAAGGCTAAAAATCAATCTTTATGACATGAAAACCAGACAAAAATATTCACTGTAATGGTAGAAAACTAAATAAAGGTATATGCAGATAGGAATGGCATGGCAGGAGTCAGCCTGGAACATGTTCAGGAGTCTATGACCAGTTGATCGACTGTTCAGGAACAGTCAATCAACTGGTCACAGATAATGCCATTATGGATGAAGTGAGAGATTACCAACGAAATGTAGCAGTGGCATTTTATGACTATCAAAAGGCGTGCGACATGGTCAGACATGACTGGATGATCAGAGTGTACAGATGGATGAAAGTGCCAGAGATTATTATGTGGCTGTGAACAAGCGGATAAAATCGATATAAAAAGAGTAAAAGTCATAACTTTTTTGACTCATGTCATGAGTAGTAAGCTAGATACTTCTCCTATCGTCTGGCTACTGAAGGGACTAGGTACGGCTGTTTTATACTTTTGAAGTGAGGACTTCCGTGTAAACCTGGGTC
>RDPX01000120.1:416996-449835 GCA_003991215.1 Morbakka virulenta
AGGATATCGTAATCTGTTGACTCAAAACCTGGCTACAACTGCAATTATAAAACATAGGTCATGCCATATAATGTATTTAATTAATTTGACCACTTTATAATCAACTGTCAACGTATTTACTAGGGCTGTAAAGGGAGAAAGTCCTAACCAAGAGCCCAAGAGTATTACTCGTAAATAAAAAGAGGATGACAAAGGAAGTTCCTTGCTTAGTCTGGATTTGACAATGAGGATATACCATATTACAAGTAAAAATTGAGAAATATTTTCAAAACTAGTAAAAGACAGTGCTGAGTAGACCGGTGCAAAGTATTGGCAACGTACTCTGAGAAATCTACCCGTTTAGGGTTAATGAAGTCCGCCTATTTTGCTTCGAATCCAACAAGTATATTCTTAAAAAAAACCTTCCCATAAATTACAAAAATATTTACAATTTTGTATCCTTTTTTATGTTGTGTTTGGAATTTTTGATTTTCATTGGTGCTAAAAACATAATACAGGTAGAGAGGATTTGAAATTGCAGGAAAGTAAAAATAGCCATGTACCGAAGTGGATATAGTTGGATGCATACATACTTTTCATTTGATATAAAGTCTTGTTGATTCTGAAATTTGATGGTTTCAGTGATTAAACACGTTTTTTTTTCGATACATTTAATGTGTCGAAATAAAATACATTGTAAAGATACACACACCCCCACGTGTATATATATATACTCAATCTGCAGACAGTACTGTTTCGCCCTTTGTGGGCTCATCAGTGCAGCACAGAGCTTCTGAGACATAACTCTCTCTATATAATATATATATATATGTATACATATACTTTCATAGTTTCTTATATATACTCGTAACTCGTAGAATTATAAACTATGAAAGTAACCTGCTGACATTAGATTTAAATGGAAAACCTTACTGGACATAAAACAGTTGTACTGCTTTAATTAAATGCAAATCAAGTACACAACCGTTTTCAGTTTTCCAATACTTTGACACAATGACGTAGGGTATGCCATTTCCTGTCAAAGATGAGAATTTCAGACTTCCAAGTTCAAATCTTTGCAGACAACAAAATATCAACACCAAGACTTCAATGGACATTCAAAATACTTGTAAATCGTATATTGCTTATCTGTTCAAGATTCCAGATTCTTTAATTATCTGCAATACTCGTAAATCCTTTAAATAAACTTAATGCCTTTCTCAAATGCCTCTTTATTGATCATCTCATTTGAAAATCAGTATTACAGGATACTAAAATACAAAGATGATTGTCCTGAAGTACAGTTAAGGTAGAATTATTAACATCGTTGTTAAAAAAATCCCTCTTTCAAATGATGTGGAGGAGTAAATAATGTAATTGCCAATGTTTGGAAAGTACATTTGCTGTCCCATATTTCTTTCGTTCGAAACCTGATGACATAATGGATATCCACTAAGGATCCAATGAATAACAACGAAGAAGAAGATCGTAAATACGAAAGAAGATACAAGAACAAAAGAAAATATGAGTTTAAAATGTTCAAATATTGTTTAATATTGGAGATTTCATTCTTTTATCGCCTTTAAAGAATGTAGAATTATTTTGCTAATTTGTAAAATTTGTTTTTTGACTATTCTCTTACGTCGTATAATTTTCTGCACTACTATATCACGTAAAGTTCATTTTTAAATGTTGTAAATAAAGCCATTGGTAATAATCGAATTGTCATCGGTTAATCAATGGCATTTTGAGAGACGAAGCCTGACAAAGTTTACAGGTACTGCTCTCAACCTCCATCTTTATTGACCTCAGGTTAGGGAATAGTGACCGTTGATTTAGGCCATTTTTTGTTTTTTCAAGGTTTCATTTTTTACCTAAAACTCGTTCAAACAAACCAAAGAGGATTCCAAGTTGTTAGTGAAATCTGAATAATTAATAGTTTAAGAAATGTGGTATGTACACAATCCCAAATTTTATCTTACCTAAAAATTTTTTAAAATACTTGCCTGTCGGCTCAAGACAGTACAATGTAAACACTTCGAATATTTAGAAAGCCCCCAGATCATGGAAGGACAGAATCACAATATTTGATTTTCATTCAACTACAGCAGTGGTATCCAACTATTATTCTGTAGCTGTTGACAGACTGGACAATATAACATTACATATCATTATTGCTCATGTACGCTATCTGCATCTGTGTTACATTCAGTTTTTCACAAATGTTTCATGCTCTATGAGTGTCGTCCTTAAAATAACATATTTAGCGTTGCTGTATAGCATCAGAATACAACGTGTACTAACCAATACCAGCAAAATGGGAAATCATTCTGAATAGCACGTCATAGAATATAAAGGTTTTTTTCTAAATAAAGAACAACGTCAAGTCGAGTGCATGCTACAGATGGAATTAAGTTGGAGAGATAAAAGCCATTTATATTACTACCAAAGTGAAATATAAATGATGGACCTTCCTACTGGCACAATGTCAGTTTGAACCAGAATGCTCCAAAAGCGAGCTGAGAAAACAGACTTAAAGTGGCGACGATTGGCCAAACCTCTGGTCTTACAAGATTAAAAAAAGACCAGATAAATGAAACCTGTTCGTTTAACTATTAAAGAGTCATTCTATTGAAGAAGTCAACAATACATATCATTTGACAAACGTAAAATATCAAAGACACACAACAATATAACTAACATCTATTCTTCCAAAATGTATTAAAATACAATGAATGTGGAATATGAGCAAATACACCCAAATATTTACAGGTTCGGTATACAATATTTTCATCAACTAATGGTATTTCGCCTTTTCATTTGCCAGGGCCAAACGTCGTATATTGCCAAGACAACCAGCTGCTGCTTCCTGTAAGACATTATCGGAGGATCCGACCATATTCATTAGTGGCTTTAAAATGAAAGGAAAAAGTCAGTATTTAGAACATACTTATCTCAAAGATTTTAACTTTCTATGGATACATTACTAAAAGAATTTCTAAAAATAATTCGCAAGGTGTGAAATTAATTTTTCACTAGGGTAGTATGGCATGAATTAGACCAACAAACCCGGAAATAAATAGACTTTCTATCCATTTCTAATTAGGTAAGAAGCAGAAGAATGAGTTGTAGAAATGGTGTAAGATCTCACCTCAGAGCTATACATAACCGAAAAAAATGTGTTACGGGGGTTGGTAGGTTTACTAAACCTGAATTAAACACACCAACTTGACTTGTTTCGAAAAACCGATCAACCTGTGTCGAAAAGGATGAGAAGCAACTGAAAAAGGCCAGGAAAATAAGCAAATTGTAACAAACTTAAGAATATTTAGAAATGTCTGTAACGAAATGATGTCTCTTGTTAATTTGGAGGCTGATCTTGACGTAAAATTTTAGGAACCGCTTTTGGGGGAGTACAGAATTTCCGGAAAGCATTCAACCAAAAAAAAGTTATGAATTGTTTTACAATCCTGGATATTTGTATTTAAATACATAAATATATATGCCCTAATCTAAAAGTTAAAAGGAATAGGAGAAAAAAGTACAACAATATAAAAAAAATTAAGATTAAACTTTAAGTTACAAGCATAAAGTTATACAGCATATTTTGGTGGATATATCCTCACCTTGACAACACCACTTGAATGCATAGCGATGCAGTTATTTGGGTCACGTGACAACTGATACAATGCCTTTGCAGTGGATCGATGTACACCTGGGTGTTTTGATTTCAAATAACGAACAAGAGGTGCAACTGCTCCAGCCTGTCCAAAAGATACTCGATTATTTCCCCAAGAGCAACAGCGTGCTATTGCCTCTGCAAGATGATGCCGAAGTTTGTCATCGGACTGTTTGAAGAAGGGGGAAAAAACACCCAAAATGTAATTCAATGTTCTTACAGAACTGTTCGTAATTAACTACAAAAAGTAGACCCTGTGATAAACCCAAAATTTTATTTCGTGTTCTACGCTAATTTAAGTGTTATGAGTATGAGCAAATCGATTAAAACCCAATGATCACATTTTCTATTACACAAAATGAAACCCAAAACGTTCCGCACTGAGAAGATACAACATCATTATAATCTGGTACGACATCTACTCAGCTTAAGTATTTTTACATATTTTTTGTTTTGCTTTGTATTTGTTTTTGTAGTACTACTATGGCTAAAACCGATCCATTTTATTGCTGGTCGCCTTTTTATGGATAGTTATTTAAAACTTAAAAGAGTTAACGTAACTTTATGGTAAGAATAAAAAAATGCCTACTTCACTACTTGAAAATCAATGAAAATATTAGGGGTGCTGGAACGATCATTTTTGCAATAAAAAAGTGGAACGAATCGAAAATAAGCACGGGCGAGAAAACAATCACTTCCAGAAAATTGTTGTTTATTCCCAATGTAGGGGAGCCTTTTTGATTACACCAAAGCATGTGTTAGGGTGTAGCATGAAGAGCTATTCAGTGATCTTGAGGGATTAGACGTGAATGGGAAGGATTTACGCTTTGTACGAAATCTATACTGGGATCAAACTGCTTGTATGAGAATAGTTGATGAGATGAGTGATTACAGTGAGATTACAAGAAGAGTAAGACAGGGGTGTATGTTTTCACTTGATTTATTCAACCTTTATGGTGAAAAGATTTTTCGAGGCATAGAACATTTGGAAACGTTTTCTGTAGGAGGTCATAATTTCAACAATATATGATTTGCAGATGTCTCAACACTGGTTGCAGTCTCAGAACAAGGTTTACAATGGCTACTAGATGAAATAGTTGAGCAAAGTAGAAGGAAAGAACTGAAAATAAATCGCAAGAAAACAGTATGCATCGTGATAAGTAAGAACCAAAGTCCCAGGTGCAAGTTGTATATCAAAAGAACTCAAACAGCAAGTTGACAACTTCAATTACTTAGGTAGCTATATAACAGAAAATGGAAAGTGTGATGCTGAAATCAAGAGAATGATAGGGATTGCAAAATATCTACTCTGTTATATGGTTGTGAGTACTGGACAATATCATCATCAATGCAAAAGGGACTAGAAGCTGTTGAAATGTGGTTTTACAGGAGAATGATGAGAATATTATGGGTAGACCATCAAATAAATGAGGCAGTTTTGAGGAAAGCTGGAGCAGAAAGGTGTCTGATAAAAACAATCCGTGAAAGGCAGATGAGGTTTATGGGAAATATCATGAGAAAGGAAGGCCTAGAAAACCTACCCACACAGGTCGTATTGAAGGCAAAAGAAGCAGAGGAAGACAAAGACTAACATACTTGGGAAGTCTCAAGTGCCATATTAAAATGAATATCAGTAAGTGAGAGGGAAAAGATAAAAGCTGGAGATCTGCTACATATGATGAGAGATGGGAATCTGTGGAGAACCTAATCACCGACCTNGAGAGAGAGAGAGAGAGAGAGAGAGAGAGAGAGAGAGACAGAGAGAGAGAGAGAGACAGAGAGAGAAAGAGAGAGAGAGAAAGAGAGAGAGAGACAGAGAGAGAGAGACAGAGAGAGAGACAGAGAGAGACACAGAGAGAGAGAGAGATAAGACACACACACACAGAGATATCAGCAGAAAAGTCACTCTAAAAACGAAACTGTTTTTTATTTCACAACACCTCCTTGAAATGATTTTCAATCTTTTGAAACTACTAACAACATCACTTGTACTCCATCTCCTACTAAATTTGAAACTTCAGACAATGTTTTTTTTTTCATCCATTCTTCACTTACTCCAAAAATACAGACAATATGATCTTGTCTTTCATCTCTCACTAACTCTGAAAAGGGAGGCAAAATTAGTTTGTGTGATACCTCCCACTATATCGAGTACAAATACTTCCAAAAAACGAATGACTACATCCTCAAATGTTTAACACTACGACCTAAAAACGTATCGTTAAAAGGAACTGTAAAATAATGTTGGCATATCGGCATATCAACTACACTCACATACCAACAGCACAAAGCCCACATCATAGCATTGTTGTCATCTGGATGATTCAAGCAGTTAATTAATTTTGTCTGCTCGGTAACGTTATGTAAAACATATTTCTCTTTGTATCAGTCATGTTCACAGTATTTCTTTTAAAATATCACACTGAATAAGTTAGTAGAAAATGTTTACACAAATATTCATTCTACATAATTTATTGGCCTAGTTTTGCAAAGTTATTGGATAGCACTTCCTGGTATTATAAGTTTTGATTGGCTGGGTTCTTGCTTTTACTTTATTCTGACTGGAAAACTTATATTTCACAAAGCCGTGTTTTAGTTGCGAAATAGCTGACAAAGTCCGAAGATTTTGGAAATTCATTCAGATTGCAAGAATGAGAGACATGGAAATAGTGAGGAGAAATTCATTACATGCTTTTCTCCGATAATAATTCCCCAGTATTGTCAATACTTAACCTTAGCGTCTGATAGTATTTGCTAAAGGAAACTATATAACCCCGTATCATTCGATACTTGCACCAAGAAATGAGGAAACACGATGTTTCCACCTACGTGGTCTTTCTAGAAGTGTATTGAAGAGCAATGTGAAAGAGGAGTAAAGAAATGTAACAACACGAGGACTTGGACACCTCAATACACAAATCAATGAAAAGCGAGTAGGAAAACAATACAGTAACATTGAGTGCATCACACTTAACAAACAAACAAACAAAGGGTATTGTGAGGGGGTGGATATGTAACCATGGAACAGTGTGTGTTGGCAGCGGATGACTATAAGAGAAAGTAGAAAGAAAATGCTTATGACAAATGCCAGATTAAGGAGAAAAATGAAATGAACGGTCAAATGCAAGTGATATTTAATTAAGCCCATTTCCTTGATGTGGGGCTTAATTTAAACGTTTAATATATTATCTAACAAGGTACGTCAGTTTGGATAACATTAGTACTATGAATAAAAAAACGTATCGTAGCGTTAATACTACTCTGCACCCACCGTATATGTTAGTTTGGCTAACATTGGTACAACACCATGGTCTGTAATAACTGCCAGATTTTCCTCATCTTTTGCGATATTAGCGATTGCTGCGCACACACTAGCTAGTACCTAGTAAAATAAAACCGTATCTGAGTAATATATATAAAGTATGGTGGCACATTAAAAAGAGAAAGAGTATTCAGGTATACAATACTGATATCAACTAACTAACTTGGTAGATATCATTTATAAACCATTTCATATCCCACTAGACAAAAAAATACATTAAAATATTACACTTTACTATACCATGTTATGTTAAAATATACTATATTATATTTCTCATGTTGCAGGAGATAGCTTTAACCTTAAAATCACAATATTATACTTGATGTTACACTATCATTTATTACACCATACATAATAATATTACTTTGACTGTAGAGTTACAAAACTTTAACACTGCAATTAAATAAACGGTTAGGGTGTTGACATCTTGGGGAAAAACGTCACCTCCTTTTTCATAGCCAGTCAATGTTGTTGCTTTATTAACGTCAGGTTTACAATAATGAAAAAAGATCAAAGGATAATGAAACATGTACAGTTCACAAAATAAGGTATACTATTCACAAAACCTTATTCGCAATACTGGGTAACACATCTATTAATTCATGAAAACCAAAACAATTATTTCTTGCCTGCAAGATCTCAAACTGAGCTTACAATGGGATTATTCATGTATTTTAAATCAGTATTCTTTCTTCTGAACTCTAAAATATCTTATTAGCTTTTCTCTTTTCCTCTTGCGAGAAAAACACTCTGGTCTACAGGGGCTGAAAGTTGGGGATGAGTGATGTTATTTTCTTTTGAGAGTGACATTTAGAGACTTCAGTCCACTGGAATACTTAGGCAATGTTGCAGATACAAAAAATAACGCAAAGTTATTGCAAATAACAAAATGCGGCATTTTTGTTCGATGGGTCTTCATGTCAGTTATTGCAATCAATTGGCCTTTTTCGAAAATCAAATTAAGGGGATTTCTACTACTTTTAACCACAACAGCAAAGTTGTTGCAAATTAATAATTAAAATATCATTAAAGTTTAAATATATAACAGCTTTAAAGGATTTAATTTATCTTTAGATAATGATTCAGTGAATGCGTATTTTCATTCACAGTCATCTTGGATTACTGTCTAATTTTACAATTTCAAATAAAAATGAAAGATAGCTTAAATTACAATTACCCTAGGGTTAGGGTTAGGCAAGGTAGTGCTTTTTTCTATCCAAAAAGCTAATAAAATAGATAAATAGAAAACCCGTTATTTGCTTGTTTTTCCTAACGTTTTGATTGCAGAAAAGCCATGTAATAGGGTGCACAAATCAATTCATATGACTCTCCCAAATGACTCATCTTGTCATATAAATAACTACACTTAAATACGTCACCACAGTGTAGTTCGAAAAAATGTTACCTTTCAGGCTACAAGTTAAAAGGCTAAAATGCTGTTTAAACAAAACTAACCTCTTTATCTTCCGACTTAAGTAAACTGACGATCAGCTCGAGTCCTCCAACAAATGATCTTACCATTTCACCTGCATCCTATAGCAAAAAAGAAGAAATTTATACAGGACAGCACTTATGATTTTGGGAGCGAATCATCGACCATAATATAGATTTATTAACTTTAAAAAACTTGAATGAGGAACACATATTATAATCCCTTTGCTATTACGTCATAATGAACTCTTAGAATTCAGCTATTACTTCCTAGAAATTTTATATATTTTCAACAGGAGAACTCCGATTTCAGAATCAAAGTTTATCGACGTAGTTTGCATTGCTGTTGCCTTTATTATATCACGTTTAGCACAAACAGGAAGAGCTCTTAATAAAAGTATGAGTTTCGTACATTTAATTTTCTCATATTTCTACTACCCTTCAAGTGCCAATTACATACACCATTAATAAATGAAAAATCATCAGTAATGTAAGTAATTGAAAAAAACAAGTTCAATCACAAGAGTTGTCAGGTCAATTAAATCCAGTTCTGCACTTATGCCTTTCTTAACTTTCGAACTGGAGAATGTTTCTAAATTTGGTACAGACCCCAGTATTGAAAATACACAATTTTCCAAAGTGAAGGTAATATTTGTATAATTGAAATACAGAAAGGTTCACATTTGGTAAGACAAATTTTCAATTAATTATCTGTTTGGGTCATAGAAACCAATTCAAAACTACTGTCCTCACCTTTGCATTCTCAATACAGGGGCATATGGCCCAAGCTGCATTTGACTGCACCTACGATCACACACACACACAAAGAAAAGAAATAAATTAATAAACAGCAAAACAACAAGACATTATTAACATAGTAACAATTGGATTCTATTTTTTCCAGTCTGAAGAATATTTTACAAAGATAATCAACAGTCTGGAATGAAAAGGCTATAGCAATACTATGTTTTGTTTAAAAAGAAAGAGAATAGAAATGCTAACCTCTATTTGTTATCTTTTGTCTGAAAATAACAAATATCTTAATTATCCATAGTAATAAAACAATATTCGAATCCTCAGACAACAGGGAAACGAAATTGAAGTCAAATGGACAAGAACATTCCTTAAAATATGGTCTTTTCGTCAATCCTTTGGTACGACCGGTGTACTCCAAGGAGCTTTACTAATGCCGTATGCTTCTTCGGGTGCCAGTCTCAGAGATTAAAAGATTTCATCCGTCACAGGAATCAAACTTGAAATATCTTGCTTACAGTGCAACAAGCATTAACTCTCAGCTTCTCAATAGCAGGCAAGTGAAGATCTTTATATAAACAAGCCTAAAATCACTAAATGGCCTTTTATGAATGTGTTTTTTGTTACTTTCGTGCTAGTAAAACACGCAAAATCCTCATCATAAAAACATAATATAAAGAAAATACGCATGTGTAGAAACTATTTAATATTTTCGCCACGAACTTCTTTGCAAAACTCATTTTGAGAAAACAGCAAGAATTTGAAATGAATTCCAAATTCTGAAACTGATTTTTGTCATTCGGTGGTGATCTATCAGTCTGTCGTTTTCTTTTTCACCAGTCCTTTTGCTAATCTTTCTGTCTCTCTCTCTTTCTCTCGATGGCATGTGCTGCTAATTTTGTCCAATCTCATTCGCATACACTGGTATACCAGTAACGAAGTGTATCTATTTTCCTTAAAACCTTAGATGCTATCCGGAACACCAACACAGAAGCTTAATTTCTTTCATGCGCTAAGGGATAGCCGCACAATAAATAATTATCAATGGCAAAAGGAATCATCACCTTCATGCTCCACGTCTTGTCATAGGTTGTCTCCCATAGAAGTAAACTCTTGGCGCAGTATGAATAACGTACTTGGAATACCATGAGAAACGGTTGATAATTAAAACTAGGTTAACATTGGAGAAGTAGACGAGGGAGCCATTTTGAAGCGGTGGATATAGATAATGCGAATATGATTAATTCAAATAATATAAAACAATTAAAAAATGGTTTTTGTTTTATCCTGGGTATGGATACGGTAATTGATACGGTAATTGAAATGATAAGTCATACAAGTGTACAAGAAAAGAAGTAGGTCAATATTCAGTAACTATGTTTTTCAGCTGAAAAGNGGAATCATCACCTTCATGCTCCACGTCTTGTCATAGGTTGTCTCCCATAGGAGTAAACTCTTGGCGCAGTATGAATAACGTACTTGGAATACCATGAGAAACGGTTGATAATTAAAACTAGGTTAACATTGGAGAAGTAGACGAGGGAGCCATTTTGAAGCGGTGGATATAGATAATGCGAATATGATTAATTCAAATAATATAAAACAATTAAAAAATGGTTTTTGTTTTATCCTGGGTATGGATACGGTAGTTGATACGGTAATTGAAAAGATAAGTCATACAAGTGTACAAGTAACTATGTTTTTCAGCTGAAAAGAAATTAATAAGAATATTTCCAATGGTTGAGCAAAAAAAAAATAATCACAGCGTCAGTAATTAAAAAAAAAGTCATCACTACAGTGAGATGATAAACTTACCTCAGTATTATTTGATTTGAGAAGAGACCATAGTAGCCGGACACCATCGAGGCGATCAATGATACTGTTTAAGAAGAAAAAAAGTGAGTCAATCACAATATTTAACAAAATATTTGTACCAAAGGTCAATACATTAACACAATATAGAGGTAGAAAGAGTAAACTAATATAAATATTCCTTTCAGTATATATGAATCTTTTTACTTATATAAGTTGTGTTCGACAGAATAATGTATTAGATAATAATATGTATTAGATAATAGGGTAATGAAAACAACATTCTTCAGATATTGTATATAATGAACCCATTTCTTTGGGCTGAACACTTTTAAAGCAAGTGCAAAAATTATCGTTTTATGCTAGTGATTTCTAAACGAGCTAAAATATACAATCCCGGACTAATTCATTAAAGTTTCTATAATCAACAATACCAACATTTAAAAAATGTAACAAAAATATTTGAAAAACCCAAATCAAATAATTCTGAAAAGAAGTGAAAAGCAACGCCAAACTTACGCCATGTTATCAGGTTCCATGGCACATTGGCCAACTGCACGTGTTACGTTCACCAATAGTTGCTGATTTGTTCCAGTCAGCAAATTAACCATTGGCGCAATGCCTCCTGCCTTGCGGATGGCCATACGATTGTCGGGAATTTTAGCGCATTCACCAAGAGCACCAACGACGTTTATCAACACCTGATTAAAATTAATTTTGAGAAAATAAAGATAAATAAAAAAATACATATATCTCGCAGTCACATATCCATGAGCGCAATAACTCTAACAAGACACGAGCTCTCTCCCTTTTTAAAAAAAACAACTTAAAACAATGTCGGTGTAACAGAAACCCCTAAAAGAAACTGCTAAGAAGTAGCATTAATTTGGTATCACAGATAACTGAGAGTAACACAAATTCTAAGAAAATCAAAGAACAGAGTAGTGGGTGGAAGAAAATAGAAGAACAAAAGGACTCCCCTTTATATTTATTGTTAAAATTGTGTGTCCCTTGCTTAATTAGCCTTTGAGTGTAGATGAATTCAAAACAAAAAATATGGTCAGCAGATCATTTTCTGGGACTTATAGCACTAATTACCAATTCTCGAATATTTTACATAGGAAGCAAGTCAACTGCCAGTTGGATTATGATTAAATCGCAGTGATTAACAAACCTATAACTATATTCACAGTAAGCGCGGTATCTGCCACTTGGTTTGGGATTAAACACAGTTATGACCAAGTAGTAGATAACCTGATCATTATGTTAGTAGTTTCAGCACTGGTTATAACTGCTTTGCAATCTTATTTTAATAAACTTTGTTTTTACTATAGAATGTTTTATACCAGTATTAATATTGATAGTACTAAGTACAGTAAAGACAACAAGACTAATCAAGATAATGTTTAACGTTGTGTTTACAATGAGCCCTGATAAACAAAATATGTTAATAAAAATGTTAGTATCGATGAGTGGGTCAATATAGTAGCTATTAATAGTTATCAGCAAAAATGATGGCAGTGGTGCCTCATATAATGAGGGAGGTTACCATTAACTTTTTGTGATACAGATATGCGAAATTAAAGATGAAGTTGACCGGGAAACTAATTTGTAGCTTAGCTAACATACTACTAAGCTAAATCACCGTGTTAATAAAGTTTATATCAATGTTTATTTAACCTTTGTATGTTATGATGAACAATATTGAATAATTAGTACAAGTTAAATGCTACTATGCAGTTTTTTCTAAACCTTTTCTGATGATAAATACATGTTGACGATGCTAATTTACATTATTGTCTATATCATGATAGAAAAACGGTGAATAAAACCTACAGTTGTCAGAAATACCAAAAGGTAATACTCTGCAATACGTTCATTAATCTCACTTTCAGCTTCACCTAACCAACCAATATTTAAGAGTGGGCTCGCAGTAACAGTGATCTATACCAATATCTATGTTCTATATCCATATAAGAGTTATATTAAGTAGATAAGAGGTTTACAACGATACAAGCGATGACATTGATAACGATAAATAGTACGTTGGTGGTAACATCAATACAAAGTCTTCAGTTTCAAATGATATAGTACCACACTGTCATATTAAGCAAACGTTATCAAAAAGTCACATGTCCCAACGTTGATAAGGGATTTTGTACTTACTTCTTCCGGTTGTTCAGTTAGTAGGGCAACAAGCTGTTCCATAGCTTTTAGTTCCTGGAATCGCAATACATTTTCTTCGCTGATGGCACATTTCCACATGGCTCCAGTCACAGCAGCAAGCAATTCTTTATTATCACTGTTGACCAGAAGCGAAACTAGAGGGTCAAGTCCCCCATATTGCCGAACAAGCTCACGTGTGTCCGAATCTTCAGCACACTACATATGTCAAAAACAAAACAATTAAACATTTCAAAGTTTTAATTAATGGCAAAAGTTGATTTCTTAAATATTCAAGATGTTCAGTTAATCACATACTAGGCTACAGTCGGTCTCCTAGTTTTCATTGGTCCCATATTCTATGAATTAATATTCGTCTTGTTCTTCTTCGATATGGCGGATCCTTGAACACTATGGCGTCCCAGAGCAATACATTTTTCTTTTCAAAGATCTGTACGTCGGCTTAGCATGCTGCATCAAAATAGAAAATGGGCAGACAGACTACTTCAGCATACTGTCAGGCGTCAGATAAGGGTGTATACTGTTGCCTTTTACATTCGTCGTCAAAATCGACTTTGTTATGAAACGGGCCATGAGCATGAACGACACAGGATTACAATGGCAAGGTGAGGCGAGACTTACCGACCTAGACTTCGCAGATGATACTGCATTAATTGCAGAGAACATGGAAATGTGCCAAAGCATGACAACAAACCTTGAAGATCATGCACTCAAAATAGAATCAGTCAGGAGAAAACCAAAATTCTAAAGAAAGGAAATGATGCACGTGCAATAGAAGTAAACAGGGCTCCGTTAGAAGAAGTAAGCAAGTTTCGGTACCTAGGCAAGTACATCTCCAAAGAAACAGCCATGGCACAGGTCATCAAATCCAGACTGGGCACTGCAGGAACTTCGTTTAGGAAACTTAATAGGGTATTAACGAATAGAACGTTTTCCCTAAAAGTTAAATTGCAACTGTATACTTCAATCATTATGACAACTGCTATTTATGCATGTGAGACTTGGAGGCTTACTAAGCAAGAGACGAACAAGTTAAATGTATTTTACCAAAAGTGTTTACGGATTATTTTAGGAATCACTTGGCGGGACCCTATCACTAACGCAGAAGTGCCGTGTCGTACCGGACAGAGACCATTACATGATATCATAGCAGAGAGAAGATAGCGTTTAGCTGGACACATATTTAGATTGCCACAAGAGCGGCCTGCTAGCGGTGGCTTAGAATGGACTCCAATGAGAAGGCGCAGGAAGCGTGGTAGACCAAGCAAAACGTGGAGAGATAAGTTCAAGGACGATATCCAACAACGACACTTAACATGGGAAGAAGCTATCGCTCGCTACCCTATGTCCTATCCAGGACCGGAGAATCTAAGGAAAGGTCTTGTTCATGTACCCTGATTTTCGTACCCACATTCAAATGTAACGCGTTTTCATATTTAATCCATGGGTAAGTCTGCTTCTACAAAATTCAGTTCTTTGTATCAGAAAAGAAAGTACTTTATGCTTGAGGTCATTTTGTATCTCTATAAATCTACCGTCCATTTTTGTGTGTGCTAATGCTGTGATATATGAACAGATGCTGCCTAATCTCATCTTGGTGTTCTTAATCGAGTTCAGAGACGTATTTGTAACTTGTCAGGTCCAAATCTTCCTGCTATTCTTTAAAGTTTGTCTCGTCAACCCAATGTGAATGGTCTTAGCTTTTGATGCAGGTATTACGATAGGATTTGTTCTCATGAACATTCCTCGCTGATACCATCTTTCAACATTTTCTTCCTCGTACAGTTACTGTCCCTCGTAACAAATCTTTCTGTAAAGTAGATATACCCTCGATCGTCTATATTGTGGATCTGTTAGGATTCTGACATTTTCTCATCACTATATGATTTGAACGCTCTTAAGTAGAAGGTCAACTCTTATCTCTTGGCTTAGCCTTTTTTGTAACACGCTTCATTCACAGTCTGTTTTTAATGTACAGTTCTCTACAATAAGTGGCTTTATGTCTTGAATGGTCATTAACTATCAAAAACAATATAAATAAAAAAAATTTCCACTTTCAAATACCTGTCAATTAAACCGTTTACTCAGCAAACGACATTAGCTACTTGACATTTCGCTATCTCCTACATTTTGAGTACAAAAAACTTTCACCATAAAAAATATAACAATTCCATAAAGGACGATATATACTCATGCAAGAATAGGGAGAAAGGGAGCTACCCTGTGCTATGCACCTTCAAGAAGTAACTACGAAGAACACTAAATGCCTGGAGATAAGAGAACATAACTGTTACTGAGGTGGTACCATAAATTCATGTGTTATACATAAAGTCGAACAAGGTATCATATCCATGGCTTTGTTACAATGTCTGATCTGAAATATTACGTTTATGTTCTCACAACAGTGCAAATAGAAATGCCAAGTGGCATGATTACACTGAGAAAACAGTACTTTTAAAGTATCTAAGTAGGTCATTTAACTTACATATCGTACTCTTCTCTTTCCATTTAATATTGGTAGGGTCTTGGTTTTGTCTTGTGACCAAGGTAATATAATTACATTAGCTATTTCATGGCAAGTTTGACTTACATATCTTGAGTTTCAATTTTACAAGTTCAACAAAAATGAATGTGATTTTGATTGCCATACTCAATGCCATTTATGAAGGCGAAAACAGAAGAATTCTACAATGAATAACTGACAGGAAAAGAAAGTTTGTTTAACATCAGACTACAGAAGCGAGAGGATGTGGTATCCTGTCTCAAACAGGGACAATGGATAACAACGGGTGATATAGATTGCTTCATGAACACAGAGAGGAGGGAGCACCTAAAACTTTAGACACTAATTAATGTATGAAAGTGCAGCCTGCGATTCAAGTAAGAAGAAGGTGGAAACACTGGAGGTTACTGGTAGTGCTACTTGCAACAATGAATAATAGATTAAGGACATTCTCAAAAGACGGTCATTGTGTACCTTGCTCTAGAACCTCTAACTCGGGTGTATTTGTCACATTTGTAGTGCAGAAAATATAGCATTTACTAAATTTCTGCTGTTTACCACATCCCTTAGAAGTTATGTAACAGTTTTTATGATCAAGATCGCCAACTTCCCTAAATGCCAGTTTATCAAGGCAATGCAATGATACAGTGAGAATGAGAGTGGGTACAGAAATCTTTTTTCTCGTCAACAACATCTTCCTTTAGACGAAATACAGTAAAGACCAAATTTTTATTTAACCTTCATTATCTCCCTTTTGTAGACAAAGAAATTTAGCATATAATCTTTCGTTGTTTTGGACAGCCAGTCACAAAAAATGGCGGGCTTTCTCGAACCTCTCTTTGTTTTCCCTATTAATAAAAAACTCACTTGACTTGTGTTTTGTTATGCTGACATCATGGTCCAGTCGAGTACCAGGAAAAAAGCTTTCGACCAAAATGAACGTGATTTAATGGCAAAAAACAATGAAATTGTTAGACTTGGACAAGGGACTATCTATTTTTTTTTGGTTTTACATAATACGTTTACATCATTAGTATACAGAACCCATTTTATTATCAATATCAGTCAGCTTTCCATTTATTTTCAGGTTTTTTTCAGCTACCCTTTGTGCAGTTATAAGAAAAACTATTGTCACATGAACTTGCCTACCTACTGGTATTGGTTTTTACCAGAATTCAAATTGGTCCTCTTCTGTAAGAGTACCGGATGTCTTTTGCATCCGGTACTCTGCAGTTTTTTTCAGCTACCCTTTGTGCAGTTATAAGAAAAACTATTGTCACATGAACTTGCCTACCTACTGGTATTGGTTTTTACCAGAATTCAAATTGGTCCTCTTCTGTAAGAGTACCGGATGTCTTTTGCATCCGGTACTCTGCAGTTTTTTTCAGCTACCCTTTGTGCAGTTATAAGAAAAACTATTGTCACATGAACTTGCCTACCTACTGGTATTGGTTTTTACCAGAATTCAAATTGGTCCTCTTCTGTAAGAGTACCGGATGTCTTTTGCATCCGGTACTCTGCAGTTTTTTTCAGCTACCCTTTGTGCAGTTATAAGAAAAACTATTGTCACATGAACTTGCCTACCTACTGGTATTGGTTTTTACCAGAATTCAAATTGGTCCTCTTCTGTAAGAGTACCGGATGTCTTTTGCATCCGGCAGACAGTTTGCAAGCATCCAATTGTACTGGCCCAAGTAAATATGACACGATAGTTTGCTATTTAGCTTATATTATTACAGTCTGACTATTCGAAATCTTCACACAAGTTTCCTTAAGGGTGGAATTATCTCAATCAAAATGTGGCTATTCTTTTATCTAAACTACTCAGTTCTCACCATCATGTTCCATCACTCTTGTTGTGATTTTTTAAAAAGTTTCTAGAACATTTTTGCTCTGTCTGTAGTCCACATAGCTTTCGTGTTGAATAGATTTTACTCTCGTCATTCAGATGGTCTAGAATATTTTACTTTAGAAGATTTAGTGATCGCGCGTAGCAAAATGTTGCTCAGAATGAATTTAAGGGTTTTCATTCGTAAATTTAAGTGTGGTCCCCGTTTTAAAAGTAAAGATTTCCTCACCATGGAAAACTCCTTCTTAAGTAGCTAGCCTCAGTGATAATATTGTCAGCAATATGTTTGAAGCACCCCTTGGGATTACATCTGCATCTTTTGAAGTAGTGATATGAGAAGCTGGGATTTTGTTTTACTTCCTGTTTTAGTGTAAAGTAGTTCAAACATTTTATGTATTGATTGGATTGTTCTCCTTTGTAATTTGCTCATTTTGTTTCTTGATATCGTCCTGAGCCGAGAAAGAAAGGTCGCTTTCCAATCTTATAGTCTGCTGCTATCTGAAAATTTGGTTGTTTCAGAGTGCATCATAGTCCGTGGGTCGTTTACCTGTATATAGACATATCACATCATTCTTCACCAGTTTTGTTGCAACGTGGTCACTTCATCGAAGTACATCTGGATTGTTGCTACAAAGCCAGACCTCCCTTGGGTTTCATTTTATAACTTGTTTTATTGGAATTTCACTATTTTCCAGATATAAATCCAAGGATCACAGAGTTAGGATCTCTTGAGTTTGGAAAGGAGTTCTTTTTTCGTATTGAAGCTACTGTGTACACGTTGGATGTACTTTAAATATTCGCCTTTCACAAGATTTCCAAAGCGTCTTTGCACAGTGATAGCAAGAGCTTCATTATTTCCATAATTTAAAACAAATTATCCCTATATCTTCTTCTGAGGTTGAAGTGTGAATACAATTTTCGTTACAAATTCGCTCTGAAAGTCAATCCAACATCTCTTTAGCTTTTTCCCCCCTCAATGTACATTGTGTTTGTCTATCATATATGGGGCCACCAAAAAAGCCATTTGTAAATATACGAAGACTTGTTTTGTGTTTATCCTGTAAGAAGATACCATTTCTTTAACCCGATGTGTGATACCAACAACGTCACAATCTGTTTATAACACTGTAGAAAATGACTCCATATTTCTCGACGGTTTTTTTGGTCTTCTCCTTGTTCTGATATTAAGGGTAACTGTTTACATGCTATGGTAAATAAACCTTAAGGATGTGATCGCGCTTGCTCCTGTGCCAATTATACAAAGTTTGCTACATCCAACAGTTCGTTTACGAGTTCATGTAGTGTGCACAGCTATATCTAAGCCAAAGGCGATCTCAAGTATGAGTGGTGATATGGTGACACCCTACCTATCGCGTACATTTGAAGTTGCGATTTGTCTGTAGCGCAAAAAGACGCTTCTACTATAGAATGGTCCAATTCAGTCGATGACGCCAACAAACCTTTCCCTCTAGAAAAAGTATTTTCCAATTTACCTTAGCCGATCATTACGGGACGCATCCGTTTTAGATCCGTCCAATAAAAGATTAGCTATGAATAATTAATAGTCAAAACCTGACAGATGGATTTAACCTACTTTGGCAGACACCATCTTAAAATTACGAATGGCCAGTGATCCATAAAAGTTACAATGTGACAAGTTTGTTCATTTGCTTTTAGCTGTTTGACTGAGGTCATTGTTATAACTAACAAAAGGAAGGGTGAATTTTGTTTTAAGAAACGGTCAATGTCTAAACAATCGCAAATAGGTTCGGCAAATATAATGATGAATATTGACAGGAAAGCTAGTTTCTCTACAGACCATTTGAACTGATGCGAGCGCAAGGTTAAGATGATGACGCATACAATAACATTCACAATTTGGAATAAATGTCGAACACAAAGAGTATGTGAACGAAAAGGGGGAAATTTTGCTTTGCTCTTTGAATATTCACATCGGCAGGGCGTTCCTATTCCTCTCAAATAAACGGAATAAAAATAGAAACTGACAAAGTACGGAAGACTACGAGTTTGTAAGCCTTCTTTAAAGTTATGGTTGTGGCCGAGGCAAATGACGTAAAACCTAATCCTCAATTTAGGTTAGGGAAGTGGAGCTGAATAATGTTGTTTTAATAGCACAACCTAACAATGAAGGCACTTCGTAAAAGAAGATTTTATATACATAAGTATTTTGTTTAGCTGACGATTGTGAAAACATGAAACTTACAGTTGATTTTTTTTGCCGTTTACAAATGATAGCTCTAATATTGTTATATTATTGAGCACTCTCGATAGCTAATAATTACTTTGACACTGGTATACATAAGTATAAAGTGATGACTTTGAAACTTTAACTATATTTGCTATTAGTCTCTAATACACAATATTTCAGATCATGCGCTATAACATGTCCTGTGTTTATTTCACCTATAAGAATGTTTTATAAAGTCATTGGTGTGTCAATTCAATATTTTCGTCAATAAAATGGCAAACAACAAACGTTTACATTAAGAATAGTTTTTAAAGAGAAATGGGTGAAGAGAGCCAGAGAGTTGTGGTTTGGTTAACTACCGTGTGGTAATTGATCAAAACATACTATGACATGATATGATAGTAATGTAGTCTCTGTCTTTCGCATGCATCTTGCCTGAACAATATTTAGCTTCCATATTACCTTTGAATGATAGTTACGGAAAAAATATGCAGCGATGGGCTTAAAAGAATGTCAAAATTATATAGCTAAATTTTGCTTGTTAGTCTTGTAAAGCGTTGCTACATCGTGCAGACTCATTCTGTGTTGTAAGTAGGCAGACAGGTCATAAAGGTCTGCACGAAGGCTAGACGAAAGATATGTGTCAGATTGATATGTCTAGATATGTTAAGGTTAACCCTATTCTCGTAAACATGACCTCTCCCTGCAGGAATCCAGACACTCCTAATACGACATGAATTTCATTAAACTTCATTACTTAACTCGGTTTTAGTACTCAAAAAAGTACTTAAATTTAAAAATGTGACAGTATGGAAAACAACAACATCACAGGGGGTTAGAATCATTCACAACTTTAAAGTAATTGACATGAAGCTCCAAGAAATAGGACGCTATCATAACAGAATGTTTCCTGATACTACCATCTTTTGTCTACAGAAAATACATCAAGGAATGGCTGGATAAGACAAAACTCTTGTGAGTTCTGTTATGAAAAAAATTCAAACTTTATTCTAATACAACGAAAGAGTTTAGAAAGTATTAAACTAATGGAGAAATCTATCAAGCTATAGGGGTTTTGCACCTACGATGGGTTCATTCTGGTTACAATCCATGACCAATACACAATAAATATTAACATTTCAAATCAATGCAAACCCATACAAAAATCGGTTTGCAGAAAAGCTCACCTTAAATATTGCGCTTGCGCAGTGTTTCTGAAGTTCCGGATCTTCACTTCTCAAGTTTCTAACCAAGTCACCAATCATGCCTTCTGTACGTATAGCGAGACGATAGCTTTTCTATTAAAAACAATACAATTTAGGGTAAATAACGAACGTTAACGATAGTGGAATTCATTTACAGATAAAAATATACAGTAAAATACTTAGACGAAAAACTCCGCCTCGGAGTTATTGATGGAGGGGTTTGCCTGGTTAGTAGCCAACCTATTGGCCCTACTGGGGGGTGTACACCACACCAGTTGGGATATGGGGTAGCACCACTGCCTTTAACTTTGTGCCAGTCTCAAGTCTAGATAAAGGAGGAGGGTTGGCGTCAGGAAGGGCATCCGTCCATAAAACATCCTGCTAAAGTATTTATGAAATGTCCAAATTTGAAGATCTGAAGATCAATCTCATGCTGGGGCGACCACCGTAGGCGACGCGCATTACTTTCGCCGGAGTGATATGAGACGTCAGCAATGGCTACTACAGAAGAAGCAGTGTCTGCGGCTAAAGAAGCAAGCTGCTAGGTTGAAAGTAACGAAGTGGAGAATTGGAACTTGGAACGTTGGTTCTATGACTGGTAGAGTGATGGAAGTGGCGGAAGCAATGTCTGGGCGTAGAATTGATCTCGTGTGTATCCAAGAGACAACGTGGAAAGGCAATGGAGCCAAGGATATAGTTTGTGGATATAAGATATTCTACAGTGGTTGTGACGGAAATAGGAATGGAGGTGGTGTAGCAGTTTCTAAAGATCAGTTAAACAACATCATAGATATTGGTCGCGTCAGTGACAGAATTATGTGGATGACTGTGGTTAAACCGTTAAGTACAACATTGGCTCTGCCTATGCTCCTCGGGTAGGGTGCAGTGATGAGGCGAAAGAAGAGTTCTTTGAGAAGCTCTCTGAGGTCACTGTCCAACTGAAACTGCATAGCAAAGTAATTATTGGGGCGGATATGAACAGTCATGTGGGTACCAAAAGTGAAGGGTGTGTTGCCCATGGTGGGCATGGGTTTGGTACGAGAAATGAGGAAGGTGAAAGATTGATCCAGCTCGCGAACTATAACAGCCAAAAAATTGTTAACACCTGGTTCGTTAAACCAGTTAACCAGCTCGTCACATATGCTAGTGGAGGCAACAAATCGCAAATTGATTTCTTCCTCACGCACGAGGATCAGTGTGTCAATGTTATTGATTGCAAAGTACTCTCTAATGAAAGTGGAGTCCAACAACACAAATTGCTGGTGATGGACTTTTCTTTTAAAAGGCTGGCCAAACCTAAACCCAAAATCGATAAGAAAAAGATAAGGTGGTGGAAACTAAAAGAGGAAGCTATCAGACTGACGTTTAAGAGAACGATGTAGGAGTGTGCTTTTGAAGATATGACATGGGAGGATTTTTCTGTTGCCGTTAAGAAATATGGTGAAGAAATGTGTGGCTGCTCCAGGTGTGGTAAATACATAAACCGTGATACTTGGTGGTTTTAAGGTTTTAAAGGAAAAAAAGAGATGTTTTAAGAGAAGGAAAGAGACCAACAATAAAACAGATAGAGACTTGTAGCGACAAGCTATGAAGGAAGCCAAGAGAGTGGTGGCTGAAGCTAAGGGTAAAGCCACATAAGACATTTATGACAGGCTTGGTACCAGAGAAGGTGAGAAATCTATTTTCAGAATTGCTAAATTTAGAGGCCAAACGTGTAAAGATAATATTGAGGGCTACTTTATGAAGAACAAAAATGGTGAAACCGAAACTACCGTCGAGGGCAACATCAGTGTTTGGTATGATTACTTCAATAAACTGCTAAACGAACATAGGCCTTATGAAGAGCTGAACCACGAAATGTCAGTCCATGGAGCGGTTAGTGAAATCCAGAAAGAAGAGGTGAATAGAGCTCTGTCCAGGATGGGAAATGGTAGAAGCTGTAGTCCGGACGATATCCCAATCAAAACCTTGGGAGAAACTGGTGTGAACTTCACGACAAGAGTTTTTAATGAGATTTTTTTGGCTGAAGAATGGAGTATCAGTACTCTGGTACCCATTTCTAAAAACAAAGGAGATCATCGTGTGCGCAATAATTACAGAGGCATTAAACTCCTAAGCCATAGTTTCAAATTGTTTGAGAGAATCATAGACCATAGACTCAGAAACATCGGAAACAAGAGTGGGAGTAGTACGACTGATGCGACCTTTGCGCTTAGAATCAAAATGGAAAAGTATCGCAAAGTTAACAAACCGATTCACGCGATATTCGTTGACCTTGAAAAGGCTTATGACACGCTCCCTAGAGTTTTAATGCTTCCGAAGACATTGCCTAGAGATAAAGCAATGTCTTCGGAAGCAGCTGGTTTCAGAGTTGTATGTCAAATGTATTATGAGCAT
The DNA here is from genome assembly GCA_003991215.1 of Morbakka virulenta. NCBI lineage: Eukaryota > Metazoa > Cnidaria > Cubozoa > Carybdeida > Carukiidae > Morbakka > Morbakka virulenta. The sequence continues at coordinate 440,320 of RDPX01000120.1, forward strand.
GTATAGAAATAGCAAGACCAAGGTTAAAACTAAATATGGGAGTACTCAGCCGTTTGAGGTATCTGTGGGTCTACATCAGGGATCGGTTCTAAACCCTTTTCTTTTCACGGTTATCCTTGACGTAATCAGTAGCCACCTTAACAGCAATACCCCAAAGAAAATGCTATTTACTGATGATCTTGTCAGTTGTGCTGAATCTGCAGTCGAGGCGCAATTGAGGCTTGAAGAGTGGTCCCAGACCCTCGAGAGTAAGGGTCTTAGAGTCAGTCGTACTAAAACTGAGTCTTTTTCGACGGCAGCAGGAGGAAATACTGAAGTTAGTTTAGATGGTGCTGTTCTCCCCCAGACAGATACATTTAAGTACCTGGGCTCTGTGATCAATAAAGCTGCAACGTGTGAAGATGATGTGAAGAACAGAGAAATTGGCGCCAACTGTCGGGTGTAATTTACGATAAACAATTGCCAATGGAACTCAAAGCAAAGGTGTATGAGATGGTGGTTAGACAGGCTATGATTTATGGTGCTGAATATTGGGCTGTCAAGAAGAAAGACTTAGAACTTCTCGGAACGATAGAAATGAGAATGTTAAGAAGCGTTCAAGGCATTACTCGGAGAGACAGAATTAGAAATGATGTCATCAGGGCTCGAATTAATGTTAAGCCTACAGAGGCCATCATCCAAAGCTGCAGACTCAGATGGTATGGTCACGTCCTTAGAAGATCTGAGGCACATGTGGCCCGGGTGGTTCTTGCTTTAAGAGTTCTTGGTAGAAGTAATAGAGGGAAACCAAAGAAGACGTGGCAAAGCGTGGTCGACAATGACATGAGGGAGAGAAATCTGCGGTTGGAAGACGCGATGAACAGAGGTAATTTGAAGAAAAGGACTGGGTCTACCCCTCTGTTGGGATAGCGGCCTCTCAAGGTGAGGAAGGTGAGCAAAATACTTGAGGTGAGGGAAAACAGGCCTACAAATGTTGGCCTCTTTTTGATGCGATTCGCCCATGGTAATCCCATAAGCTATTTCAGGACTGCCATTTGCATATTAATGAAATTGTTCCTTATATCTCATAATTCATTTCCTGGTTATATATCTCTCACTGCATCATACATCAAAATAAACAACACATACAAACTCTGCAATATAAACAAGTAATGCAAGGTACAGAATGGTAGCGGAACTCAGTTACAAGGGTATTAATTGATATTGGTTCGTCTAATAAATAATATAATATAATATAATATAATATAATATAATATAATATAATATAATATAATATAATATAATATAATATAATATAATTTAATATAATGTAATATAACATAATAAAATATAATATAATGTATATATTATACATAACCTACAGGGTACTGTTTAAAGATATGTGTAGTTGGGGATTTCTCCTTCTGGTCCTATTGTTACTGGATCGGTACTTCTATTGGTCTGCATTGCTCACGTTTTTTGTCAAGAGTTTCAAAGGTACCTAAGGTGTCTGCCTGATAAAGGACCATAGCTGCCAGGTTGAAAGCAATCACGTACACAACCGACGTAACCAAATAAAGTAAAGTTTTCGTTTATTGTTTCTGCGTTCTAAATAAATCCAGTAAAGTCCTAATGTTGATTTTTATGAAATAATATCTATATATATATATATATATATATATATATATATATATTATTTCATAAAAATCAACATTAGGACTTTACTGGATGGATATAAATATATATATATATATATATATATATATATATATATATATATATGGATGTGTGTTTATTTGACAAAAATATTACTATGCCCAGCTATTATTGTTACTCATCAGCAGTTAAGGAACGACTGCGCGTAAAACAAACAAACAAACAAACTTAACACTTCCATACCGCAAAAAAATATAAACCAAAAAATTGTTACACATATATACAGTTTTCATTGCCAGGTTTAATAATAACATCAGTGTCAATCAAAGGACGTACATTGAAGTAGAAGTCACAACAAATATGAATCACCCATTCCCAAAACAAAGTCGGAGGCATAAAAAAAACACGAAAGAAAATACAATGAGAATTGTCCTGTAATAGTATGTTACCTACCTCTGATGCACATTCCTGCAGCGTCCCTACAACTGGAATCAACACACTTTCATTATCAGACCTCAAAAGTTTAGCCAGCAGCGGAATTCCACCAGCCTTTCTAATAGCTATTTTATTTTTAGTACTTTTGCTACAGCTCCACAGAGCTAATGCTCCTGCTCTTGCGACATCAACATCTTCTTTACTAGCTGAACTCACTGCCCCACAATCCAGTAGCATAGTCTGTGAAAAAGAAGAGGAGAAATGAAATGGCCATCGTCAGGTGACATAACTAACTTGCACTCTTTCTCTGAAGTTATAAATTGCCAAATTCTTATAAAAACAACCTGAAAATCAAAAAACTAGTACTAAACTTCCTTTTTTCTATGTTTGTTTGTCTCGTGTAAACATAACATCACCCTCTCTTCCTATACCAATTTTAGATCACATGCTTCTCATGATGTCATTACCTTGATAAGATTCCGTTGAATGATATAATTGTCTTAATTATTTTAACACTCACAAATCTGAACAGCTGGAAAAGAACGGTTCGCAGAAAGAACACATTATCAGTGCGGAAATACTCACCAGTGGCTGAGTACTGTAAAGTGCATAATTTTTTAAAATTTCAGTTTCATCAGTGGCCGTGTGGTTAAATCAAGCGCTTACCATACGAAAGAGCTTCTGGTACGTGCCTCACTCACGCATCTGAAACTAGTGTACTTCAAATTGAAGTTATTTTTCCGTTATACGAGGCATACTAAGCGTGTATATGTGTTTTCGGACATAGAATTGGAAGACGGAAAAAACCAACAAATTAATGAACGAACAGTAGAGTACTGAGCTACCTGATATATAAAAATGGTTTAAGCATCTTGGGTAGGCATGACATTCACATGGAAATACCAAAAATACTTTCTTTCGCTTGAAACCAAGGAGAATTCTAGGCAATACAACTCAAATTTAGCACTGACATGCTCAAACTGACCTGCAGGTGATAAACTTTTAAAGCGATTTGATATGCATTTTGTTTTAAGAATAGAGCTTTTAGCCTCGAGAACACTTAAAAGGGGCCTGGGGCCACTAAAAAGGGAAACCTAAGGTACAGTGCTGATGTTACTTAAATATGAATCGGCTATATGATATCCAAATTATATACAGGTCTCACCTTTTTATTAGCTTCTCAGGCAATGCATTAAAGTTACCTTAACAGGTTATTCTATTAGATTTTAATAGTCTTGTGTTCTTCTGAGTCTTTTTCTTTGGTTTTAATTAAATATTTGGGCGAAATATTCCACCGTGATTTTTGAGAATATTACATTTAATGGTCATTTGTTTTTTATTAACTGCAAAAAAACCCAACAAACCAAAAGTAAGCTGAATCTCAAGACACAAGCCAGAGCCAAAATTCAAACTTGAGAAAGATGGTGAAAATATAGAATAAGTCTCAGTCTTTAATTATCTTAGGTCTTACATCACAGCCAGTGATGATAGGAAGAAAAAAGAAATCTCCAAAAATACACTCAACAACATGAGAGCCATTTTTACCTATCGAAAACTTTCATTAACCATCAAAAACTCCGTCTTCTCAAAACCTGTCTGATTGGTCATATTGCATTGAACAGAAGCATGGATACTCAATGCAGATAAATGGCGAAACATAAAATCTTGCGCATGCTCTGAATTTCTTATGTTGACCAAAGTAACAAACATCGACGTCCTGCACCGCGTTGGGCAAGAAAGAGAATTACTTAAAGTTATAGAGTCACATCAATTGATATTTGTTGATCATTACATCAGAAAACAAAAGCAAGAGGACCTTTGCCTCAGTGGCCGAATTGAAGAAAAGCGCCCTCGTACCAGAAAGAGGAAAACGCATATGCAGAGCTTTCACCACCATTTCAAGACCAGCAGAGAGCTCAGGAATGCCGCCCGACACCGAGAACATTGGCGGCACATTTCAATGGAAAAGTGGCTCGCCCTAAACCTTGTTTCAAGTTGGCACCATGGAAGAAAAATGGCTATTTCAGACCGTCTTTTTTGAACAGCTCTATTAAACGATCCTGTTTGTTTGTTATTTTAAGTTTTCTTCATAAATAGCCCGTTCTGAAGAGTCTTTTTTGATAGTTAAAACACATTCTCTTAAAGTCCATTTTTAATAAATTTATGTTTATAAATTATTTCATATTCATAAAATTATTTGATCTTTTTAACAGTCCCATAAATTAAATCTATTCTTAAGGTTTTATATGTTGTTTTACATAAATTGTTCAATAGCCCACTAGAGAGTTTATTCAAAAAGTCATTTTTGTCTTTTTCTAGATATCTAATAGCTGGTCTCTTTTAATGGTATTAGCACATGATTTTGTCGCCCGTTTTCTTAAAACAGTCCATTTTTATGGCGAAAACATTTCATGATAAAACCATCATTTTTTAGGACCTTATCAAGATGTGAATTCATCAAAATTCGCATTTGAAAATATGAAAAAGTGAACAATATACAAACAAAATGGGTACATTAAAAAAAAAATGCATACGACTCTTACCAAGCTTTTGATACCTCCATATTGCCGTACTGTTCGTCTTGCACGGCGAAATTTGGCCACATTTGCAATTGTTTCTGCTGCAAGGCATTTAAGATACTTGTTGGAACCCTGAAGTATACTGACCATTGTCTGCAATCCACCGAAGTCTGCAATTGACTTACGTATCTGACTGTTTGTAGAAATTTCTTTAAGGATCTTCAGAGAACCAATCTTAGAAGTCAGCAAAAAAAGGAATAGACATATTATACAAGATTATAAGAATAAATATAATTCAAGGCCACTATATATAGTTATTATAGGCATCAATTTCGGCATGTGTCACATTGTGATGCGACCCTAAAGTCAAGCTGTTGCAAATAAGTGTTGTCTGTTGATGCTTATTTTAGTTTGTTTACAATCAATGGTTGTAGCACTTTCTTCCTTTTCTTATTTACTCTATATATTTTTCTGGCATGGTTGTCAAAGACAATTTAATAACCTACAACTAACAACTTGGGTAATGACTACGAGGTATACTGACGTTTTTCACGTCATTTATTTACTGTACCAAATAATTGTTTAAGTTTCGTGGAGCAACTGCAGGAAAACGGGAAAAAATGTAGTAGACTTATGATGTTTTAAGTTTATACACATTAATATTCTGTTGAAAGAAACAGTCCTCCAATAGATACTTAAAAGGTAAATAAGGACCCATATGATTAAAAAAGAAAAGAAACAAAGACATGACTTTAGAACCAATGATTGAGAAGATAGATAGTACGTTAAATAAATGTGTCCAGAAATTAACTTTTCAAAACTTGTGTCATTATCTATTATATATATATATATATATATATATATATATATATAATAGATAAGTTTTGAAAAGTTAATTTAATATATATATATATATATGCAAAATCCAACAATAACATTCTACAACTTCCACAGGTCTAGTCTACTTTCACAATTCTTTGAAAGAAATTAATTTTCATGCCTACACTTCGATTATTAGCTCACTCTTTCTTCTTAAAGATTCAGTTTTATTTTCATATGTAATAATACAAAGCTTTTTGTACAAACAAAGTTACCATCCTTTCCTTACGTTACAATTGGTTAGCACAAAAGTTCTGATTGAATACTTTAAAGACATTCCTAGGTGCAATAAGATAATGTGGTTTCTTTTGCACATATTTTATATTTAACCGACTTGGAATGGTTGTTGTATCTGGTTTTCCATTCTCTTCCTTCTAGTCTTATACAAACTTAATCGGATATATTATTTGGCGATATTCTACAATTATAGATTACTTCAGATAAGTGACATTTTCCATTAAGTGAGCAGTTGATTTTTCTCTAGCAATCCCAGTTTTTATTCTCCCCTTTCTTTTCCAATATTAATATTTTGTTGTGATTATTTTATTGTGCAACGTTCTCAGTGCCAATAAAACTTACTTTGACAGTGTTGCGATTAGATATCTTCTGCACTTTGGTTTATTTTGCGGAAAGTGTTTGTCTATGAGTTTTACGAATAGTTTTCCAACAGTGCTGGTGATGTTTTTGCATCCACAATGGAGGGTTAAACCAAATTATATTGTGCTTGTAGCTTTGTTTATGTTTGGTAAGTTAGAGTAGTCATTTATGAAGAGCATGCCCGTATTCTTGCTTTGTTTGAATTAAAATTTTTATGTTCCAGGTGGTTCTTGATAGTCTGTCTGAGATCGACTAAGAGAAGTGTTTCATTATATTTAGGGGGTGAGTTAAAGAAGTAATGATGCAGATATCATTTCCATTAGGTTTCCTTCATGGGCGCTAAGTATTGTTTGTTAAATTGAATGTGACGGCTATAAAAATCAACTGGTTGCTATGACTATTTGGCAAGTGACACCTTTGAAAATCTTGACTGTGCCTTGGCACATTAAAATCAACTTTTTGTCCTCTGATTTTTCTATTGAGAATTACATCATCGTCCCGATATAATCCAATCTTTTGGTAGTTTAAAAGCAAGCATCGAATGGATGCATGTGGCATTTAATTCACAGATATTCTGCTCCACCGTTGCTTCTCATCGTAATGCCGAACATATTTCAGCAGTTTTCTTTTACAGTGGTTCTTGCTTTTTGAGTAATAACGACTTTACACACATCAGATATAGCTGATGAGTGTAACATACGAAACTTTAAGTTCCATACACAAGTTTCGAGTTTTCTCTTTTACCTTATATATATATATATATATATATAAATATAAACACAAATAAACTAATTTACCACTGACAATATTTACTATTAATTGAGGTCTATCGTGTATAAATTCATAAGTTCCATTTGTACCACTGAGTCTTCTTCGTCGTATCTCGCATCAATCATATAGTCCCGCTCCAGAACTTGCCGGTCGCTATAGCCTCGTCGGTTGGTTTGGCAAGCTCGTCCTCTGTAGAGCCGGGTGCCAGAGCGCAAGTCAGCAGGTGGCTCGTTGACTGTTCGCTTCCACAGTGACATGTGCTTGAGTTGCACATGCCCCAGGCCTTCAGAGAGACCTTGCATCTACTTGATCCGCTCTCAGGCGGTTCAGCGTCTGCCATGTTGGCCAGTCGAGATGGTTGCCTGACGCAATCTCCTGTGTTGGTTTAATGCCTCTGGTGAGGCATACAGGAGCCATATAGCACTGAGTGCCTACCACCTACCTGACTATAAATGGTATTTCAAATAAAATGGATACGGAATACTAGTTTTATACAGCATAAAGTCGCTTTTAGTGCAATTTGCATAACTTGGTAGAGGGCAATTCAAAACGCACAGAGGAGAAGTGTTGCCATTGCTTCTTCATGTTAGCTTTTGTTTTCATGATTTTATTGAACTGATCATTTTTATAATTTATTACAAATTTCATATTCTTAGGTTGGCCTCGACAGCATTTCTTAACTTGTTCCTTGATTTACTGAGTAATTTTCGATTTGTGACAGCCTGATGATTGGTAAATAAGTTAAAGGAAGTTGTGCTCCTGTTATAGTGAAAATAACATATCTGCTAGAAGTAGATAACGAAAGATATGTCACTTAATTTGAAAAGAGTTATCGTGGAGCTGAAACGACTCAATCATAAAATTTGATACCTTGCTTTCACAAACTTCATATGAAGTATAACCCTTTTCATTACATAATTAGTGCCACTTGCAAAAGCTTCCATTATTTAATGAAATGCTACGTGATGTATAATAGTACCATTTCATTAAATGTAGTACCATACCATTTTATACTAATACTAATACTAATTTATGCAATAATAATACCTCATAAGCGTTACTACTTGCTACTTACTTTACATTTGATTTCTTTTGTCTCCAGCAAATTTATGAGAACCTCCAATCCACCAACATCACGAATAGCCAGCTGACATGTTTCCTGACCAAGATTGAAGTCATGCATTGCACAGAGTGCTATAACAGTAGCAGTTTGATTTCCTCCCTATAAAAATGGGGGAAAATTGCTAATATTCAACATTTTTTGCACAATTATAATCTAGTGATATGCAAACAAAACCGAAAAAAACTAGCGGGGTTATACACAGAGCTTGAAATTTCAAGAAATTCTTTTATTATTAATACTATACTAAAGATGCACCTTTTTTTGACTAACCTGTAACATCTATATCAAAAGCGGAATAGGTGCAGTTTTTTTATCTAGGCAATGTGGTTATGCTAGAAGGAGGTTAAAGAGAGAAACGAAAACAAGAATTGAGATTATTAATGATAGATTTGTAAAGTAAAACGTACTTTATACAACAAAAACTAATAAATGAGGACAAAACACAGAAGTTGAAATGCTATGCATAGTTAATATTACTGTACGGATGTGAAGAAATTGACGATGTAGAGATATGGGCAAACAAACTTAACAAAGAAAAGGTATTAAATAGGAAGGATATTATCGTGTTGAATGGAAAAGTCGAGGAAGCAACAAACAGGGAAGGGCAATGTTAAACGTACGAAACAAACTTCAGGTAAAAACGTTGACAATAGAATGAGTTGCGTAGATCTGTTGAGAAAACGAACGATCGTGGAAAATGGAAGACTATGATCGACAACATTCTGGAAGTATACCAGACCTAAAGAAGAAGAACGTACACGTATAAGCTGTATTCAAAATAAATTTGCTTGTATATCTATGTAAAGATACGTGCATAAATAAAATGTAAACAGATTGATAAAACGAAGTAAAAAATTTAAAATATATATCAAAAGCAATAATAGAAATACAAACGACAACCCCCCCCCCCTCCGAAAAAACAATTACTTTATTTGAGTACTTTGATCCACAATCTTTATCAGACCCTTACACACCATCCAGGTCATTATCACTTCAATGATTCAATGATATGATGATAAAAGGGGGTAGGGTTATACTAGCTAGCTGCGCCTTCCAAGTTATGGCACCAGGTGTTAAAAATCTCAGACAAGGGTAATATCTTCAAACCAAAATGACACTGGATAACAAAATCACACAAAATTGATAATTTTGTTCGAAATTTAACTGCAAATGAACTGTGTCATTTGAAAGGAATTTCAAGAATTCGCTACGATCACGTACAATAATCTAACTTGAACTTATCATTCAGCACTACGAAAGTGTCAAGTGTTAATTAATCGGATTAACACCTCAAAATGGCCTCCGGAAATGAGCCATCTATTGAACAATTGAAATCAACTCGCAGCCACGCGAAGGCTAAAGTCACAAAATTAGTAAACAAACTGAACGAGCTATTAACAGCTGATGGAAACCAAAATTCAATAGAAAATGGGGGTATTCAACTCAACAAAATTATCAATGAACTCGAAAATGCCCATAACGCATTTCATGAAAAACTTCAAGAAAAGGAACTAAAAAAGGAAAGCGATATTTATTATCACTCTGTAAAAGAACTCG
>RDPX01000120.1:452009-466307 GCA_003991215.1 Morbakka virulenta
GGAAAATTTGTTTAAGTGCGTTGGCATATGTTTTTGGCATATCAGCATGCTAAACTGTACGTTTGTCAAATATCTGACTGAGTTGAAGTAAATCAACCCAGATTTCTTCTTTTAGTGAAAAAGTAATTGTTGGTTTTGAAACTCAAATCATTATGTTTACATTTTTATTCAATATTTTTACTTAGGATTAGTGTTTGTTTAATTTTCGTTAGAACTTCCTTTGTATAAAGTTAGCCAAATTTCTACCTACGCTTTTGGGCGTTTCCACCCGTCCTATTCATTGATGTGAGAACAGGATATACGTAAGTAATTCCGCGACACGTTCTCTCTAAGCATAATAAGTCAATTTCTCAGTTAGTTTTATTCAGTGTGTATTTTCAGTGGATCGCTACGGAGTTAGCATAGTCTAGGTCAGTCGGACCATTTATCTATCCACAAGAAATCTATCTACTCAAGTCAATCCATCTCAATCTTCTATCATCAATATCACGGTGCTAAGCAAACTAAATTTCGAACCGATTTATGATATTTAACAGGGGGTAGGGTTATACTAGCTAGCTGCGCCTTCCAAGTTATGGCACCAGGTGTTAAAAATCTCAGACAAGGGTAATATCTACAAACCAAAATGACACTGGATAACAAAATCACACAAAGCATTACTGTATCTGAAATGTACATACTTTGAGGTATTTCACAAGCTTTTGGATCTGCCAGTATTCTGAGGGAAGATCAGCATTTGACTCCTGAAGGAAATAAGAGAAGCGATGACTATAAATAGCTGCAGACTGCGGTGACTACACAATTAACTCGACTCAGCTAATTTATTAGAGTGACAATCGGATATAAGAGTAAGTTAAAATGTCTTCTTGTGTCGGGAGTGGCGGAGAAGATCTCTCCATAAGTCATAATTCAATATTGTACTGATTGGGGTGAGGCTAGACCTTGATTAATACAATAAAAGAGGACAAGTAGCCACATTACATCTTTACTTTGTATCCTGTCTGATTACACATTCATATTTTCATCCGGGTATCTTCCTGGCAACAATCAATGGATTTTCTGATGGAGTTGTAAGGTTCATATCCTTTTTTGCCACTCGGGCTTTGAGCCCAGTATCTCTTTTTCAGCTTAACCGCACCGGTTTCTAAACAATGAGCCCAAAATACGTATTATCATATGTCAATATATCTGTGAAAAAAACAACAATTACCTGCCGTCTGTCTTGTGAGTCTTCTTCTTCTTCACTTTCAGAAGAACTTTCACTAAAATTTTCATCTGCATATCCCATAGTAAGTGATTTTCTGTTATAGAAAAAAACAACAACAATAAAATTCTCACCGATCATAGTTTTTGTCAGAATGTATTCTATTCATATGTCTGGGCAATTGAAGTTGGGAAAGAACCACATATGGTTATATCTAGATAAGATGAGCGGGAAAAAAGTTATTTCGGCAGATTTCATATTAATGAAGGGTTCCATGAAATGATCCGCCATGTTTTTTTGATGCTGTGCAGTTCTCTCTAGACTTCATATTTCAATCCAGCCAGTTCATTGATATCATGAACCTATGCTGTTCTAGGGCTTGTGATTTATAAGACCGAGAGTACGACATTCAGTGCATAACATAGCTCAGCCCTTTTTGGGTAGGTGAAAAATCATGGGTTCATTCATTCCATCTGAATTTACTCCCAGATCCTCTATTTTACAGAGATCAGTGATTGCTTTGGTTCCAATGTCATCTAGCGCTTTTTGTCATTTCAGACATTCACACATCATTGTGCTTTTACCATGTAATAGTGGAAGCATAATGAATGGTAATAGTGGTAAATTTATGGAAAGGCTCTGGGTACCAAGTGGTGCTAAGAACTAACCTGAGTCCTGTTCTTGGTAAAGCGTTCTAGTTCCATGTTGAGTATTAGAGTTTGATCAAAACACTTGTTTCCGCGAAAAATAAATTTAAAAAAAAAAGGTGCACTGAAAGAAGTGACAGGATTAAGTCTCTACTTCCTTTTGCAGCTATCAAAAGTAGTGAAGGCAAACGCTGTCACCTACTCCTAATAAATCCGACCAACGTCTTTAGCAAAGACAGTACTTAAGTATCGATATTGAAAAAATAAAAGCTTAGTTGACATAAATCAACAAAAGTATTCATTTGCTAGATTGAATGATGGTGTTAAATTCCTTGCCCATTACTATATGTCTGTACGAGGAATAACTATACTTTTTACCATCTAAATGATACAAGCTCTTTTTCACAGTATGAGAAGTGTGCTTACAGTCATAGTGGTCTGCTAAAGTGGTGATAGCGACAGAGGAACAACAGTTACGGAGTTCTTAAGAGGGTCGTCATCTACAACTTTTAAAATCCACTCTAACTATAGTGATGCACTTGATGTGGATTAGAATGTTATGAAGTACTCTTGGAAAATTCATATATCATACTGGAAGATTAAAAAATAAAAGTAGACGCGTATTAAATAATTTTTTTTGACTATTTAAAAAGGGCATTTTCAGTTGGTTTGGTACATAATGTAAAAGTTAACGATGGAAAATCTTACAAGGAAATTAAAAGAGAGAGAAGAAAAGAAGGGTGACTAATTAAATTAATAATAAATTAGATTTTATTTTCAGTTTCAGTAAAGAGATGAAGGTACGTGAGTCTTAAAGATTAAGATCAAAATGACATAAAATTATTGAAATTGTTAAGAAATTTACAGAGAATATTTACACAATGGAAAATGAGAAATGAGAGTTGAAGGAAATAGAGGCAGAGGCAGACCAAAGCAAAGATGGAGGGATACAGTGAAAACAGACCTTCGCTGGCTTGATCTGGAGAGAGAGGACACTAGCGACAGGAGCAGGTGGCGGAGTCTGGTCGAGCGGAAGATACGGCAGAAATCCGCTACCCGGTCAGGATACAGCGGTGCAAGGTGAGCACGGTGAGCATTTACACAGTGAAAAACAACAGTTCAAACATATCACTAGATAATAAATCTTTAGTGCAAAAGCAAAATTTGTGTTTGTTGATTTTAATGCAAATTGGTACTGTTACCCTGACACAAATGAATTAAAAAATCCCTTGAAGTAACAAAACAACAACAGATGAAGGTATCAAAATTTCAACTGTATAAAATTATGAAAAATATCATCGTTTTTTTAAGCTACCATGTTGTATTAGCGTTTTTCACCCAAAAGAAAGAACTGTGNGGTGACTAATTAAATTAATAATAAATTAGATTTTATTTTCAGTTTCAGTAAAGAGATGAAGGTACGTGAGTCTTAAAGATTAAGATCAAAATGACATAAAATTATTGAAATTGTTAAGAAATTTACAGAGAATATTTACACAATGGAAAATGAGAAATGAGAGTTGAAGGAAATAGAGGCAGAGGCAGACCAAAGCAAAGATGGAGGGATACAGTGAAAACAGACCTTCGCTGGCTTGATCTGGAGAGAGAGGACACTAGCGACAGGAGCAGGTGGCGGAGTCTGGTCGAGCGGAAGATACGGCAGAAATCCGCTACCCGGTCAGGATACAGCGGTGCAAGGTGAGCACGGTGAGCATTTACACAGTGAAAAACAACAGTTCAAACATATCACTAGATAATAAATCTTTAGTGCAAAAGCAAAATTTGTGTTTGTTGATTTTAATGCAAATTGGTACTGTTACCCTGACACAAATGAATTAAAAAATCCCTTGAAGTAACAAAACAACAACAGATGAAGGTATCAAAATTTCAACTGTATAAAATTATGAAAAATATCATCGTTTTTTTAAGCTACCATGTTGTATTAGCGTTTTTCACCCAAAAGAAAGAACTGTGTTGTCAAACCTCTAAAATAATGAAGTATTTTTAAATTAAAATTCGGAACTCAAAGTATTGAGTTTTCCAAAACAGTAAATAACAAACAAAAGAGGTCGGATCTTCCTTAGACAGACCGACTGACACACTAACAGCCATCGCTAATCAACACGGTAGAATCCCTATTGCCTGTATACAATACAGAAAATACAAGTAATACATATTTATTGACATAATAGACATTACAATCAGAGTCATTAACTTGGCATAATATAGAAGAACAAAGGCCACAACATATTGTAACTTACCCTGTTCTAGAATTCCTCTCAGCTGGTTTATTTGCTGATTTTTTGCCAGATCGACCACCTCCCTTTGCTGGCACTCTATCATGAGAAATAAATTTCTATAAATAAGTATTTATATCAAACAATAAGTATTTAACCCTTTTACTCCCAAATACCACTATGCCATACTCATACCAACAAGCCAGTTTATTTTTTTGCAAACAAAAAATTAAAAATTAATGAATATTTTCTTAGGCATTACAAGTAATGAAAAAATCACAAATTTCAAAATAAAAAGGAGACATTCTACACTAATTACTTACAAAACACAAAACACATCGTCCTCCAGTGCCCAAAAACCAGACTGGAGGGAGGTTTTGACACCGTCCTCAATTGTGACGAGGAAACTGGCTAAGAAGACAAAATGTGGAGATGTATCCAAACGCTACTACTACTACTACTTATAAATGACTTCCATAATTTTACTTTCAGCACTCATTCTTCCTATGATAGTACACAATACACAATTTTTCTTTCTCAAGTTTGAGATCAACAGTCCATCAAGAGAATAACCGGAATTACATTCGTCTTCGATTTTCACCAAAACAGAAGCGATCACCACACAAAAAAGCAAAACTCAGAGAGTGTATCCTTGTTTAACCCCTTTGGGAATGTTTACCTTTCTTGAAGTGCCTATATCTGTGTTTATGGTTACAGTTGAATTCTCTTATGTTTTCTTTAAAAGTGAAACGTTGGGAAATAGCAATGAATTAGAACAATTTTAGAGAACTTTCCCTTGATTGTTAGCATATAGAGTCTGTCTGAAATAGGTTGGCAACAATCAACAAGTGGTAAATATGATTTATATACAAAAAGTTTTATTCCATTTGACCGTGATAGCTCCTTACTACAAAGGAATAGCTGGTGTTTATTTTCTTTTAGTTTCTCTATTTTGGATTCTTTTACTTTTGTCTCCGAGAGCCCTTTGATGCACCCATTGACATTGTTCAAGAATAATAGTGTAACTTCACTTTTAAAATCACTGAGAGTGCCAACATACAGAATGTGATCTGATTTTTTCTCTGCTCGTGTGTTACGTGCCAGTCCGAGGCTGCTGGCATAAACCCTGGTGCGATCCTCTCACAGCAGTCCCAGGTTAGTGATGTGCTATTCTTCTTCGTCTCTGTGAGACCAGAATGGGTTGCTGATGTGCCGTTCTGTTTCCATGCTGAGGATCCGGATGTCACCACCTGTAGGAATTCGAAGCTCTTTGTGAAGAAATTCCCATTTCTGTTTTCACAGCCTACTTTTTCTTGTTTCCTTGTTGTCAAGTTGAAAATGGGTACTTATTCGGAGCACGACACTAGAAGATTGCCTTACTGTGCTGTCGATGCTTTTCTCCCTATCCTGATGGCCAGGTTCCTGTTGGGGCTAGCCTTCCCTTAGCCTTTGAAAACAGAATGTCCAACTAAAAGGCAGTAGCTTTATACCGTAACCTCAGTGGGGGGGGGGGGGGGAAGAACTGAAAAATTCACTGTTATTGCCTTTCTCAAATAAAACCATTCAAGCCAGATAAAAGACAAATAAAAACACAAAATCTCTGACTAAACTTTAAAAGGCAATCCTGTTTTCATTCGGTCACAACAAACTTCAACTTTTAAACAGCATTTTCAACTTTTATAAAACGCAAACTATTCCTAGATTCCAACTTTCAAGTATATTTAATGTCTCCTAAGATAGTTATACACTATTTTGCAAAAACAACAATAATTGTGCAAACTCTTAATGATCTTTCTCAGGGTAGAAGATATATCTATCGCTTGATTTTAAGTTCGCTTCATACTCATTGATGGAATTCATTCCGTACGGCAAAATAGTACAAAGTAGAAACGGCCAGTATCATTTCGAACTGATTTAACCGTTTTAGCAAGCTGTTTTTGATTAAAAGGAATATTTTCAATCTTGTAAACTATCTGCACACCAAGAAACCTTGAATAGAATGTGTTTCCATTTATTAATGAGACATGATACCTTTTGTTACGCATACACATAGTCGGCTATTCTCTTTTTTCACAACTCGTGTACGGCATCATTTACATGTAGCCAAGTATATTACAATTTTAGAAAAACAATTTACTTTCTGTCGGAAATTAAAAAGGCAAATTCCAATTCATCACAGTATGGGATAAAATGTACAAATTAATTGTTTCAATAATTCTTCTTTTATCAAAATGTACTTCAACAAAACAAGGATGTTATTCATTGAAGGAATAAAAAATAATCAGATAATTTAAAACCAGGATTAAACAAGAATTTCTAGCGATAAGACTGACACATAGGTACAACATTTAGTGTCACCACTTACTCTTCTTCCTCTCTGAGTCCACCAGTCAAGTTGAGTTGTTTCCACTTTTGAGAAGGTTCTTTTGATTCATGGGATTTCATTTTCTTTTTTCTAGGACTAGCCTCTAACTTTTGTTTTGCATCTGCTTGTCTAAAAGAAGAAGACACACGGGTGAATATGCATACACTTAATCAGATGCCCAATAACCCACTCTCTCACTCACTCATCCAGTCACTCACTCAGTTGCTCACTGCTATACCAAAGATATACATTTTAAAGTGCATCCTTGCTGTATATTATCTTTGAAAAAGAGTAAAAATGATACGTTGTACTAACAAAAGTCAATTTGTAACAAAAGGGCAGAGAATTACATAAAAGAGAGTGATTGAATTCCTTCTGCAGGATTACAAAATTCGAGTAAATTTGTCTTGTGGACTGTGAATCGACTTTTGAAATAATTTTGAAATAATTTCAATACACAGAATAAAAATTAATATTATCCCGTTCCTTTTACTTTAGTTTTCTAAATAATTAAATACTTAAATAACATAGCTATGTGAGGGCTTATGAGCAAGACAAATAACATATGATTTGATTGATTAATTGATTGATTGATTGATTGATTGATTGATAATCAAACAGTTAAAAAAGAAAAATGCGTACTTACACATTCACTGATTCTGCTGATGTTCTTCTTTCTTTCGGTGATGATTGACCAGATTTTCTCTCCACTTCTTCTGAACTCCCAGCAGGACGTCTAGAAACTGCTTTGCTTTCTTTATACTTAAAGGTCTTTGAAAATAGCAAAGAGCAAACGAAAATGACAACGTTATTTTAAGGTAAAATGTTTATGTATATATATATATATATATATAAAGATTTTTTGTATACAGCTGAAGATTGAGAAGGACATGAAACCCCGAGTACTGTAAAATTAAGTTTTTCTTACTCACACATCTAATTATATGACAGCTCCCACGTTTTAATGTAGTAGAGCACAGTTGCTGATGACATTTCATATTCATTTATTAATATATATATATACCTTATAGATAGATAGACAGATAGATAGATAGATAGATAAATGGATAAATAGATTGATTGATAGATAGATAGATAGATAGATAGATAGATAGATAGATAGATAGCTGAGTAGTAGCGCAGTAAGATAGATATGCAAGTAGGTAGATAAGTAGGTACAGGGATAGAGATATACGTAGGAAAGTGAAAGTATGGTAGATTGGAAATCATACATAATAGTACGTCCGCTCCTAGTTCTGGGTAGATGGGTGTAGATAAGTTGAAGGCAAGTGTGTTGGGTGGTTGGAAGGTACCTCCACCACTAAATGTAAAAATTTCAAATGATTATGCTGGGTGCAGCTTTAAATCATGCAGCAGCACACCAAATGGCCATATATCTATTTTAGGTGTCCATTGGGTAACTATCACCTTTAAACAATTAAAAGTTGGTTATTATTAATTCAGTGATTTAACTTCTCTGTTTTTTAATACTTGATGTTTTGCAATCAAAACCTGCGAACACCAAATATAAACACGGTAGTTTGAGTTTAAAACCTTGCTGATTACTTTCTATTCCTTCCTGAGAGATTAGACAAAACAAAGGAAACACATTCGTGGAAACATCTTTCAAAAAATAAATCAGACATTTAAATTTTACTGAAGTAAAGCACTGGGTTTTGAAGCATCAACTGTCAACTTCTAACACAAATTAAGTGTAACTTTGTTTAGGAAGTGCAAGGAAAGAAATTGTGTTGTGATCTTTTTTCTTTTCTTTTCCTCTTCTTTTTCAGTTCAGTTGATTTTAGGGCTGAAGAAAGCCCGTGAAGCCTAATAAATATGTGTTTGGTCTTTAACAACCTTAAAATTGCACTTAAAAACACACAATAATCATTTTATGAGTGTGAAGAGTATTCTTAAATTGGTTTACATTGGGCGGGGTTTTTTCTTAAACTCAGAAGAGGGATATTGTTTCAAAAGGATTAGATTTTAGTATTCGTAAAATAAAATTTGATAAAGAATTTTTATGTAGTATTCGTAATTGAAAAAGTGAAAAATGTATCCGTACTTATGCCGTCCATGTTGTATGTGATTTGGTATGCTTGGATCAGGTTACCACTAGCTTTGTGATTTCATTTCTTGCCTTTTCGTATTTCTCATAGTTTATACCTGTCTTTGTATTCAGTAATCATTTCTGGTTTATTCTTTTTCTTAATTATCTTTTGTAATTTTTTATTCATCCATGTAGGGTTTTGTCTTTTTTCTGTTTTATTTTCCCTTCCAGAAAGTATTGGTCCATCTTAATTAAACTCCTTAACTTAATATCAGTCCTACATTTCTCTACATTTATAGTGTGAAGTGAGTGCCACTAAATTTGATGAAAATGTTGCCTTACTTGGTCGCAAGGTAATAAAATCACCCATGATACAAATATCATTAAAACTGGAAAATATGTTACATGTTAAAAGACTTAGTAGCTCCTGTATATTTTTTTCAGTGGTGTGAGAGATTCTATATACACATCTGATGAATACCTCCCTCTCTTCACTATTCTAGTATACTGCTTATACATTTTCCACAAAGACCGTGTCATCTAGCTTAGGTACTTCCTGTGCATTTATTTTTTATTTCGAATATATGGCGACGCCCCTTTCAGATTTTTGGTTCACTCATCCGTCAGTCATCCAACCATGTTTTCGCCTGCACAAGGTCCAGATGAATCCCCACCACAAACAAACACTGTTAGGTCAGAAAAACTGAGTTTCTTCACGTAATCCGGATTCACAAAATTCCTCTGATGAGTCTGATATCCCTTTTTTAATAGTTAATGAATTGTGCAAGATAGTATCTTTTCGCTCTGCACTGCCTGTCTTTACGCTTAGCAATCTCTTCTTGTGTCAATGTTTCCCCACCCCAGTCGTATTGGGTTCTCAACTGTTTTCTCTTTCAACTTCGGATAAGTCTTTTGAATGACTTGTTTTTCCAAGTCTAACATCAAAAGTATCTCCATCCGGCCTGTCATTTGCATTGATCTCAGGAAGATTTGTAATAATCAGATTGAGTTGGCGCTTTCCTCCCACCCTGTTTTTCACTCAAGAGTTTCAGCCATTTTTCAGTGACTTTTTCGTCAAGCGTCGCCCCCCCCCTTCCCTATCTTCTTACTCTGAGTTTCAGCAGTGGTCTCAGAGTGGTCTTTTCCCATTGCATTCAGCTAAAAAACTATGATATCACAGGAGTCACACAGACGTCCAGTTTTTCCTCCAGTTTCTCTACTCCCTTTCCTCACCCCATGCATGTGATTTTTCTGTTTTGTAGAGTAACTATACTCATTTACTGTGAGATCAGTACACAATCCCTGTGCCCATTTACGACAGTCATAACAGCTTACTTCTATCTGGTTACCTTAACTCCATTTTTTCATTTTAGGCAAATGTTCAAATTCATTTCGACTGGACTGTGACCTTGAGCCAAACCTTGTCCCTCATTGCGACCATTTGAAAGAGTGCTTCTTATACTAGGCTTTTTTTTTCTTTTCAAATGTTGGATCTGAAATGGAACCTTGATCCTTTAAGTCACACAAAGAAATATCCAGGATCTGTACGCTGTACAGTAAAATGTGTTTATACTTATTGCTTAGATAAACAAATCTTCACAGTGCTGTATATCCTTGTGCAAAATCGAGTGAAAAAAGATATTCTTCTTGTATATAAACTTCAAAGCAAGAGAATTAAATGCTTAAAAATATCAAAAACATGCATGAAAATGTTTTCGTTAAACGATCATTTTCTTTTAAAAATAAATTATGAAGTAGAAACAAGGCACCGTTGAATACAAAAACGGTAAATGCTGGATTTCTTATCACCTTTAGTGATATCACAGATTTCCGACTAACTACTTTCATATATTCATCAATATATTCATTAATCTTTAGACAAAATGTAAATTACTACACAAAGTAAAAAGAAATATGTTATTAATGATTGTAGGTCATGTTCTTAATGCACAAGATCTGCAAATATTAATAACAGCTTTTTACTTTGTACATTGACTGACATGTGGGTTAAGGCTTCTGAATAAGTACACAAGAACACACAAGAAAATATCTAAAAATGAAATCTAAAAATGAAATCTAAAAACCAAACAATGTAAGAAAATGCTTTTCCTTTTAAAAGATCTTTCTGTCCTGTGACCATTGCATCTTAAATTTTATTTCCATAGATAAACTCTGAAAAACACTAATATTACTGTAGATCGATGTTTCAAGATTGATATAGAAATTTAGCAGTAACAGGGAAGTACAGAGTAAAATATGAAAGTTAAATCAAAACAGAGTGGCAGTCAACAACTATAAAGATGCCACTATCAAGATTTACCTTGATGATTTCTATCGATCAAAGGAAATAATGATCGAACGGGAATTGACATTAGCGGTTTATGTGGACCGGTATTCAACACCAGGAAAGATTGTAATCTGTACGATTTTGCAAACTTAATTGTAGAACATTCCTTTTGACGTCAAATTAATCGTTTATTAATATGACGTCAAATCACTGATATCTAAAAGCAACTACTATTTGTGTCAGTAACAGAGTACACGGATAAAAAAAGAGCAGCTGATCATTCCCAAGAACTTCAATATTTCATTGGAAAAAGATTTTCTTACAAAATTATCACTTGCATTACTTAGAAAAGGCGCCAAACGCCTTCGTTCCTTTTTCTGTCTCTTATAAAAAATTATTTAGATATTAATTAATGAGGATGAAGCACTCAACGTTAATTTTTCTGAATGTTTCTGAGTCGTACCATCCTTGATGACGATGATAACCCCGATGGGAATTGTTAGTTTTTATAAAGATACCATTTAATCGCAAAACAAATTTGGTCTTTTTACTACGATGCAGACGTAAATTGCAAACTTACTGTTCCTCAAAGCCAGATTTCATCTTTCCTTAAAACTCAATTTGGTTTTCATGGCGGTGTTTAGTTTATTCAAACAATATTTCTTATTAAAAACAGTCAAGAGGAATTGCTGATGAGAAATAAAAACACTTTATGTTTGGGAAAGAAATACTAGGAAAATAATAAGACATATGTCCAATAGTTCATGCTTAAGACCTTTTTATACATACTAAAATAAATCCCATTAGAAACACTCAAAACATATCTCTTAAAGACATTTTGTCTATGTGCAGAATCTACTGTGTATTTGTTATATTTGCACAAGAATAAATATCAACTTCACAAAGCAATCAGTATTTGCCATTCATCTGTCTTATGCTATTACGCTTTAAAGAAACTATGATGGATCTGCTTCAGAGGCAGCAAAAGTGTGAAAAATAGTCTTCGGCAGGCTTTAATGTCATGAGCCAACAGGGAAACATTCTGCCGGTCTTCTTGGTTTGTAAATAACTATGCTGAGTCTGCTTATCTTATTTTTTTTATCGTTATTAAAACTATGCATCTCAGGCTAACACGATATATCTAAGAATTGTGCGGTTTATGACACCATAGAAGAGTTTTGTTTGTCTTTGGTCTCTCTGTGATTTTACTATCAGTAATTTTGAGCATTGCAAAAGAATACAGAAATAAATCGTCATAAAGCCAGAAAATATTTTGTAAATTTTACAAACCTTCTCACAAAACAAATTCGTGCTTTTCAGTTACCTCTTGTGGAATAGAGAAAATGGTGATAACCATGGCGATGCTGCTAACAGGGAGGAGAGGGGCAACAACATGTCGTGAGTCGTAAGCTCATTCTGAGCTCATAAAAAGCTTATGACTCATGACATGATAAATATCCTACATCAATGGCTTCCAGCTTTCAAAAAATCAAGAAATATTTTCTTCAATTGGACTATTACTCTCTGTAATACTTCAAAACACCTATGTTCAAAACTAATGCGTTTTTCTATTGTTTACTGTTCAATCTTTTTCTAATAAAATATAAATAAAATACAAGGGGGTAGAGAAAGCATTTATTTATACAGATGCACAGTATGCACCTTTGAAAAGAAATGAAACCTGATAAAGAAATGAAACCTGATTGCGTCAAACACATGCTAGCGTGTAAGACGGACGTTAAACTGAATATGATGATGATGATAATCAGGTTACACTTTTCTTCTTCTTTATTATTTCTAAAACAATCACTATTTTGGGGTTCTTAAGACAAATAGTTCTAGGTACTCGTCTGGCCTTCTTCTTCGTTATTTCCCTGTAAATGTTGGTTGGCTAAGCTGTGATTTTCTGGTTGTTTACTGTATTGTACCTCAAAAGGTAACTGGTTGTAAATGGTTACAAATTATACTTTCTCTATCTGTCATGGGAAGACAAATTGAAGGTCACGAAAAGTACACGAAGTAAATAAGAATTATTAAAAATGATTGTTTTACCTTCTGACTTGCTACTTCATTATAGTAAGGACACTTGGCTTTAATCAATTCTGAAAGAGTTGGATAGACATCACTTGCTTTCTCATAAATCAATTCCCCTTTAGTACGAAGTCCTCCATTAATAAAATACCCAGCAGAACTGGCGGTGATTGGATACCTTTCATTTTCCTTCGTTACAACTTCAATATAGGCAAGATCTCCATGGACTTGACGCCAAGGTGGGGCTCTGCACCCATTATCGAATACCAGCTCTAGAATGGTGAAAACCAATACCATTTTAAGTACTAGTCCTCGAGAAACATACCATAATATTCGCAAGTTAACAAAATAGCTTTGCTTTGGTATAATTCATGACCTTTAACTGCATTAATATTCACTTCTAAATTTGTATACTAACTAAATATGTATATTATCTAAATTTTATCTCAACATTGGTTGGTACAAACATGAATAGTTGTATGTAGACTTTTATTTATTGAACTCAATCCAATGTAATTAAATTGGCATGTCTAGAAAGACTCCTTCCAGGTATCATCCGGTCAAACCATGAAGGTCCATTAAGAAGTCTGATGTTGAACGCACTTCCGTTTACTAAGGTCACAATTTTTACGAAAGCATCCAGAATATCTTAAAATATAGGAATAAGAATATAATAAGCCGATTGTCTTGGTTGTACCATGAAATGGGAATGCAAGCCTATACTGCTTTGCTACGCCCAAACTAGATGACTACGAAAAAGTGAATGTTCTTTGTAGGGTGTTTAAAGTATGAGAGGATATTGTGTTCTTTTTTATACTCGTAAGGGAAAGAAACTTACGACTAAATTCGATGATGAACTTTGGTGTTTTAGCATTGCTTATCAAAATGACTGTATTTTATGCATTAAAAAATCTTGTACCGTTTACTACAACATACACGTCTGAATCAGGCTTTTCAAAACACGCACAAATAAAAACGAAAACAAAAGTAAGTGATCACAGGCGATTGCCATTTTCCAAAACAGACCCTTATGTTTCTTTTTTAGCTGATTAAATTCAATAATAGTCACCATTCTAAAGTAGACAAAATCAATTTGCTAAAGTTGTCTTTTATGCACCATAATACTATAGGACCAACCGTATCATACCTTTTACTTAGTTATTTCCTAAAAGGAGGCTTTAAAAATGTTGGGAAGCACTGGCGTATTAACACCACAGAAGTTGGAACTCTAAGTAACAAGATTCTATGCCGAATTTTATTTATACTTATATATCTATATCTATCTACCTAACTATCTATCTAACTATCTTTCTATCTATTTATCCATCTATCTCTTTACCTACGCATCTATTTACTTATCTATCTATCTATCTATCTATCTATCTATCTATCTATCTATCTATCTATCTATCCATCCATCTATCTATCTATCTATCTATCTATCTATCTATCTATCTATCTATCTATCTATCTATTT
>RDPX01000120.1:475072-490846 GCA_003991215.1 Morbakka virulenta
AATAGTAGTAGTAGCAACACCAATAGTAGTAGTAGCAATAGCAATTAGTAGTATTAGTAGTATTATTAGTAGTAATAGTAGTAGTATTAGTAGTAGTAGTAGTAGTAGTAGTAGTAGTAGTAGTAGTAGTAGTAGTAAGTAGTAGTAGTAGTAGTAGTAGTAATAGTAGTAGTAGTAATAATAGTGGTAGTAGAAATAATAATAGTAGTAGTAGTAGTAGTAGTAGTAGTAGTAATAGTAGTAATAGTAGAGTAGTAGTAGTAGTAGTAGTAGTAGTAGCAGTAGTAGTAGTAGCAGTAGTAGTAATAATAGTAGTAGTAGTAATAAATGTTGTAGTAGTAGTAGTAGTAATAAATGTTGTAGTAGTAGTAGTAGCAGTAATAGTCGTAGTATAAGTAAAAATTGGATGTTAATACAACTTTTACGTTTAAAAATGGACACTACCAATGCTATTCAAATAAATGTTTTTGATACTTACTTTGCAAGCTCAGAGACTGATGTAGAAAGCAGCTCAATATCCAGTTGATTGATCAATAGCAGTAAGCTAAATCGACTTTCCAACTCAGCAATATTTTCACTAGAGTCGTTTCGTGCTTTTGCAAGCATTTGGTTTGCCTTCATCAGTGCATTGTCGTTGCTCTCCACTCTTGCAAATGCGCCACCCATAATATTAGCAATAGGGTCTGCATTTTCTTTAAATGACAAGAAGTACAAAATTACAAGATAGCATACCAAGCATTTGGAATAACATTTAAGGTTTACTTACTGAGGACCAATATTCTTTTTTCCAAAGACCTCAAACTAAGGTGTGTCGGGAAAAAAGGGAAATGTTTGTCTGCTGGGTATTCTCGATCCTCTCACTTCACCGCCTTCTAATCTATGGCAAATCTTTTCACAGTGATACTACCCTTTTATCTGTTTTCTTCAGCATTCAGTTATTTTGACAGTTCTTGTTCATTTGAAAATGTGTATTACAATAAGTGCGCCCAGAAATGGGAAATTATAGATCACATACTCAGTCAATGTCTAAAAATGACAAAGAGAGAATATAAGCGTAGACATTATAGCGTTGGTACATACACTGCATGCTATGCGAGAGTGTTAAGCTAGAAAGAAGGGATAAGTGGTACTCCCACAAACAAGAAGCATTTTTAGAGAACGATGAATACAAGATATTATGGGACGTGATGATCCAGTGTGATCATATCATAAAGGCAAGAAAGCCAGATATTGAAATCAGTGACAAAAGAAGAAAAGAAGCAAAGGTATACATATTGCTGTGTCCAGTGATTCAAAGATTGATAAATATGAAATAGAGAAAATTGAAAAATATCAGATACCAATAGATGAAATTGTAAGACCCTGGAATTCAAAGAAGGCTTATGAAATGCCAGTTACTACTGGAGCTCTAGGAACGGTAAGTAACAAATTGTGATGGATATCTGAAACAAATGAAAACGAATATCAGGATAGAAATAATACCGAAAACAGCTTTGTTGGGTACAGCACGGGTCCTCGAGAAAGTCCTGTCTATCTAGAAATCGGTAAAAAAAGCCTTTAAAATTTAAAAACGTGTTGTTACCCGCTTTCAAGACAGAAAAAACGGGAATGAGACCTTTACTCGAGATCAAGGGAATGAAACATAATAACGATAATTGTACTGGGTATGACGATAAACTGCATCCCGTTGTGGTGTTTCAGCCTGGGCGAGTAAGCCTATCCTTTACCAGAACTACACCCAGGTCACCCTTGGGCAAGGTGTACCACCTGTTATTCTACTCCGAGACCCTGAAATACCTGATTGATTTCCGGCGGAGTTAAGTCTTTTGAGTATCCGCGAGTATCTAGAAGTATTAGGTTTCTGTCTGACGCGGGATAATACTACCTTAGGGGAATCATGCAACTCTCTTTAGCCTGAGTGAAGGCATCTTGACAGAGATAGTGTCACGATAAAAATACTAGGGAAGGAAAACCTTTAACAAACCAACTCATTTTCAAAGTGATGGAAAATAATCATGATACAGATAACGGCGTTAACAGGGCAGGAGGCAATGAAGAGCCACGCACCCCTTGGTTGTATACCCAATATGGGCGAGCCAAAACTACCAAGGGGTAGTACCTATCGCACATGAGAACATAAGTGACGAAGAAAGACTCCTGGTGGTAGACAAAAGTGGACGAAGGATGAGAATAGGATTGCGTTGGAGTGTTTCTACAGAGCCTCTGAGGTTGGTAAGAGAGGCATTAGGAGAAGAGTGCTAGATCTTTGGATGGAACGTGGCATGCTAAATCTCGATGAAAACAAACTGATAACCAGATTTGAAGAAAGAGCGAGAGCTGATGTGAAACAGTAGAATAGAAAGAGGCATTCGGATCTCCAGAAAACTTCTCAGTAGGATTGAGAGCTGATATAAGGTGGCATGGATCAATGCTAAAAAATCGGTCCAACGGGATCTGCAACGGAAGTACACGATCAAGGGTTCAGGATGGTGATGGAAGAATTCAAACAAGATATCTAGCAAATCGGTGAAAGTCAGAAATTACACTGAGTGTGTTGCCCAGTATGATTGGAATAGGCTCTTTAACAATCAGAGGCAGTTTTCCAGGAACCTGGAAGGAGATATCCAGAATGATGAGCCACCGAACCCAGAAGAAGCTACCCAATCCTGAGCGGATCTGTGGAGGATACCCGTTGCTCAGAAACAAAATGCCGAATGATTGATAGACCTGAAACAGAAAATGCATGGCATCCTTCACCAGGCAAATTTTGAAATACCCGAGGAAGGTACCAAATAACGGTTACAGACCTACCAAACGCAGCTAAAGGTCCTGAAGTAGGAAACTACCGACCTATAGCTTGCTTGAATCTTTTCTGGAAGGTATTTGCTGACGTGCTTGATGAAAAACGCACGAGTACAAAGAATAGAACTAACTTTTGGAGTCTAAAATGAAGTCGAGGTACCTAATATTTCCCATCAACATCTACATTAATGCCGTCGTTAGATATAGTATACCTATACTCTCTTGAGACTTCGATGAACTTAACGAGATGGACCGGCAGACACGCAAGTTCCTGTACAAGTACAAAGTACACCATCCCAAATCAAACTTAGACCGTCTTTACATGCAAAGAAATTATAGTGACAAGGGGCTAATTAGTGTGAGTGATTGCACAGCAACTGACAAGCACATATTAGAATAATACCTGGTTAGAAGTGAAGAGCATCTTCTGCAGAATGTCAATACGAAATGGAAGCTGCAGCAAGATGCTATAAAAGGAAAGCTGTAATACAAACCTTGGGTTGAAGAGGAGAGAATAAGACACTGAAAGGCAATGGCCATGCATGGAAAGTTTGAAAAGAACACGGAGGATGTAAAGAATGAAGGCTCTTGGCTATCTTTCTCAAAGGGGGAATGAAAAAAAACCCAGAAACCCTTTTGATAGCGGCCATAGAACAGGTTTAGCCACTAACTCTGTAAAGAAGAAGTACCACAAAACAATTAAAAGTAACTTCTGCCGAAGTTGTGGCCAACATCCGGAGGGAATATTACACATTGTCAGTGAATGTACGCCGCTTGTTCAACGCGAGTTTAAAAGGTCAAATGATATTGTGTGCAGAAATCTCAACTCTAACCTTTGTCGAAAGTTTGATATTGAGGTAGCTGAGAAATGGTGTGGTCATATACCGGAATCAGTTGTTGGAACTGACAAGGTGAAGATCCTTTGGGACTTCAAGATACAAACCAACAGACGACTTGACCATAATAAGCCAGACATCACGAAGCTCAACAAAGAGAACCGTGAATGTCTTATTATTGATGTTGCATGTCCAGGTGACCACAGAGTGATACAGAAAGAAGCCGAAAAGATCTGCTTCCAGCCTTGTTATGACTTCTTCCGTCAGAATACAAATATTATATTATTTATTTTTCTTTATCATCCAAAGTCTTCTTCTTCTCCTTCAGTGGTACTCGAAAAAACACACTGCACAACAAAAGTTGCTGACCCTGATCGGTTGGAGAACAGTACTTTCGAAAATATTTGTATGTACTAATCCTTCAACAGGTCTGGATTACGACTGGTATTATCACTCAGCTCAGTTTCTAGAGCTATATTATTTTAAGGCTAATCAGTGAATATTCATATTTATCAAATGAAACAAACCAAACATTTTTCTGGGAAGTATAGTTCAACAACAATCTAAGAGGAAGCTAAGATTAGGTCAGGTTCTCTTGTATATACTGACACTTCCTTACTTTGATGGACAACACAACAAATAGTTTTATTTCATGAAACACATTCATAAGAATTACCAATATGCCGGATAAAATCAAATTTCAAAATTTTGATTTGGCTTTTGCCATATTATCTCGAACTAAACTTAAAGTATATTTTTATCAGAATTGTGGAATGCTGATCTTAATTTAAAATGATCTTTACAGGCTTTTTTTATCTCCTTGTTTGTTTGGAATAGAATATTCTTGCCTTGGAAGGAAAGTTCTCGTTTTGTGGAAGACAAGGCCATATTTACGTTGATCTAAATAAGATGTCTAAGACAGGGTCTTACGAAATAGAAGGCATAGTCAACTGAAAAATCTGTCTGAAAAAGGCGTCATCAAGAACGGGAAACTTTAGTTAGAGATAGGCATCCATTTCCACATCTCTCATAAAGTACGGGAAACTTTCAAATACCTACTTATGAAATATCTATATGCAAACTGATATACAAACATATAAATAAACAACAACATTTATCTATAGACATATCTAAAGAGATAAACATAGACATAAATAAGCAAATAAATACACACTCATACACCATATATTAGAATATTAATGTACACTCCTGTAAATATATAAGTAAATAACAAGAAATTCAGTTACCAGGATTGCAAGATTACTCTATGAAAACCTTTGAGGTTTATGCAGGATTTTGAACGAGTTTAACTGAAGTAACTTTTACCACGGAGAAATGTCGATTTTAGTAGTAAAAGGTTCATATATAATCATCTGAAAACATCTCGTCAACTTGGGTAAAACTATTAGATAAGAAATCAATATGTCTCCTTGTTAATGTTTACTTTTAGCATATATATATATATACATAATATACATATATATAAATATAAAAGAGAGATATAATAAGTTGGAAAGAATAAAAAAACTACACTATCCATTTCGGCAAGCCTGTTTCGTGATTTTACTCACTCGTCGACATTTCCTGACGAGTGAGTAAAATCACGAAACAGCCTTGCCGAAATGGATAGTGTAGTTTTTTTATTCTTTCCAACTTATTACATCTCTTTTATTACGGTCTGCATTTATGTATCGAGCACTCTAATACGGTTAACCGAATCAAATGTACCATATATATAAATATATACATAATATACATATATATACATATATATATATATATATAGTTGACCATGCGGTTAATGATACCTGTAAAAGATTTTATTATTTGATTCATAATTATGGCTTACCACGTAAATTAGTAAGCACTCATGTAAAAACAGGTGAAAACCCTACTGAAAATGGGAAAAAAAAGTGAAATATTACATTTGAACCCGAGTGGAAATAATTGGCAAAAGAATTTCACTACCTTCCAAACATGTCTTGATTTCCTGAAGTTTGTTCTCCCCAGCTACTTTTAAAACAAGGTAGAGTTGCTCAAATGTATAGGCTTTGATGACGAAAGTACCTTGGTCAACCTCAAGAGAGAGCAAGTAAGTTATAAAGCAATACAGTTAAGACCAAGACAATTTGTAAATAATGGATTATTATCTATCATTTATGTGGCATTGTTTTTTCAAACATATAATGTTGTAATACATTTAAATATGGATTCATGTATTTAAACCCCCAAATTGGTCACAATTAAAACAATGAATTCACCATTTTTTCTTCAAAGTAATATAAATATTGCTAAATATTCCTTCATGAAGCATTGTTGGGAAATCTACAATATCTAAGTATTATTTTCGCACAGATCCAGCAGTATGTGTGTTCATGTAAAATATATAATTTCCATTGGTGTTTATTTTGCAAATAAAAAGTACCTTTTGCGTGTAAAACAAGTCAAATTAAGTAAAGTTTCAAAAAACAGATTTCAAAACTGAAGCTCAACAGTTGCAAAAAATCTGGGTTTTACATATTCTACCTCTTTCTCTCTTTTGCTGTTAATTGTCTAAAAGTAGCATTTTAAAAAAGATAATGATAAAAACTAGATCTGTCTATTTCACTCCAAATAATAGATTTGATAAAATTAAGTATACTACTCTGTATGCATAAATGAGGCAAGGCATAGTATACTTAAAAACTAAAACCAATTTTAACAAGTGATGGGATTGACTTGTTTTGGCAGATACACTTTGTTGATAGTCTGTGGTTGATGAGTAACCTTTAAAGAATATTTATCACTTTTGTCATGAATCTAAGTTGAAAGAGATAATACCTGTGCCAGATCCTTGCCAGTCGAAAAGTAAGGCATTGTTCATCAGAAATATTGAGTACCTTAGAGTGAACCAATTCATAGACATCATGCCTACCCTTCTGTATCTTCAATTCCAATGTCCAGAGAGTTTGTTGGTGTCAGAATTATCAATACATTTTTACCTTTAGCAGCCTGAGATTCAATTAGTTGCATGCTAATTTCATTCACTATTGCATACACTTAACTCTTAGTATTATATTTTTTGTTGAAACAGATTATTCAGACAATAAACCATATTGTAAAACCCTTAATGGCAACCTTTCACTATAATTTTATCTAATAACGCTTTACCTTTTTTATCAATTTTGTTTCAACAGTTAGAAATTCTTCTTCAATGGATGTGTGAATAGTGAATGAAATTTTCATGGTTTAGTGACAGAAACACATTTTGGTTGCTAGGAGTAATAAAGGCCATGTCTTAAAAATATGAGTCGTAGAGTCTCAAAATGAGGGATTTGATCTGTGCAAGTTGCAATAAATGAAAACAGAATAACTTTCAGAAAAAATGAAGAAAAGCAAAGAGAAGAGTAACAGAAGCAAAGAGGCAAGCATGGATGCAATGGACTAAATATCTGGGTTCAAGAGATGGAAAAAACAAACTCTACGGAAGAGCACCTTAGATGAGGAAGAAAAGAACAGATGCATATGGTACACAGTGCATCAAAGACGAAAATGGAAATATGTTGTGAAAAGATGAACAAGTGATAAACAAATAGAATAGATACTTCAACACTGCTTAATGAAGAAAATGAGAGTAATATAGAAAAAAGTCTGTCAAAAGAAGGGTCATTTGATGATATAATTGAAGATGAAGTGAGAGCGGCGTCTATTTGAATGAAGCACAAGATAGCCATTGGGCCATCAGGAATAGCAATTGAGATGTTTCAAGGTATAGGCGAAACAGGAGTAATTGAAGTTACAATTGCCTTCAGACATATTTTGAAAGAAGAAAATATCTCGGAAGCATGGAAAGTAGGTTTAACAACAGCACTATTTAAGGGAAAGGAATGTGTTGGAATGTAGCAAACATCGTGGCCTCGGATTGCTGGGGCATGAGATGAAAATCTGGGAGAGACAGCTGAACATCAGACTGCGTAAATTAGTTGATAATGGAGACTTTAAGCATAAGAAGATGCAATTCTCAAAGTTCATCAGCTACAAGAAAAATACATTGAAAAGAAGAGAAGGTTGTACCACGTTTTCATGACTTTGGAAAAGGCAGTCAACTGCATCCACTGAGAGATGCAATAAGATGGGTAATAAAAAGCCAGTTGGTATCAAAAAGGCTTCTAAGAATAGTGTGGTTATTGTATGAGGATACAAAAACAAAGATGCAGGTAGCTAATGGTGTACCTGCTGAGTTTCATTTTAGAGTGAGGGTAGAGCAGAGCTCAGCCCACAGCTTACTGCTCTTTATACTCATAATGGTAAAAGCCACTAAAGAATACAGAAAAGGAAATGTCTGAATGCTATTAAATGCAGATGATATAGTATTAACAGTAGAAACCAATAAGAATTAGAGGAAATGTTCCAAGAATGGAAACAAGTGAAGAAACAAAAAGGAATGAAAATTAACATCAGAAAGTGTATGGTAACCACGAAGGAAAATTACAAAGTGATCA
This sequence comes from Morbakka virulenta, assembly GCA_003991215.1. Classification (NCBI taxonomy): domain Eukaryota; kingdom Metazoa; phylum Cnidaria; class Cubozoa; order Carybdeida; family Carukiidae; genus Morbakka; species Morbakka virulenta. The sequence goes on from RDPX01000120.1 coordinate 483,192, forward strand.
GGCCAGTAAGATATCTTTGTGAAGTTTGTGGAAGAGGTATTGCACTAAACTCAATCTTCTGTATGCAGTGTATTATCTGGTGCCATAACCACTGCTCAGGATTGAGGAAACAAGAGGGAAATGCAAACTTTTGATGCTCTGCATGTATCTAAGGAATCTGGTAGATGTATAGGGTGATGAAAAATCAAAGTGTACGGAGAAGCTATTCAGGAGGCAGGTAATTTCTGTTATCTTGGAAATGTATTGGACACAAATGGTGGAGCTGGACCCTGCCACTGATGAGCAGAGGCTATGATGGATGCACAAGATCAGTCATGCTGTGTGGAGCAGAGGGATGGGCCATAACAAGCAGATTGAATATAATATTTGTTGAACTATAACTGAATCATGATGAGATATAAGCAGGAGTAGCATCAACAAAAAGTAAGAAGTGAAGAAATAGCTGGAAGATGTGGACTTTAGCAGCTCAACAATATGCTTAAAAGAAGAAGAATGAGATGGTATGGACTTGTCAGAAGAAGAGAAAAGAATAAAGCACTTGACATGATAATTTAGAACCTAGGTAGCAGGAATCTTCCATGAAGACTGCAGAAGACCTGGATAAAGACCTTGGAAGAGGATATGAGACATCTTGGTGCAGTGGAGGAGGATATAATTAATGAAACAAAATAGGGGTTTATCAAAAAAGGTCTAATCCAATAAAATGACAATGGTGAACATAAAACAAAGAAAGTACAGTAAAATAGTATCAGAGTGTTCAATCTAATGAAAAATAATTTTCATAGTCTGTGCATTATCATCCATTAAGAAGCAACGGTAGGTGACTGATGCCATAAAAGTAGATGTGATTTTTTGGGAAAAAACAGGGACAGCTAGTGGATTAAAAGTGACCTAAAAGAAGTGTTAACTATAAAATTAGGTTAGTCATTATGAACACAATTTCTAAGGTCAAGCATGTGAGTAGAAAATCATTATGAATACTAGGAAGATAACCTGGAAAACAAAACATGGAAGTAACAGGAGCCATGTCTTAATGGTTAGTGGAATTGAACTGTAACCAAGAGCTTCTGGGGTTGAATCCCCATGCAGATGAAAGACTTTGGAAATTTTTAAAAGAAAAAGACAATGGTTGGCATAAGAAAGGGCCTCCAGCCAAGAAATTCATACTGCAACAAAGAACTCTCTCTAAAGGGCATTGTCTGCACCCACTTGCAGGGGGAATGATGTTAAAAACAAACAAACATACAAACAAACCGAAACCTCAAGCAAAATATCCAGAGTAGTCTCACAAAGCACAAGGGTGTTACAAGATTAAACTAAAGATAAGATTCACAAAAATCAAAATTTGCTCAAAAACCACTGCAATTGGTAAAACCTATTTTTAAGTCCGTGCAATCCATGTCATCTGGCAGATAGAGAGCAAACAAATTACCCTCATGCAGAACACTAAGGCCTTGAATAGTAATCTTAATCTTAGTGGCCCAGTTTTTACGATGTCTAGAGTCATGCTTCTCATGAAGCTTTACAAAACCAAACTTCTTTATTAAATATTAAAAAGAAGAATAAATGGTTCTTGATTTTGTAGAGATCAAGGTTAATGTAAAAGTCAAGACCTATAATCAAATTACAGAAAAGCTATACCAATCTAAATATATTAGAGTAGTTCAAGGTATTGAAGCAGAACTGATAAAGATGTCAAGTTGTTGCATATACCTTTAAAATAAATAATTATCATGTAACAAGTCAATTAACATGCAAATGACATTACATGATCACCTTTAGAAAATGATGTTTACAACCTAAAAACATATATAATGACTTAATTTTCTTAGAATGATCATAAAAATTAGTTGCACAAAACATTTGTTCCAAAGATATGATTTGATTTGACGGTTGATTTCTTCACCTAAACTTTCTCCTTTTTATCATCTACGAACTGACTTACTCACCAGCATAAGATTGAAAATGGCCATGAACTACACTGAAGTCTCTTTAATAATTATAATTAATATCACTGAGACAGAAAAACTGGTGTTTTTATCATATAGCTATGCCACTATTTTCCCTAAAAATTGGACAGCGGAGTCACCTTGTGAAGCCTTGTTAATGAAAAAGTCTTGGTATACTTGACTGCATTTCTTAAAAACATCATCCTTTATCTGCAAAGGATGTCTATCTTTCCACAAATTTATGTATTGTTTTTAACATTGCTAAATGTAAGTGTGATGCCATTTACATAGGCTGTATATTCTTAAAATAAATAGAGTAATACAGCATATGTCTTTTGTTAACAGAGAAACATTTTCTGTCGATTGAATTCACCAAGAAGATAAAGCACAACTGTAAACAAAATTTTTAATTGTAAATCAGCTAAAGCAAATTTTGCATTGCTGAAGTATGAATGTGGTAAAAATATCACAGTAATACAGTTTAAAGTAATTAGCAGAACCAGGTCTGGCTTCCATTTAGAAGCACTGGAGGTAATCCATAATTAACTATGATAACCTTGTCTTTGTAGAGGAAATGAATTTGTGTAATGTCTTTCATAATTTTTGAGAGCCAGTCACAAAAAACAGTGGTGTTTTGTCAAATCTTTCCTTGTTTTCTGTATTGATTTATATGCTCCATTGACTTGTGTTTTCTTAGCCTGGCATTTTGGTCCAGTTGAGTGCCAGTGTAAAAGCTTTCAACCAAAAATAATGTGATTTCAATTAGAATTTTCAAAATGGTTTTAGTATACTGTCCTGTGTACAAGCATTGTGATTAAGATTCTCAAAGCTACTCTGGGTGTAAATCTAATAATTATTCAAGCCCTCCTCCCTATTAGAAGAATTTGGCTACCTTACAGGATTATTAATTAAAAGAGTCAATCTGTAAATTCCTTTAATGGGGAGCACTATCAATAAAATTTTAATGAAATGTCAAGGACGAAAATTTGAGATCCAATTGATTTCCAGGTCTCTTAAACACATCATTATGGCATCATGAATGAATTGGCTCCAATAATGTCTGCCTTGCCTTACTAATCAACAATCTATTTTATCTGGTATTAAGTGTATTGGTAAAAGCAACTATATATGCGTGGAACACCAGTAGTGAAAGACAACGAATATCAAGATTATTAGCTGGCTAAATCAGGCTGTTGTACCCTTATGAATGAAAGGCTAGGTTGCTACCATGCCTTTCCAATTTTTTGCCATTTCTATCTAATGACTTGAAGCAAGTAACAAGCAATCTGTACAAACCTTTGGAACTTATACAAAACCCAATATATTAGAACAGACAAAATTTTGTTACCATTTCCAATCAAAATGATAATAATTCATGATAAGATTATTGCCTTATTCAAAAAAAAGAGAAAGTTACCTTTTGCAAGATAAGGTGAGGTTCATCACCATTTGATGCATGGGATGTAACCAAAGTATCACTATTGTTAAAAAGAATGAAAACAAACAAGTCTAAAACAAATAATGTAATAGTACAGTGATAACACTTACATTATTAGGAAAAGAGATTTTAAATGACATAAATAATAACCTGTCTAATTAACTTTAACACAGAGTACATTAGATCATTAAATGCAGTGAATCAGAAACTTAGTAATTTGAGTGAATGGCTTGTTATAAAATATGGATGGACACAGATGCAAAGATGTTGTTTGCAAAGATGACAAAAACACAGTAAATTTCAGGTCAATATATGTCAAGTCTTCTATATATACATGTAATAATGCTTGGTGTGCATCAAAAACAGTGTTCTTAACATTTTTGATTTGTCTATTGATAGATTCAGGTTTATACAAAATAACACCATACTCAACAAGGATCTATTGCATAAAGACACATTTTGTACAGGTACATATGAGTGAATCATTTATTACCACCATTATTACCACACACACACACCATATTATTCACTTTTTCCCATTGACGTTCATTACTTTACAAGCCACAACTGAAATGGAATTAGGACATTAAAATCTTAAAATCAAAGGTAGCACATTCTGAAATCTGTTCATGTTCCTTCTTAGCTTAAAAACTTAGTTAGGTGTCACAACTGCTTATTCCAAACAACAATAAAATATATCTAATTTAAATGTGAATAAAAAATTGTTTGCATACATCTATGGAAGGAAAAAGATATAGAGAAGGGGGTGTACAATTTCTTAATTTATAAGCTCAGTTGAAATGGTGGCTTGCTCCATGCTATGGTACCACTATAGATCACATACAGTTTCTGTTATTTAGTTGACCTCTGATGAAAGATTGGTGGATTGCTAGACATATGGATAGCTGGAAAGATGGATAGATAGATAGATCGATAGATAGATAGACAGATAGATTGGTAGGTAGATAGAAAGATAGATGGCTGGATAGGTACATCACTAGATGGGTGCAGAAATGTATAGATCAATCCATGCCTTGGGGAAAAAGGAAGAAAAAACTGCAAATCAACTGCTTACCTTATGTCAAACTGGGTAGATTCTGGGTCTATTGTTTGGAATGATGATGGTCTTATTGAAGTCTTCCAAGTAAATGGCTTTTGAAATATTGCTTGTGCCTCCTTAGAATGTTTTTCTACAACAACTTCCACATACTTCAAGACCTTTACAAGCAGTGATTCATTCTGGGGTGAATATTCAAGTTTTCCCACTGGTTTTCCAGGAGTTTCAATTTTACATGAAAGTGTAGCACCCATTCTTCACTGAAATGGAAACAAAGTACTATGAATGGCAAGTATTTCTAATTCATAAATATAAAAATATGAATTCAGGTTATATAAAACACAAAAAAAAGAATGGAAAACAAAATACTGTACAAAATTTTCAATTGATTTTCAAAAGTCGTTAAATTTTTCAATATTCTGTTTTTCTCAGTCTTTATATCTGGAAAATTGTTCTCATTTTAAAAACTATGTAGTTAAATTCTCTTATTAAAGCAAAATTAAAAGTTATTGCGCTTAATTTCATTAATAAAATTATTGGAGTAGAATACCAATGATACCTAACAAAATATCATTTCAAATTACTGGTAGCTTGTCCTATTCGCCATTGTGGGCAGTACTCCACCAAAAGATTTTTGTAAACAGACACTATTGGATCAGTGTTAATTATATGTTAAAATGTTATAAAGTGGAATATCATAATAACCATCAAATATAGGAAAATCCAATGCCAATTATTTTCATAGGAAATTCATTCATAACTGCTTGAAATGGGAGGAAATCTGTATCGTCGCCGTAAGAAAGCATCTTTGCATCTATTTGTTAACTACCCAAAAGATGGATTCTCATTTGATTTCATTTTATCCATCAGTTTTCCGCGGTGAATTGAGTCAAAATCGTTACTGAAGTCTGCGAAGGGGCAACAGCTGTTAAGATCTTTTTAATTCCTTTGAGAAGTCTTATTATCTGCTCCAATATTTATCGTTTCTGGGTTAAATCAATTTAAGCCCTGTACAAAATGGGCTCTAAATGAGGTCTAATTCTTTGTACAAACATTTCGTTGCAGACTTTTGATACAATTACATTCAACCAGATTCTGAAGTTAAATTTTCGAATAAAAATCACTGGAGATTGACATGAGAAACTTCATATTTAGGCTATATAAACCTTTCCAGGAAAGTTTTAGTATTAGCTGTGTTATATGAATCATATTGAGGATTTGAAATATAGAATTTGTGGTATTATTTCCCGAGAAGAAGGGGAAATGTCATTAATGTTGCAAGGAAAACTAGTGTCCCGTCAAGATCATTCAATAATTGCTAAATAAATTTTAAAAATATTTTATCGTTGTTTTGTAAGTTGCATGCAACTCTTCACAGCAGTTATTACAACTGTATCTTATATAAATTGCAAGTTAAAGTTTCTAAAAGTTTAATTTTACACTGTTTTGAAGTGATTGTTTATTGTCAGATTCAAATTTCCAAACCGTGGTACAATAAGATTTCTGATTTTAATGACGTCGTAGATTACAGCAAAACTAAACATACCTTTTACAATCGTCCTTCGTCTTGAATATTACTGTTAAAAATTTCACAAAGTTAACCAAATCTGTAAAAAGTTCAAAGAGGATCTGATTTCTTGTTGATCATTTTCTTGATCTGTCAATAAATAAATCAGCATCTCAATATGGTGCAAACCTTGTTTATGACAACCGTTGTACCAACAGGGTGACTAATGTCATGTAGCACACACCATTTGAATATGGAGAATGACATCTTGGAGGTTAGGTGGAAGTTGAAAAAGGGCGGAAACCAGAGACTCGCAGCCAAAAAGTGATGTCAAAATAAATACTTTTATTCTTTTGAGTTTATAGCTTGAAAATAATTTCTAAATTAGAAAAAGAGTAGAGATACATCGGCAAGGGTTGGATTAGTGAATCCAGTGAACGATATCTTAATAAAGGGAATTTTAAATGTACGAGGTTTGCCCAAACAATATAAACAGGTGCTACTTACTCGAGATATCAAACAATACAAAATCGATATTTGTTCAGGAAACAAATGTTAAAGACGTGTCTGAAAAAATAATAAATGACTGTCGAGTTATTTTCGTAGGATCTTGTTACAAATACTATCGGAAAGGCTTTATCATATCATATTATTGACATAATGTACACAAGTAATGGGCAGTGTCAGACAGAGTTGGCGTTCTATGAATTCACTTAATAAATGATAACAAATATTAGTCATATTAGTGATATGTAACATTTTTTAAAAAGTATGAAATCTTCAAACCAAATAAATTCGATGAAACAAGGAAGTATAATGCCTATTAACTTGCCAAATCACAAGTAATGAAACAAAAATACCAAAATAACTTCATAACATAAAGGAAAAATCTGGAAAGAATGTGAAAAATACTATTTTAAATGCAGCGACCGAAACAATTGAATTCGAAAAGAAACGTGAGAATTACAGAAAGCACAGCCGATATGCAGAGAAATTATCTAAACAAAAGAAAAATCTGAGATTGCAGATTAAGAACAGGAGCAAGGTTAAAAAAACGAACGAACCTAAAAATTCAAAGAAAAAATATACTACATAACATTACAAATATTTTAAGCGAAGAAAAGAATGCAGAATCAGATAAGCTAGCCAAAACTATAAATATAAACTACAATAATAACACCAAAATATACCAAGCTCCTAAACCTCTTTATAAAGGAAAAACTTTTGAAATTCCAACTGTTCACGATAATAAAGGTAGACATTAACGTAGGATATTTTGCGGGTATGCGGGTTCAACATGAACCTCAGGAAATGGATAACCCTGCCCTGCACAATCCCCGGGACACCCTTTGGCAAGGTGTACCACCCGGTTTAGCCACCCCCTTCCAGGGTTACGGAGCCTTCTTCTCCTCTGTCGGTTCTTCCTGCTAGAGAGGGGATGAAGCATTCCTGGGCATATGAACTTCCTTGATGAGGTCACTGGCCGGGGATGGTCACTCACTGCCTTGTGAGCAGGTCTTTTGACCAAAGGCTAGGCCCACCGCCAATAACTGTGGTTGGTGTCAGGAAGGGCATCCGACCAGAAAAACAACTGCCAATTCAAAAATGCGAATGACTAAACAAAATAATATCATACCGGATCGGTCGCGGCCCGGGTTACCAACGACCGCCTTTGCCTTGGGAGACCAGCGAGGTATTGGAAAA
>RDPX01000120.1:497442-533649 GCA_003991215.1 Morbakka virulenta
CAGTATGTCTACATCGTGCTTTTGTAGTATTTGGGCTAGGTACTCACATTTGGTCATCGAAATACCTTCGATGTTTAGGGACATGATTCTCAAGGCTGAATCAAATGTGATAGTGTTCGTGTTGGGTTTGTGGATATTTTTTTCTAGTGGACAGAATGAGAGTACCTCGAACCACTAGTATCTCCGGGCGACCTCTGGCAAAGGTCCTGTACCCGACAGCCCCCTACCTGGGATACCGTAATCCCACTAGCGACTGACCGGTAACCGGCGGCTAATGGGTGACACTATCCTCTGCGTCAGTCCAGTAGCTGGCGGCAAGATGGTGATTCATCAGCTTCCCTACCTCACGACCTGGATCCCCACTCTGTCGCAGTGTGAGGACTCATTCACTTTAATGACACTAAGGACGCAGCCAACCTAGGCTCAGCCATGTTAGACCGACCTAAGTAGAGAAGTTAGACCAAGAGGGATCCAAACCCGGCACCCAAACGAGACTATGTTTCCTCCCGGGTCCACTCCAAATCATAATGATCGCAATTCAAAGAAGACACCATACTGGATCGGACGTCACCCAGGATAAAAAGGCCCCCGTCTCTGCTGAAGGAAACCCGGCAGCGTCGAAAAATAAGCAAGGTTCCAAACCCAACACTTTAGGACTAACAAAATCGGACGAAAAGAACCTCGACAGCTTTCATAGAAAGCAAGTAAGAACTATTCATCACATCAAATACCCAAATATTATCACTTGCAAAGACTTACATGGCACAACATAAGTAATTCCACTTTATCTTACTATCCTTACAAATTTATTAACCCTTTTGGGGCACATCTACACCTGCACAAGATAGCCCAACAAGCCAATCAATGACGTAGTGTTTCAAACTATCACAGAAAAAGAGTTTCCAAGGACGACAATTAATAACATTGCCTGCCACAAGTTCTATCGATTTAAAACATGGATATAAGTATGTTTTAAATGGTAAGTATCATGCTATACTATTCAAAATAATAATAATAATAAATAATAATGATAATAATGATAATAAATAATAATGATAATAATAATAATATAATAATAATAATATAATAATAATAATAATAATAATAATAATAATAATAATAATAATAATAATAATAATAACGTATACATTGAATGAAATGATCATTTTCTTGCAAGCGATTGAGCTGTTACCAACTGAACAGAAAGGATGTGAAAAAGGAAGTTACGAATGTAGACCAACTACGGATAAATAAGATAATCCTAAAAAACTGCATGACAAACAAAAGAAACTTGTCATAAGATCAGATTGATTATAAGAAAGCATTCGATAGGTACCACACTCTTGGATTATTAAGTGCCTGTTCAAAATAAACGCAAAAGTAGTCAGTTTCTTAAGTGCAAGTATGAAGAAATGGAAAACACCCCACCCAATCAACCGCAACAACGGAACCATGAAATCGAGAAGAATTAACACCGATAGTGGCATATTTCAAGGAAATTCACTGTCCCCTCCTTTTTTGTCTTGTTCTAGCACCATTGAACACTCTGCTGATTATGTAACAAATAAGACGAAAGTATCGACCATATTTTAGCTGGGTACCCCGCGTTAGCCAAGACAGAATATATCAAAAGGCAGAAAGATGCCGCAGCATACATATACTGGAAGATCTTAAAGTATTACAACATCAAAACAACCGAGAAACAGTTACAGAAAACGAAGAAGTTACTATCCTCTGGGATGTGCAAGTTCACACTGATAGAATCATCTAAACCAACAGACTTGACATCGTTATTAAAGACAAGAAATAAAAAACATGTATGCTTATCGACGTAACAGTACCATCTGATCAGAATACATCCGTTAACGTAGCAGAGAAACTCTACAAGTAAAAACGTCTAGAAATTGAATCGCTTATCCCCTTGTCCAGCGAACTTAATAACGCCAACTGTGGTTACATGATCTATGACAAACAGATTAACCACCTATTCTATATGGTTGAAACTTTTCGTAAAAAGTGATCAACAACTAGAAGGAATGCTAATTACCGTTTGGTAATTATATTTGTATGGAATTCGGCCTCGATAAGTGGGCTAAACTACATTATCACGAGAAAGATTACAAAAAATCTCATCCATAGATCTTGACCCAAACACGACAATTAGAGATCTGGATCCTGAGAAAATGTACGAGTTGATGAAGGCGACGGGAGTAACTATGCTGGAATGAAGGAGAAAATCCCTAAGGAATACTACTGAAGAGTTAGGTTAGTCCTTAAAACCGACCTTAACTCAAAAAACAAATTGAGGCAATAAACACACTTGCTGTACCAGTTGTGCAATACAGCTACAACATAATAAACTGGAACCCTTCTGACATTAAACGTATGGACTGTAAAACTAGAAAACTATTCACGTCAAATGGTATGCTCCACCCCAAAGCAGATATTGATCGTCTTAGTTTGCCTAGATGCAAAGGGGGACGTGGACTTATACAACTTGAAATGTCTTATAAAACCACGACAATTGGAATGAAACAATATCTTGAATCAAAAGATGATTGGATGTTAAATCTAGTAAGCAGGCATGAAAGGAGTAAAAAACTGCACTTGATATACAAANCACTTGCTGTACCAGTTGTGCAATACAGCTACAACATAATAAACTGGAACCCTTCTGACATTAAACGTATGGACTGTAAAACTAGAAAACTATTCACGTCAAATGGTATGCTCCACCCCAAAGCAGATATTGATCGTCTTAGTTTGCCTAGATGCAAAGGGGGACGTGGACTTATACAACTTGAAATGTCTTATAAAACCACGACAATTGGAATGAAACAATATCTTGAATCAAAAGATGATTGGATGTTAAATCTAGTAAGCAGGCATGAAAGGAGTAAAAAACTGCACTTGATATACAAAGAATAAGAGAAATTTTAAAACGAATTTGGTGTAGAAATAACCAAAAAAGATGAAGATGGACGTGAAGCCACAGAAACTGCGAGGTAAGTTAAAATGAATGCTAAAAGGAAAGCACAGAAAAGCATGCCGATCATTGGAGCCAGAAAGCTCTGAATGAACAGTATGCTATCCGAAGACAAGACGTTGATATAGATCAATATGCAACCCATCAGTGGCTAAGGAGTGCATGACTTAAGGCAGAGACGGAAGCCTTCATCATTGCAGCACAGAACCAAAGCTTATTTACCCGGAATTACCAAGCAAACGTACTGAAGATTGAAGCTGACCCCAAGTGTTGGTTGTGTGACTAGCAAATGGAAACAATAGATCATCTTGTGTCCGGATGTCGGTACTTGCTCCAAATAAGTATGTCAAACGCCACGACCGTGTTGGGCAGTTTCTCTACTGGGGTATATACAAACACTTTGGTACTGAAACCAACCTCAACTGGTATAAACACCATACACTACCAGTTAAGGAAAACGAAAATGCTACAATTCTGTGGGACTTTCCGATCATCACCAATCCGACCATTCAAATCACCCATCCTGACAGTATAATTAAAGAGTTAAGCTTTAACTTTATATAGAGCATTTTCCCCAGTATGTTTGAATGTTTGAATGTGTAATTTGATTTGTTTTGTTTTGTTATTTTTCCCTGAAAAAAAACCCCAAAACATGTACTGGACACCCAAAACAATGCAGTACCTAACAATGTAGGCATATTATATTGTTTCTTTCAGTTATTGCAGCAGTATGGCTATGAACAAATTAATTTCCATCATTATTGGTAAAATGAAAATTTAAGTTGAAAGCTTGAAGATATTTTTCGTTTTAGTATTTCAAAAAATATTGCTATCTTCATAGAGATAAAAGAGAAAGGAGAAGTAGCGATCAAAAGCAAAGAACATCACATTTTTAGAATAGAAATATAAGCAGGCGAAGAAAATTAATCAGAATTGCATAGTAACCACTGCATAATTATGGCTGCATGCAACAATCGACTCCTTCTTCCTATATTTGAATAGAACGCCTTGACATCCATTGTCACTACAAAAGTATGGAAAAGATGAGTGAATCTTAGTTAAAAAATCAGTCGTTTATTTTACAAAGGAATTGGAGCAATTTGTCATAGATGGTAAGGAAGAATCAATAAACTGAGAAATGAGAATGCAACACCTTTTATATCCATTGTAGATGGGTCTACTAGATAGAGATTTGGAATACTGCTTATAGATCTTTGAAAGCCCATCAAATCTAACTTTCTTTCTCCATGCTTGTAATAATGCGATAAAGATTGGGCAGTCAATTTATATTATTCAGCACTTTATCAATGGTTCTGTTGATTATTACCCTCTATTTGCTATTAGGTTCCTATGGTAACTCCCCATAAAAGGAATTGCAATAATGTACTTAGAGTAAAATATCTGTTTAAAACAGTCAATTGAATTTCATTGCATGATAGGTCCACCTTAGGGTATGCCAGTTCAACTTGGACCTCAGGGAATGGACAATCCTGCCTTGCACGGTCCCCGGGCCAATCTTTGGCAAGGTGTAGCACCCGGTGAGACACACTTCCCAGGGTTACGGAGCCTTCATTCTGTCGGCCCATCCTGCCTGAGTGGGGACGGCGCTTTCTTGGGCGTATGAAAGCTATTGCTGAAGTCACCGGCCAAGGTAAGCCACTCACTGCCTTGTGAGCAGGTCCTTTGACCAAAGGCTAGGCACACCGCTGATAACTGTGGTTGGCGACAGGAAGGGCATCCGGTTGTAGAAATTTGCCAAATATTTATGAGCAAATGACACCAAATAACAACTTCATACCGGATCGGTCGCGGCCCGGGTCAACAACGACCGCCTTTGCCTTGGGGAACCAGCGGGGCAATGGAAACTATGCTACTGGTCAAGCACGAAGACGTAGAGGAGGAAAGAAGTTTGCAGAAAGACTAGTCAGAAAAAGGAAGCAGAGAAAAGAACTGAACATCAAGATGGGGTCTCTGAATGTGGGGAGTCTGACAGAAAGAGCACGGGAAGTGGCAGATCTGATGGAGCGAAGGAGGATTAAGGTTCTGTGTGTGCAAGAGACTAGATGGAAAGGGTCAAAGGCCAGAGAAATTGGAAGAGGCTACAAAGTGTTCTACCATGGCTGCAGCACTGCAAGAAATGGGGTAGGCATTATCTTGGAGGGAAGTCTGGTACCGGGAGTTGTAGAAGTGGAAAGGATATCAGACAAATTGATAGTCATGAGGCTGGAAGTAAATGGAGAGCACTTTGGGGTGGTAAGTGCTTATGCGCAACAGGTAAGATGTGAAGAAGCAGAGAAGGAAGATTTCTGGAGGAGGTTTGATGAAGTGATGGCCAGACTTTCAGGACAAGACCAGCTGTTCATTGGAGGAGACCTAAATGGGCATGTCGGTGAAGGAAATGCAGGGGACGAAAGAGTGATGGGCAGATTTGGCTATGGAAGAAGAAACCGAGCAGGAGACACCATCATAGACATGGCAACGAGGTTCGATCTTGCAATTGCTAATACATTCTTCCAGAAAGCAGACCAACATAGAGCAACATATTGCAGTGGGAACACCATCAACCAGATTGATTACATCCTTTGCCGCAGGAGACATTTGAAGGAAGTAATGGTTTGCAAAGTAGTACCTGTCGAGTGTGTAACAACCCAACATAGACCCGTGGTGTGTACTCTGAAGCTGACGATGAGACCAAAGAAGACAAGTAAGAAGCACGCAAGAATAAGGTGGTAGAAACTGCAGGACAAGGAGGTGGCAACCAGATTCCTAGATGAATTGCAAAGCGAGGTGGGAGAGGAATTGCCTGTCGACTGGGAAGAAACAGCAGGAGCCATTCGGGATGTAGCAGAAGCAGTGTTTGGGATGAGTACAGGAAGGCAGAAAAAGGATAAGGAAACTTGGTGGTGGTCCGAGGAAGTTCAGGAAGCTGCGCAGAGGAAAAAGAAACTATACAAAGCTTGGCACAAGGAGCAGAGTGACAGAAGGAGAAATCAATACTTGACAGCAAAGCGGGAGGCAAAAGCAGCAGTTGCAAGAGCCAAGCAGGAAGTGTATGAGGAAATGTACAGTCACCTAGACACTGTAGGAGGGCAAAGGAGGATCTATGACATAGCGAAGCAGATGGACAAGGCGTCCAGGGATGTCCAACAGGTCAAGATGATGAAGGACGATAATGGTCGAGTTTTAAGTGATGAAGACACGATCTTGAGCAGATGGAGAAGTTACTTTGAAAAGTTGATGAACGAGGAGAACCCTAGGGAAGGTAGAGCGCAAGTAGGACAAGACCAAGAGCAGGATGTACCAAGAATAAGCAGTGGGGAGGTGAAGAAAGCACTAAGTAAAACGAAGAATGGTAAAGCAGTGGGACCGGATAAGATACCAATTGAGGTTCTGGGGGGAGAAAGGGGTGGAGTTCCTTGTGTCGCTGTTCAACAGCATCTTGGGTACAGGGAAAATGCCAGACGAATGGAGGAAAAGCACACTCGTACCCATATTCAAGAACAGGGGAGATGTACAGGAATGCTTAAATTACCGAGGGATCAAGCTCCTGAGTCACACAATGTAGCTTTGGGAAAGGGTGATTGTTGGGAGGATCAGGAATGAAGTATGGATAAGCAAGCAGCAGTTTGGATTCATGCCAAGTAGAAGCACAGTGGACCCCATATTTGCTTTGAGAACTGTAGCAGAGAAGTACAGAGAAGGACAGGAGGAGCTGCATTGTATCTTCATCGACTTGGAAAAGGGCTATGACAGAGTGCCAAGAGAAGAACTTTGGTACTGCCTTAGGAGCAAGGAAGTAAGCGAGAAGTATGTGAGAGCAGTACAGGATATGTACACAGTGCAGACCCTTGGTGCGTTGTGCTGTGGGGACGACAGAGCCATTCAAGGTCAAAATGGGAGTGTCCTCTGCTGTATGCCATAGTCATGGACGAGCTGACCGACGACGTGAGAAGGAACTGTCCGTACAACATGATGTTCGCTGATAATGTGGTGCTTGTAAATGAGGAAAGGGTGGCTACGAACAGAGAGCGCCCCTCCTTTCCAATTGGTCCCTCCAGCGCTCCAGCGCTGGAGGGACCAATTGGAAAGGAGAGGGTTGAAGATAAGAAGATCAAAGACAGAGTATTTGTGCATTAACAAGAAAGCTGACCGACCACCAATCAAGATCGATGGCGTGGATGTCCCTGAGGTTGAGGAGTTTAAGTATCTTGGCTCCACATTTCAGAGCGATGGAGGAAGTGAAAAAGAGGTGAATAAGCGTATTCAGGCTGGGTGGAATAACTGGACGAAGGCTACTGGTGTGCTGTGCAACAAGTATGTGCCAAAGAAGTTGAAAAGCAAGATGTATAAGACCATGGCCAGGCCAGCAATGCTGTATGGAATGGAAACAGTGCCGCTAACGAAGAGTCAAGAAAGTCAGTTTGACGTAGCAGAGATGCGAATGCTACGATGGGCATCGGGCGTGACGAGAATGGACACGGTTAGAAATGAAGAGATCAGGAAAGGGGTTGGTGTTGGGGAAGTTTCAATGAAGTTACAAGAGGCCCGCCTGAGGTGGTTTGGACACATTGAACAGAGAGATGAGGAGTAGATGGGAAGGAAATGTTTGCAAATGAACCTCCCGGGACGAAGAACAAGAGGACGACCGAAGCGTAGATGGACCGATAACATCAAGGACGATATGGCAGCAAGAGGCTTGACAAAGGAGGTGGCACAGGATCGAATAAAATGGAGAAAAAGCATTTGCTCCGACGACCCCTGATGGGAAAAGTCGACTGTAAAAGAAAAAGAAAAAGAAAAGATAGGTCCACCTTATTGAAGCCGAAGGGAAGCATAAATATTTTTTAAAACCGTATTCAATTTGTGTCAAACTGACACCAAAACATTGATCAGTAATACCCTTTTATCATATCGCAAAAAAAATGATATCAGAATGGTCTAACATAAAGAAGGTTTATCCTGGAGTCTTCTTGTCTTTTCCTGTTCTCAAGAAGGAACAAAAGCCGTAACAATATACGAGCAAAGTCTCAAAATCACGGGCACCACAATCAATGTGAGTCCTTGAATTCTAGTGTAGCACCCGAAGATTTTCGGATGGATATACATTCCTGCGCATATCCGGCCTAGACAAAACAACTTTCAAAATTTCTCTCGATCAGTGTGTAGATAAAAGATGTAGTACTTTCAGAGGAAGAAGATGTTGAGCACTGGCTCAACATCTTCTGTGTGATGCCACGCATGAAATGAGTGCCGTATGTGGATCTTCTGGTGTCACTCTGGGAAGATGAACTGATTGGCTTCCAGCCCTCAGAATGTGTTCGCGTTCGCAAGATTCACTTTGGATCTCTACACGGGCTCCTAAGGTCAAGCATATCTACAACGAGCAAAGTCTTCCTTATTTTCCAAATTTTACTCCAGAAGGCTTTACTGTCCATCAATTACAAAATCGCAGTTCCACTATATGTTATTCTATCAACTACTCCAATCACATTATCAACCCGATTTTACAGAAAGCATCTTATCTCATTTGATAAATGTATTGCTTTGTGTGTCGTTTATGGTGGTGAATGTCACCAATATCATAGTCTGTAGGTGGGCTATACAACAAAAGATCAGAAATTTCAAAAGGAATTTGGATTTGTTAAGTGGTTCGCTATTTTGTTGACAACTGTTGTTTTAATATTGTTTCATATGTTGGAAAAGTTATTTGGTTAGTTTTTGAAGGATGGTTTGTTTTACGAGTGAACCTGATAGAATTCTATTTGCCTGGAGTAATTTTATTGGTCATTTTCACAATATATTTTTGTTCTTTTGTTTGCACCTGGAACACATGACAAAAAATTTCAATTGAGTGGGTCATGTAATTCTACCATCGATCTTACACATTGAACCAGTATGACTACAAATAAAGATTAAAAATATATCAAGTTGTCATAAATTGTTACCGTCGGAGATAAACAAGATACAACACAAGAAAATAAAAGTTGGCAACAGGACATGGCTTTTTCTTCTACTTCTTAAACAACTTACAAAAATATTGACAATAAGAAAACAAAAGAGATTAACAACCGTCTGAACAGCAGAATCAAGTAAAGGATATAACGTTACTCATAGCTACAACATGATATAGTATAGCCAATTATTACCACGTTTTAGAAGGTTATATATCTCATAACAATGATGATAAGAGTTCTGTGGCAATGGATATAGATTGTGTCAGGCCCCTATTTGTCGATATGTTTTCGTGACTTGACTTGGTTTGTTTTTAGCCAATTTTTCTATCATTTCTCAATATGTCAATTATATATCAACATTCTTGTATTATGTTATGCTTTACCTATTTAAGACTTAGACTCAGTTACAATGCAACATTGCACATCGGAAATAAGTTTCCTATGGAGATTCCTGAAGCTGAATTACCAAAGAATCTTCACATCTCCAAAACTTTACTTTACGGAGGATTAATGCCAAATTCAATAAGGTTATTTTAAGAATTTTTTTTAGATGGAGATCAATGGCTTTAATATAAGACATATTTTAAATCTATCAGAAATTGATCTTAAACAGTCAACAATTACTGTTATAACCTCAAACGTGATGTTCCACAACTCCTGTGGTCAGGATCAGAAATATTCCTCCATTTTCTGGTTTTCTTTGGTAAATATCCCTGAATTAAAAGGGATAGCAAAGTCGACTATTTTAGTTGTTTCTTCTTTGTTAAACATACTAGCAACATTTGTTCTTCTTGCTTTACTTTCTCTGTCTGTTTGAATTTAAAAATCCTACAGTATTCTACATTTCTTGTTTTTAAGAATTTCTTTTGGTGTATTTTTATATAATTTGTCACAAACAACAAAATCATGTATCTTACACAGTTCCCAATGTACACATTTGTAAACTCAATCATACCTTCTTTTAGATTCATTTCGGCAAATTCTGGACACTTACTGAAAATGTAATAGATGGTTTCATCTAGACGATGCCCACACATTCTGCAACGGTTATATTTTTGGATCTAATCAATATTAATTTTGATGTCAGTTGATACAGATACATAGTTTCTAAACAACAAAGATAAGAGACCGGTTTTCCTTTTCAACCATCCATATTTCTTCCAGTTCCATTTAGTTTGACACATTTCTTAAGTTTCTCTGATGAATTAACCGTAAGGTTGTTTGTTTTCAAGATGGTGAGGCCTTACTTGGTTATTCTAGTTAACAATTCCTTAATATAATTCATATGGTTATTTATTGCTGTCATTGTTTTCAAAGGCTTTAAGGGTCTTCAGAAAGCATCACTATTACCTTTTATTATAATATTATTATTTAATATGTTATATTATTATTGCTATCATTATTATTATTATTATTATTATTATTATGTATTTATTTATTTTGTAATCTGTCCAGAAAATGGAATCTACCTATTTACTGAGAGACAACAGTCAACTGGAAAATTTGAGGATAAAAGCGAAAATGGGGCAAAGACTACTAACTGAGTGGAATGGAAAAATGGATTTGTTATTCGTTCTTTCTTCCTAATAGTGATTTATGTAAAAAGCTCTACTCAGCGTTTAACCAAATTTAAAGAAGTATAGTTATGTTGAAAGAACTATACCATTTTATATATATAAGGTATCGTGATCATATGTAGCCAGGACATACTCTAAAAAGTCTTAAATCAAGATTGCATGCAAAATTCCTCAATTTTGTCGCCTTTGTAGAAAAAACCAACACAGTTAAACAGCACAAAGAACTTCAGCTAGAATTGACATAAGGCAGAAAAGCCAACAAGACCTCTAACGAAACCTTTAACCCCGAAACCATGAAATACCAGTTTAGCATTTGGCGGGGTTATGTCAGTCTTATGGGAAGGAAAGTCTATATTCTTATGGTTGCCAACCTTTCTAGAGATGGTGTCCTGAGAAAAATACCGTTGGTAAAATCACCATTCCTCTCTTATGAAGACAATATATCGTGGATAGTATCTGGTGCAGCTCCTATGAATACCACTTCCATCGTCACAGGGCTTAATTTGTGAGTTTGCTGATGTTTTGTGTTAATGTGAAGATTTTGGACATCAATTCTTACTTTTAGTTTTTTTATGACAGATTCAATCAAACGAATAACTCCCGGTACAGTTCAAAACTTCAATGGTCACTGGGTGAGAAGAATCTGTAGATCCAAGATTTAATCCATATCCGAGAATGTAGGGTAGAGATGGAAACGTACTAGCCCTACATATACCCTGAAATAACTTGCATCTTCCAAAATTCCCTTTTCTTAGCTCTCAATAATGAAAGAGGTTTGTGTTTCATTTTTTGTGAAAGCTTTCTCCATTCGGACTCCCCTTATCTCCTTGAACATTTTGAGACAGGATTCAATAAATGTGTTACCAAAAGGAATATTTATGTTAACGGCTGTTTACTCTAGTTTCGAATAGACTTTACAACTCATCTTCAAGGCCTTGTTATCTATGCTCAACAGGATGTCTCCCAGTTGTCAAAGTGCTACATTTAAATCCAAAGATAAAACTTTTAGGTGTTTTAGATTTTCTCTTCTTTAGACCACTTTTTGCCTATTTCTATCAATTATCATCAATCTTTCTTTCTGATTCTTGCTCTAGCATAAGACTTGATAAGAGTATGAGTAAGCATCACACTGCAAAAATATTTTTCTTTGGTAAATTCAATATTCATTACATGACCTAGTCAAGTCATTCTAATAGGACTGACTTACATGGACAAATTATTTACAGCTTCAATCTTACCCATGATCTTGTAAACCTTGTTAATTTTTCTACACAGTTTCCTTATTCAGACTCCAAAGCTCTTTTTTAAAATCTCTTTTTGATTCATTTTACAGTTTTTGTCCTGTACATTGTACAGTTGCATCTTTAACATCTTTTGGATTTTCTGATTATGTTGTTATTGCTGCAGAGATTAAGATAGCCGTTCTGAATATTGCTGATAAGCCACATCTTTAATGTGGCCAGTCTAAGTGGGATTGATTTTTATTCATTTCTTGGTGATTCAGAATATGCGGTTTTTTATATTTTCTAGGGAAAAGGTTAATTTCTTTGCTAATTACTTTTTGCCAATTCTTGTCTAAGTGACGGTGATGTTTCTCTGTCATTGTTTCCTTTCTAAAGAATCTAAACGGATCACATTTTTGACTGTCTCATGATAAATCCAAGGTTGGTTGCTAAGTTTGTTCCAGGGATTGATTAATCTAAAACTCCTAGATTCAATTCATGTAATTGTTTTAAAAAAGTGTGCTTCGGAGGTACCTTCACTCCTGCATAAACTTTTTAATCATTGCCTATCAAAGTCTTTTCTTCATAATTCATATATCTAAGGGGTGGTGCCTTACATGCTTCTTAACTCTAAAAATATCTCCAAAATCCCTAAAATTATCAAATCTGCTACACTCTTTAATGTACAGACACTTGAGGATATTACAGTGCATACATTTCATTGTTTGATTTGATATCAAGTATCTTTATTTTTTAAATGTACATGAATGTGTGCCTTTCATGACACAATAAATTAATAGCATTATATGATAAATACTATAAAAAACCATAAATGGAGTAGACAGTAAAATGATGCAGGAGTGTTTTATCATATTTAGTTACTGGCTACAGTGATATATGCTCAGAGCAAGTCTTGAAGATCTCCAGTAAATTATAGGAGGTAAAACGCAGAAGAGGAATATGCCATTGCCAAACTGGTTTTGTAACCATACCTTTTCTCTAAGAGTCTCTGTTGATTGTATTTCACAATTTGCTGATTAAATTTTTGTGAAAGCTGATTTGAATTTTTCAAGATTTTTTCTCCTATCTTTGTGAAGACACAAAATAGCAGATTTTATGAAGTAAAGTAAATTTTAATGAATGTCATTTATTTTTAATGGACCTATTTTGAGAATCTAAACTCTTTGATCACGAAGAGTATTAGTTGTGAACTCTTACGTGGTAGATGCAGGATCTGTTTCTATATATATATATATTTAACATTCATGCTTTTATAAATTTCATTTTCTAATTATATACTTTATTTATTGAATTTATTATTTAAGGTATTTATTTACTTTATTCATAATATTGTCTATCTATAAGTGGTGGATTGACCATTCTTTGCAAAAGGTTATTCTTATTTTTTCTTCGGTACATTTCATCATTCTTTGCTGGGTCTTCTATATACGTCCAGTATATCTTCAGCCCAATCATTGCGGAAACCAAACCCAAAGCAATTATAATCCAATCTAAAAGTTTAGAATAATACGAGAAAATATTACTTAAATCAGAAAACAAAGAAATGCTAAAGTAAGATTGGAAAACTAGGTAATATATTTCAATTAAAGAAATAATGGAAATAGAGATCAATAAAAATTTTATATAATTTAAAGTGTCTGACAGTATAACCGGATGGGCAGACTTGGCTTGTTAACCATGGTTGACAGCCAGTTTTAGAAAGGGCAATCTCTGAGTTCAAAGTCGGGCATATGGAGCTCAATAGCCTTAGCAGGCAATCAATCTAAAACAAGGACAAACTTGATGTGTAATCTGAGAAAGTAGGAAATGCTGGGCAGCCTTAGAGCACGAGGACCCTGGGTCTATAGTACCCGAGCTTCCAATATCAGCGCCTCGGCCATTAGACTAGGGCTCCATTACCTTGTATATCTTCGGAAGAAGACCATGCTTTGAGAGTAAACGTAGATTGCAAATTCGGCAAGGAGCCCCCGAGGTGGTCGGATGTCCACATTTATTTATTTCCGAGAACTTCTTGCAACCAAACTATCTTCCAGTGTAAAGCTCAGCATTTTCTCGATTGGTGGAGAATAGGACATCACAGGTTCTCCTTGACGGTAGGAGGAATCCTCACATTTCCAATGGTCATCTATTACCTGTCTCAAGCCGGGTAGCCAGCGGCCCGTAAGGTGATGGCCTACCACAACCTGCAGTTGGTGCCTGGACCTCAGATTTCATCAACAACCAAGTTGTTAATTATGATCCAGAAAATCAACGAAGTAATAGAACGAAGGCTTGAGCCCTTCGATTAGCAAGCTAGAACATCAGAACCATGTGCTCTGGACTGACTAATGAGCTCCAAGAAGTAGACGACAATCACAATACAGCTGTGATAGACCAAGAGTACAGACTACAGAATGACACAGCAGCTCTGTAAGAAACACAACTTCAAGACAATGGATCACTGATGGAGAAACATTACACCACTGGCAAGGAAAAGGCACCGAGAAATCTAGAGAATATAGTGTAGGCTTCATCGTACGTAACACTTTCCTGAGCATGATTGAGTCCCATGCGAATGGCACAGAAAAAAGTTTTTAAAACTGCACATGTTAAATGTGGAAGGAACTGTCAATATAGTGTGTATTTACGCCTTCAAGCTACTGTGGCTTTAAAAGACCTGTTCTACATATCAATGGACTCGGTCATCAGTAAGGTTCCAAAGTCAAAACATATCTGTATCCTGGGTGATTTCAATGCAAGAGTGGGTGCAGACTGATAGTCATATCCAGACATCATAGGTCATCACAACATTGGGAAAATGAATGACAACGGTTAGAGGCTCTCCTGAACTCTGTTGCTATTACAAACAGTGTGAACACATTTTTCGCAAGAAAGGCATGACATAGAGTGTCCTGGAGACATCCAGCGTCAAATCACTTGCATCACTGGACATGAAAATTACCAGAAGCGACTCTCTAAACAATGTCTGCAATTCTAGAACCTTCCACAGTATGGCTACGGCATCGACCACTGACTGATTGCCTTAAGGCTGAAATTGAACCCCTGCTATGATGATTAATACAAAAAATAATACAAATTTATGGAGGTGAAAAAGCTGTTTATAAGTTTATGGAAGCTATGTTAAATGAGGTTAAATCTTGCAGAAATCTTATTAAAAATAGTATAATTAAAAATTATGCCAAACCTTTAAGAATGACTGATAAAACTAAAGAAGAATTTCAATAAGCAGATCAATGTTATATTTCTGAACAGAGGTATAATGATAAAGATATCTCTGTTAGAGATCATTGCCGCATACCAGGTAAATATAGAGACTTTCGTCATAATTAATGTAACCTTAAACTAAGAATTGATTATGATAGGTTTAAAATATTAATGATATTTTTAAATTTTATAAGGTGAAGAGTGTCAAATAAATACTAATGTTATTCCAAATAATATAGAAAAGTATTTTATGTTTGGAAATCATTTAATTTTCCTTGGTAGTTTTCAATTTATAAGTTTAAGTTTAGTAAAGTAGTTAGCAAACTTCCTAATGAAGCCTTTAAGTATACATCAGAAGCTTTTCAAAATGAAAAACTAGTTTTGATTATGAGGAAAAGTATTTATCCTTATTATTACATGGATAGATTTGATAGATTTTATGTAACTGAATTATCAAACAAAAATATTTTTTCTAGTGTAAAAATGATAAAGATATTTTAAATGGGGATTATAACCATGCTTAAAAAGTTTGGAGTAGTTTTAATTTAACAGATTTGGGCGAATATCATAATTTTTATTTGAAATCAGATATCTTGTTGCTTACTGATGTGTTTGAAAACTTTAGAAAAACATGTATGCAGTGTTAAAATTTAGATCCTTGTCATTATTTTACTAATCCTGGTTTGAGTTAGGATTCTATATTAAAGATCCCTGATATTAAATTAGAGTTGATTGCTGATATTGATATGGATCATTTGATTATAAAAGGATATAAAAGAAGGTATCAGTTATATGACTAATAGACATGGTAAAGCATAAAACTGATACATGAACGTGTATGATGAGAAGGCCCCTCTAAAGTATGTTATGTATTTGGATGCAAATAATCTGTATGGATTTGGTGTATCTCAATATCACAGGAGGTTTTCAATGGTTAACTAAAAAACAAATACATAATATAGTGTTAGCTAAGTATGATAGAAATTCTAAGAAGCTATTGATTCTAGAAAATGATCTAAAATATTCAAGAATTTTCTATATATTCAAAAGATTTTTTCAAGTTAATGAATAAAAGTGTGTTTGGAAAGACTACAGAAAATTTGAGAAAAAGAGTTGCTGTGAGGCTTGATAAAAATAAATCAATACAACTTGCTAGTAAACCAACTTGTGTTAGTAATAATATTATTAATGACAATCTTATTGTTGTGCATAAAATAAAAAAAAGCTTAATTTGAAGTAAACCGGTTTTACAAGAATGTTTATTTTAGATTTAATTAAAATATTAATGTATGAATCTCATCATGATATTTTAACATTTAGTTAAACATATAGTTTAACAAATGAAATAGAAGCTAAGGATGTGTTTGATGAGTTTTGGAATGATAAACAGAAATTTGATAACAGTGACTATCTGGAAGATTCACAATATTTTAATAATAGTAAATAAAAAGTAATTGGGAAACTTAAAAGATGTAACTGCTATTATACCAATCACTGAATTTGTTGGATTGAGAATTAACATATAAAGTTACATTAAGGATGATAAAAGAAAAAATAAAATAGCAAAATATATTAGAGATAATATCATGAAAAGGAATAATAAAGATGATGATTATGAAAATGTGTTATTAGAAAATAAACAGATGATTCACTAAATCAAAACCATTAGAACTAAAAACTATTAACTTGGAAGCTATTTAATAAACAAACTAATACTCAATTGTTTTGATGACAAACTGTATATACATAAAATGAAATATCAGATTATGCTTATTGGCATTACAAAATCAAATAAGTGATTTTCATAAAATAATTTTCATAAAATTATTTTCAAAAATGATTCATGATAGTTACCAACCATTTTATGATTTAATTTGTTAATAGCATAAAATATGCATCTCTTATTAATCTCTATTAAAACAGTTATTATCATAAAAGAGTCTAAACCATCCATAATATTTTAGCCAGTACTGTTATAAGGAAACATAAAAAATAATTATAATTAGTTATTTAAAATTTGACAAGAAACATTTTTTCAACATTTTACTACAACATTTACTATAAAATTTCACTATCTATACAGAACATAAAATAACTCTTTTACTTAACAAACAATAGTAACTTACATAGGATAATATCCTTCTTATTGTTTATGGTTTATAAGAAGAACATCTTATTACAAAATTAAAAGGGTTTCCCTGTGAGATATAGCAGAATGAATCTAATCTACTCTTATGGTATGACAATATAAAAAATAATTTTTACAAACTTTACTACAAAATTTTACTACAACATTTACTAACTATTCTTCAAAAAGATATATTAATAAAAGACATTTAAGCCAATACTACATTGATAAAACATGAAAATAAATTAATTATCCTCTTTAGGGGGTACATTTTTTGTTTTTATAGGTGGTTCCAATGCAGCATAAAAATAGTATAGTAATGGATTGTTATGAAGTATATTTGAAAAATGTTAAAGTTAAAAAATGTTTTTTTTTAAAAACAGTTTTTGTAAATAAGTTAGAAGCCATCAATTACTATACTACCCACATATATATTATAGACTTGTATATATATATGATATTTATAAATAAATATTAAATATGATTTAATAAAATAATTATAACTAAAAAGATGCCTATACAGCTCATCGATATTTAATTTGTCAGTCAACAATTAAGTTACTTATAAGCAAAAAAAAGAGAATACGAGATGGTATGGTATGATGGTCCTGGTCAAATATACTAAAATTTGCTAACAAATTATAGCAGAAAGAAGTATTACAGGCAATAATTATTGTAGTTGATGCATTCTATTTTTGAATTGGCATTTACACCGTTGTGAAAATGTTTTTCATCCCTGAATAATCTGTGAAGCTAATATGGAAATCCTTGTTATCAAGCATGTTTTTCTCATTATTTTAAAGCTTTCTTTTCTTAACCTTCTCATCAGGTAGGAATGATTAAAAAGCCAAACACCCGGCTTGCCTGTCTCCCAGTTTAGCTTCCAATAAACTGTAGTATCTTTTTGTACTTTTAAGTGATATAAAACACTACATTATTATTCTTAGAGCATGGTTAATTACCTACCAAACATCACTGTGCATATAGTTACTTTAATAGGGAAGATCTAATTGTCCACTCTTCATATCTCTAATTGCTCTTTGACAACCATGTATACATAAACGCAAAATGTCTTCGGAAATCACACATTTATGTTAGTAATATTGGTTCACAGAGTTTAGCTGTCTTGACTGCAAGTACAGATATAATGGGTCTGTCTTTACTGTGACTACAACTGATGTTACTGTTTTAATAAAAAGCAAGGTATACTCACACATCATTTTCACTTTTTTGAAGATAGGGTATATTTTCAAGTACAGATGATAAAGATACTGCTTTGTTATTTGGATTAATTTGCTATCATAGTCTTTTTCAATGCATTTCTTAATCCCATCACCTTCAAAATGACGTTTGCACCAGCATTGCAAAATACCAAGTAGTTTTTTACATGTTCCATTAGCATGACAATACATACCAGTGAGATCGCATTCTGTCAATTCTGTTGAAATAGAATAAAGTAGCTTATTTCACAGAAAACAGAACCCAATTTAGAGAAAGAGAAAGCAAAGAGAAACAGAAATGGTAATGGTAATTCTGTATTATTTGTGCAATACAAGCGTCAAAACAACTGTCTATGGCTACATCGTTTACCTCATCTACCACTTCAACTATCAAAACTTAGATTTTACAGTAATACTTCTGTTACTGGACTTACTACGCCAATAGATGCATACGTACATACATGCATACATACATATGCCAATTCATAGATATTATTCGTTATGTATAATGGTGACTTTCGTACAGAAAATGTAATTGTTAAATCTGGGCAGGTGCTCTCCTATCTCATCTTGATGTTCTCTATCAAATTCAAAGAGGCTTTTGTAAATTTATAAATAAATACAAATTTTGCTGCTACTTTTCAACCACTGTCTCATCAATGAAACGTGCCTTGTCTTAGTTCTTTCTATAGATATTATCACGAAAAGTGTTCTAATAAACTTTTCTGGCTGGTACCAGTTCAGTTTTTTGCATCTCGTGTGATTCCTTTCTTTTGATGTCTTCATTTTCATTAAGTTGCTGCTTCTTCCTGTAATAAATAATTCAATGAATGTAGTTTTTTCTCCTCTAACAGCTAGTTTGTGAAACTCGTTGGGTTTTTAGTGATTCCCTCCAATGTATGACTTTTTAATAGTCTTTAATTCTAAAGTCAACCCTTATCATTTGACCAACTCTTTTTCCTTGTCTTTGCCTTTTCCCTCTTCTTTTCATATTTTCTTATACTTTGTGGCTTCATGCCTTCTATCGTTCTTTTCAAAAAACTCAGAAATACAGACAGTGAACAAAAGAGAAAGAGGCACAGATAGCCAACACTTCTTCTTCTTTTTAATTTGAGCAAACTCAAACTGTGTTGACTTGTTCTCTCCATGTGTCTCTATCAACCATGCATTTCTTTTTGTCTTCTTGGTCCATGTTTGTGTCACGTTTGAGCTGGTCGATGTATGTCATTGCAAGTATTCCTCTTTTCCTTTTCCATGATTTGGTTGTCATAACAATACTTTATGAAAAAGTTCATCATCCTTTCTCCAATCGTGTCCAGTAAAATGCAGTCTTCTAGTTTTAAGAGTGGTCGAGACCTTGGTAAGTTTTCATATAGTACTTCTTTCGATATGTGATCCTTTCATGAGATACAAAGAACTTTCCGCAGCATTTTGGTATTTGCACCATTTAATCTGTTGGTCATTTGTTTAGTCATCGTCCAGCTTTCTGCTCCATAAAGAAGTACACTTTCAACAGTCGCTCGAAAGAAGTTGATTTTGAGATTTCTTTCTAGTGATGATTTTCATATTTTGTCTAAGTTGTTTAGAGATTGCCAAGCTTGACCAATTCGTGATTTTATGTCTTTTTGACTCCAGTGAAGCCATGACCCAAGATATTTAAAATTACCAATATGCTTCAATTTGTTTCCTTGAGAAGTAAACAGTCCACCATCTGGTTGGTTGTATGATATGTATTCTGTCTTCTTATAGCTTACATGAAAACCGATTGTTTCTGCAGCTGTTTTAAGTCTTAGTATGAGCATTTTGGCCTCACTGAAAGTATTTGAGATTAGAACAAGATCGTCAGCAAAATTTACATCAGTGATGTGTTTGGTTGGATATCGGGAGCTCTGTTGAGGTGTCAGTTTAAATCCGACACAAAAGGAAGGAAAAACAGATAGAAAGAAGAAAACTGGAAACAACAACTGGAATCTGAAGATATTCTTTTTTTCTCAGAAGAGTGTTCACTTTACTTACTTGTACATTCATAGCCATTTCCAGTGAAACCTTGTTTACATTGACACGTGTAAGATCCAAATGTATTTGTACAGTTTGCATTGATGTTACACAAATTGGTACTGTTAGATAAACATTCATTCAAATCTACAGCAAAAAAAATAAATTATAAGAAAAGTCAAAGAACAAGAAAGTATGTAATAGAATCATGCTGTTTACTATGATATAGTTAAAATCTGAATTTTACATAGTTTTGTTATAATAATATGTACGTTTGATGTATGATAAAAATAAAGTATTGTTATTATTTCTCCCTTTTCTTATTTAGATGCTTTTGGCTTGCCTTATTTTCACCATCTCGTTGGTGGTGCTTTAGTAAGACTCTGTTTCCTAACACGTTCCAGGTTTAAGGTCACCTGTTCTCAGATTTAGACCTTTGTACAATGCACTTCCAGATAGAACCCTTCGTCCCCCTTCACCACCCCCCCCAACACACACATGGTCAGGCTTTAATGTAATTTGCTCTATAAGCAGCAGATGTGCAACCAATTCCTAAACAAACAAACTTTTTCCTAATCAGAGAGCAATAAAAGTAATCAGAATCGACCAAACTTTTGTTAACTAATTAATAAAAAAAATGCTAAAAATATATCAAAAAGGAAATATTATTTCTAGAGCCAAAGAAAAAGCATTAAATAACAAAATAATACAAACGTTGCATACCAGTGCACTTGCCCTTGACTAAGTGACCTCCATTCTTGCAGGTGCAAAGAAAAGACCCAATTGTGTTTTGACATTCTCCCAAAGATCCGCATACCTGTCCTGATAGACATTCATTCGTATCTGCAATAAAGAAATCAAGAAATTTTGAAACCTAATATGTAGTTTAGCTGTCATATTTTGAGCAGTTTGGTGGGTTTTTTATCAAGAAAGGCTTCCACTTAATAGTAGCTAAAGAAAAATTTGAAAGATTACTTGAGTTTTAGAACACAGTTGAATCATGCGTTTCAAAAACAGCTATTTGTTAAGAATAAATTGTTCCGTTTTGCAGATCAGAAATAAGAAAAACAAGAACAACTGAGAGAGATTGTATCTGCAAAGTTTTGAGTTGTAGCTAAGGGAAAGATAACAAAAACACGAGGGAGGGAGCATGTGAGAGAGGAACAGGATTTGAAGAAAATAGGTCAGAGAAGGGAACTCATTCTAATCATCAGACAAAGGAAGAAATTTGAAAGAAAGACATTTTAAGTGGACCAAAAATAACGGTAAAGAAAAGAAGGAAAGAGAGAGGTAAAATCTCGACAAAAAGCTACCGAAAGCCAGGAACCAGAATAAAATAAATACAACAATTGGATCAATAAGTCAAAAAAACCATTATAAACAAAGAAGCATAGTGAAAACTGCAGGACAAAGAACAAGAAAAAAATTGAAAAAAAGCATCACAGAATATAAAAGAAGTAATTTACAACAATAGGGTTCTTGAACAGATGTGAAAAAACCAGATAGAAACACGAAAGTGAAAGAAAACACAAAAAGTAGGTAAAAATATGAAAAACTGTCCTGGGACTATAAAGGAGTAAAGAAGTCAATAATAAGAAAGACGATAGACTGACCCCTCTATTAAAAAAGATGTAATGCGAAATGTCTTGAAGAAAATAAGAAAAGAAAAAAAATTATGTTGATTGTTAGAAATCTGGTGAGCAGAAGCCATGACTCTAGAAAATTACCTAAAGAACTTTGCAAGTCAATATTTCTAGCCGTGTCAAAGAGACATGGTGCCAATAAATGTTAGCCGTGTAAGACCCAAACTCTGACAAGTCATGTCATCAAAATGTTGCTAAAAATCATCTTGACAAGAATGACAAAAAACATGAAAGTGGAAGTATTGGATTTTTAGCATCTGGATATATTTTTGTGAAAAGAAATTATAACTTTAATCTGGGATGATACTGGAGCAAACGATTGAGACGTAGATGGATGTATTTCGGTGCTCCGTCAATTATTCAAATGCATTCTATAAAATAAGTCATGAAGATTTGGGAAATGTTATAAGAACGTAAAGTAGATTAAAAATCCTTACCTAATTAAGAATTTATAATGGAGAGATATAACTCCCTTAAGGCTACAAGAAAAAGTTGGAGAATAAAAGTATTCAGAACAGGAGTTCGTCAAGCATCTCTTACAACATCTGCTCTGTTCAGAATATATAACAAGATCATTATGAAGCACAAAGAAATCACTTTCCGACCATGAAA
The DNA here is from genome assembly GCA_003991215.1 of Morbakka virulenta. Lineage (NCBI taxonomy): Eukaryota > Metazoa > Cnidaria > Cubozoa > Carybdeida > Carukiidae > Morbakka > Morbakka virulenta. The sequence continues at coordinate 520,006 of RDPX01000120.1, forward strand.
ATTGGTGAGAGAATGAAAAAACTTTTGTATATAATTCTGGCTATCAATAGCGTGAAAATTGTTGATAGCCAGAGATAAAGAAAGGCTGCAAAGAATACTTGAAATAGTGGTAGTTAAAGATGACAGAAAAGGGTCATAACTTAAAGCAAAGAAAGCTATGAGACTGGTAGTTTCCAAATGTTCGAAAGCAGAAGTATGTAAGCTTCAAGTACAAGGGAAAGAGATTCAAGCTTAGCAGTTTAGCTAACTTGGTAAGTGCTCTTCAAGTGGGTGCATTAAAGCAAAGGATGGACATATGATCATGGAGAAAGAAGAGTTGATGGAGCGTTGGGCAGAGTATGTTGACGAGTTGTTCATGGATGAAAGGGGAGAAAAACCAACCATCAGGAAGGTTATTGAAGGCCCTAGAATTCTATCATGTGAAGTGAAAGCGGCAATTAAGAAGATGAAGGCGAATAAAGCCATGGGTCCAGATGGAATCTGCATTGAGATGATAAAGGCACTCGAGGAATTTGGAATAAACAAAGTCACCGAACTACTCAACGATATATATGACAGCGGAGAAATCCCTTCGGATTTAACAAAATCTGTATTCATCGCCCTGCCCAAGAAACCAGGGGCTACCGAGTGCGAGCTCCACCGAACCATCAGTCTAATGAGTCATATAACTAAGATACTTATGCGAGTCATAATGGCAAGAGCAAGGAGAGCAATGAGGCCAGAGATAGGGAAACAGCAATTTGGTTTTGTCCAAGATGCTGGAACAAGAAACGCTATATTTGTGATGAGGATGCTGTCGGAACGAGNAAAAACCAAACTATTTCCTTGAACACCAGGCTCCGAGTCCTCAACTGTTACGTAATCCCAGTGCTTACATACGGGAGTGAAAGTTGGACCATCACAGCAACCCTCGAAAAGAAGCTAGAAGCTGCAGAAATGTGGTTTCTACGCCGAATACTGCGGATTTCTTGGACAGAACACGTTACGAATGAAGATGTTTTGAGGAGAGCAGGATGCAAGAGAAAGCTGTTGTCCACCATTCGAAAAAGGCAGCTGTCCTTCCTAGGACATATAATGAGGAAAGAAGAGCTTGAGGAGTTGACGCTGACGGGAAAGATAGATGGGAAACGAGGCAGAGGACGACCAAGAACCAAGTACATGGGCAGTATTGCAGCATGGTCTACAAAGAGCGAGCTACAACTACTGAGGGCAGCGAAGGACAGAAATCTGTGGAGAGCCATGATCGCCAACGTTCCTGGACACGGCACCTGAGGAGGAGGAGGTAAGTGAATAACATAAGATGGGAAGACATTAGTAGAAATTAGGGCCAGAGTAGGAAGATCAAATAAAAATAAAAATTGAGGAGGCATTTAAGAACGTCAACATTAAGAAGGTCACAAAGGTGTGAATATTGATTCAAACATGTGCTTAGTGTTGTTGTATGAAAATGAAGCATGAAACATCAGTAAGAAAGTGAAAGAAAACTAAAGGCCTTAGAAATTTGTTTCCTGAGAAGAATTAAAATAACACTGTGGACAGAAAAGGTCGCAACATACATCACTGAATGAATTAATAAAGTAATGATATAATCAACTTAAGAATAATTCAAACTCTTTTAACACGAGCCAAAAGAAAAATTGTAACTTTTAAGAATATCTAATTTTAATAAATTAGCTATGGAGTCAAAAAATATATAACTGAAAGATAGCTTAGTTTTCGAAAGTTGAAGTAAACGAAATAACTGATGTTCAAGCTATCTCATACTAAAACAAAGAATGACTTAAATGTTTCCTATTTATGTAGAACATACCTCTACAAGCACCCTTGTAACTTTTAAATCCTGCAGAGCACTTGCATAAGTAGGAACCAATTGTGTTTTTGCAAAGAGAACCAACTGGGCATTCTGCATCGCTGGCCATACATTCATCAATATCTACAAACGAAGTGCAATAATTCAAACAAGAAGCATCAGGAAAACATTAAATAGTGTCTGGTGTCTAGCAGTGATCTTCAGAAACACAGCAGCTATACCCAGCAGATTCCTTTAAGTGATATCCTTTTCAAACATTTTGTCAAGGTTTTGGTTATTGGTATATCAGATTGTTAGTAGTTGCTGTATGACTCTAATGTACCTAACAAGAAATTGATTATTTTATATAAAGAATAAGGTCTCTTCTTTGTCTTTTCTTCTATACCCTTATAATCTTGTTCTTTTATTTTCATGATATATTTTATGTAAAAGGGATCCATGTTGTATGTTTTATTACATAGTTTATCTCACACAAAAAATTATTTAATGTCGTTTTAGAGTAATCGATGTTTAAATCTTTTTCCTTTATCCAATCTTGTCAATTTTCTGACTTACAGTTATATTTATTATTTTATAATTTCCTTTGCTCTTGCTAAAGGCTAAACATCTTATGACAATTGGCAGGACAATAGAAGCCAATAAACTAAACAAACTGGGCCAAGGCATGAGGTTCTGGAAACCTAAGGCATGAGGACCTTAAATGAAATAGAGATAATATTATTTAATTGAGCTTATCACAGCTTATGATGCCATCTCGCCATGCCTTAGGTATCCAGAACCTTCCCAATGACTCTTGCTGATCCCAACAAATAAGCTTTCTGTAATGTGCTGCAATTCAACTCATTGTCTGATGTTCGTAACAAATGTTCGAAGGTTTTCCTTACTGTGCCTTACGTTCCTATGATGATCCAATTGATGACTATTTAATTATTATTATTATTATTATTATTATTATTATTATTATTGTTGTTGTTCACTGTTTATTGGGTGTCAGGGCGTTTAACTACTGGAGAGCAGGCCAAGTCCCTTGGCTTTAGGTATCCAGTACTTTTCTTAGTATCTTTGCAGTCCCCAACAAACAAGCCTTCTGTAAAGGTTCTGTGCTGCATTTCAATTTCAATTTTCTTCAGTCGGTTCCCTAAATTCTTTCTAATCGTACTTAGAGCACCAATGATAGTTGGTACTATCTTAACTTCTCTTAAATTCCACAGCCGCTTGATTTCTCTCTTAAAGTCTTGAAACACCTAAATTTTGTTCTTTTCTTTTCTTTTAATCCTGGCATCAAAGGAACAGGATTTGTCAATCACCAAACAAGAACGATCCTTTTCCTAAAAGTAGTATTATATTCTAAAAATAATAAAAATAATCTGCATGTGAAAGGTATCATTGTCTGCTGGTATTGTCATATCGATCAGAAGAAGTTTTTTCAGAGTGGTTTTCGATGAAAATATCTGGTCTGTCTGATTGCATCATTCGGTCTGTATATATGCTAAAGTCTCAGAGAATAGTAGTGTTTTTATTTTTCCACAACCGTTGCTGATTTATGTTCCTAACAATTATTTTCATAGGAGAGGTTGGATTCTTTACACACCATTCAATCCATATACTGGCCAATCTTATCATGTCGATTTTTTACTCAGTGCTAGATTAGGCCATCCAGAACTAGATGGTCGATCGCTTTATTAATCATGATTACAGATTCGACATAATAATTCCGTATCATTTTTGAATACATTTACTTGATAGCTGTGACCTGGAAGATTGGTCCTGTGCTGTAATTATGAATCTTTTGGTTATACTTTTGAAACCTGAAGAAGCTAATCAAAGATTAGTCAAAAATTTATTTACAATTTTTTACCATTTTTCCTTTTGAAATTAAAGTAGTTTAAGCATCTAATCTTTGGTGTTTTCACACACATGTTGAGTCCAAGAGTTGATGTTATGAGTGACATTTCAGGTTGCACTATACACCTCCCTCCTTCTTTCCTAGGTAGATGCAAACATCAACTTCCGCTTTGGGATAATGTATTTTATACATAGTTAAAAGTTTTTAGATTTTGACGTCAGCTTTCTTGATGTCTGCTAATGAACAATTGATAATATTAAAGTTGTATGTAACTACAGATAAGACCAAGGAATTTATTGCATCCATCCTGTTCCTTGCATAAGGTTCAATTTTGAAGATTGCTCTGACCCTTCCATAGCATTCTTTTTGTATCGTCTTCCCCATTGTAGAGCGATGGATCCCATCACCCTCTAATATGCCCAAATATATATACATGTCCTCTAGGTCTAACTCTTTAACGATGGTTTTATGATATGTAATAAGAGACAATTTCTCTGGGCATACACTTGAAATGGTAAAACAAACCCAGTTACAACAAAAAAGTAAAGCAGTGAAAGAAGAAATTATTCAATAAACACACTAAGACCATTTGTCCCTTAGAGTCTACTTGTATTTTCACAAAGCTAACATTCACATTGGATAATTTCTTTTTCTACCTCTACCTTCTCTGATAACAATGCTTATTTAATAGTGAGGTTAATAGCTGTACAGCTATTGCTTCGATGCAGCTGATCCCAATGATATTTTGAAATTAATTTTATTGGCACTATAGCTATTGCCTCATTTCAACTGATGCTTATGCTATTTTTAATGTGATCTTAATAGCAGTATAGCTATTGTCTTAATTCAACTAATGTCGATGCTACTTTAAATCCTTAAGAGCTAGTTCCATTCACTTACTTCCCGGATACTTGAACTCTTGAGGATAACCTTGATATTTTAATAGGTGCTACTTTTTGCAAATTTGTAAGTGAGATTTGTAATTTTATACTAAGTGACAAAAAGCAACCCTTTATTTATGCTGTTGTTACCATTTATGGCATCCTTTGTATCATATCATTATCATTATCATTTTCTGATTGCTTATCAATGTCTCGATTAAATCTATAGAAATTGCCTTGTAAAGGTCCAAAGTTGTTAGATAATAAATATCTTAAAGGAATTTAAAATTAGTTTTCATTTTCATTTTTTTCCTTTCTTTTCTCTTTTATTTCTTTGTTATGTATTACACTCTTTTTTTTCAGCACTTGTGTCTTAATCGGCTGCATCTGAAAGGGTGTACTGGAATAGTAAAGAATGTCTTAATTGCATTTCCTTTCTCACTCTGTTGACAATGAGTTGTTTTTCCAAGTAAAGATGAGTTACTGTTCTGCTTGGGCATTTATTAAGTCATGCAAAGTGTTTTAGTTGATCATAATATTTCAATCTTTAAGCTAGGGAACAAAGAAATGAAATGCAAAGAGAATCACTATTGAAATCAGAAATCTTTCATTTCGAAAGAGATACAAATTAATCCAAATTTTATTCTATTTTTAATAAATTATTTGAAAACCTTTGGGCAGTAGTTAAAAACTCTGTCAATTGGCATTAGCAGATTTTATTAACTGTCATGTAAAAAACTGGGATAAAATCCTTCGAAGTTTAAGTCTTCAGGAAAAAAAGGGATATCTGTCTTTTTTTAAAAGTTCCTTACATTAAATGGCTTCATGCCTTGTTTGGTACCATAAAAACAAGCCAACTGAAGAAAATATTGCCGAAGAATGCTTCTCTCTATACTTCTAAATACCCATACCCATGAAAATAAGAATTTACAAAAGATACAATCAATAAGTTAATAGCAACCCTTACCATAGCACTCTCCATTAAATGGTCCATTGTATCCTTTCTTGCATTTGCAATCATAGCTACCAGGTTTATTAACACAAATAGAATTTTTCGGACAGCTGTACGTCAGTTTGCTTTTACACTCGTTTACATCTAATGAAAGAGATGAACATGTGAGAGTATCATAATTAAAACTACGAAAGATTGCAAGAAAGAGCTTTCATTATCTTCAGCCTGACGATGGGAGAAGTATCTCTCGAAACGTAGCTCGGAAAAAGCTTACGACTCATGACATGATAAAGCTCTTACATCTATAGCTTTCAGTATGTTGCAAAGAGTTCGGAATACAAAACAATATATGATGGATGCAGGAGAGAAGATGCCTAAAACTGTAGCAGAACGTTTCTGTTAGCACTTTCAAAAGTAAAATCCTAATACACAAGGAAAGGCTATTACTACATGGGAACTACACTTTACAAGATATTCCCATCTGATGCTCGTTGTTTACAAAAAAATTATTTAAAACTGTTATCTTGAAATATTTTAGATTACATTTTTAATGTAGATAGCAATTTTGGAGTGTCTTTTCTTTTCGTTTTTGTTTTTGTTTCTGAAAGTTATATAACTTATCTTCACTCTTTAGTTCTAAAGGCTATTTATTCCATAACTGATTATAATCCCTCAATTTTCTTTGTATTTTAGCTAACCATACTTTTTCTCTTTTTTTTTTACTTTTTAAACATTTTAAAGTATTTATTCTCATATTTTTTATATTTGTACTTAAATTTTCGTTTCTATAGTATTTCAAAACTGTTTTTTATTACAGGACTCATACTGATATTATCATGATGTATTACATTGATTTAATCATTCTTTCTCAATATTTAATTAACAATAAATAAGGATTAACTGTTGGTTCAAATGAGGTTGTGTTAGAAGACTTGGTTCTCTGACTTAAACGTTTGAAGCAAGGTCTAGCAAGAGAGCGTAGAGTATTATCCTACCTCTTCTTTGAATCAGCTTTGTCAGATTCAACCAATAATACGAACTGGTAGTCTTCACTCATGAAATTTCATAAATTGTCCAATAGGGAACAATTTTGACACTTATTTGTGTACTTTCGAGTGAACAAAAAATGTGTAAGTAAGTGTCCACGCGTCACAATACAAAGTTTTCAAGATGTTTATTAAAGCTATAAACAAAGGTTTTTGGATTCTAAATTAAGATTGAAAATAGTGAAAAAGAAGTGCTTCTCCTCGGTTTTTCTCAACTATTTCTGAAGGAATAGGCAAAAAATGATCCTCCGAACATTGTTGTCTTTTTCAAGTCTTATATCACTTTCTTTTCACATGCAGAGGCACATACACACAATATGAAGGTATTACCTATGCAATCTGTCCCTTTTTTCAGAAAACCTTTCCGGCACTCGCACCATACTTTCTTACGCTTTCTCTTGCATTTGTAACCTAATGAAACAAGAACATAAAATAGAGAACATCAAATAAGATAACCAATTAAAAACAACTGTTAAATTTCATTATCTCCTTGTCAGCAAAAGGCTTTAGTACATGGTTTAATAAATTAATGACTGCTAATTGTGGACTTCTTTCTTTTGTTCTCAAAAAATCTTTGCCAGCTCGGACTCCATTTCTATTTTTTTCTTTTTCGGTGTTGTTTCCTAGTCTAATATTCAACTCAACGTTAAATAAAAAGAAAGAAAGATAATTAACAAGAATAATGATAATATACTAATATATAGATATGGTAAATTCTGCTGATAGTAACATATCATAAAAGACACTCATATAAGTATAAGGATCTTGATGTGGCATTTCAAAACCACTATAATTCCTGTTCTCGTTGGGAATGGCATTAAAAAAATGCATAATTTTATATTGACCACATCCCTCAAAATATCTCTCTTTGTGAATTAAAAAAGATTAAACTTATATGTACATCACACATCTTGCGTAAAATCTTTCCATATAGATTGTAGTCTTGTTATTCTTTCTGTTGTACAGGGTGGTACTTGGCACTGATCGTATTTAAACAAAGAAGATTCTATTATTAATTAATAATAATTAATAATGACCATGCTTTCAAAGTTTGAAACATCTGTTAAGCATTTAATGCTTGGTTTTGATTTGTATCCTTTTTCTTTAGAGAGTATTTAATATACACTTAGTATAACAATGGAAATAATTATAAATTCCAATTGTAAACACTTCAGAGACTGTTTAGATTATTTTTTTAACAGACAGATTTTATTTTATATTTTTTTTTATGGATGGATTTTTAAATGTTTTTATTCTTGTATATTTCATTTTTTATAACTCACATTGATAGCAGCATATTATTTGCTGAGGTAATCATCCTGAATAAACATTCGTCACAAAGAGATAAATAAACAAAGAGAAGAAAGAACACAGACATAAACAGCTTCAAAAGATGCAGAAAATCAAGGGTAGCAGAAGCAAGAAACTATCACAAATTGAAACATCACCATTTGTCAATATTAAAACTGGCAAGATGATATTCATTTCCTTGCAATACTTGGAATTTATTGACATTGTCATATATTTTTCTATACATCAAACGTTTTTCAATAACAAACAAGTCCTTTTGTCTTTGATCCGATTTTCTTCCGCCTCAAACACATTCTTCTTTTCTGTATCAAGTGCTATCTTCTTCCCTTGATTTTTAATCGTCACATTCAAATATCTACATGTCCGAAACTATAGCTTATACCACGAAACTATTCATTGTCTGTAGATACGAGTTAGGCAATGAATTGACATAGTTGAAGATATCTTTGAACAGGTAACTCGTAAAGAAGCTGCTAGCCAGATTATTGCGGAATGGAGGGTGGGGGAGGTCTGAGAAACAAAGAGTTGCCGAAAAGTACGAAATACAAAAACAAATGGGATGGATATCGAAGGATAAAATCCCAGAAACATGCACAGATGTTGGCTACCCTGACTTATAAAGTTTACTAGCCAGTCTTTTCTAGCTAAAGCAAAGTTACAAAAGTGTAATTAGGTGACTTGTAACTCAAAGTAAAAGGTCTTCTGGATGCAATAATACTTGAAAGTTTCAGGCATAGGAATTGTGATTAACAGAGTAGGAAAAACCAAAATCAAGTCCTATCAGACTTTCTCTGTTCAGTTGTCTTTTAATATAACTTTGGTTACCATTTAGAAATCAGGAACCAAAAACTGTAAAGTACAATTTCTGATATAGTTTAGATAAGGAATTTCTTTTAACAATTGCAAATGTATTTCTAGAATGTTTCAGTTATATGTTTCTTCCCAAACATCTGCTTTAAAAGTGGCACCCTTATCTTCTCGTCATTTCCATAATTGATTGTTTTGTCACTGTGGATAGCTGTAGCTTTTTCTTATAAATTAGCAAGGAAATGTACAAATGTAATTTGTTAACCCTACCATTATTACTATAAGTGTTTAACAGTTGTCATACGTCTCTTTGCAAGAAAAGCATACTTGTCAATGAGTTCTGTTTGCTTATTTCTAGGGAAAGGTTTTTTCTTAAACAGGTGTCCATATTTTCTGGAAAAGATGCTCGCTGTGTACATCTAACTGCTGTATTAATATAATTGTTGGATATTAAAAAACTAGCTTCAATATACTTTCTGCTATGACAGGACGTTTATGATTACTTAAAAATGTGTTCAAAACAGTTTTTGGCCATGATTCTTACTACCTGAATTCCTAGGCACATTATTTATGAGGAAGTATATGAGAAAGTCTTATTATACTGTACTCTGATACTTTCTATTAAAACTTTAAAATCACTTGTTTAATAAAAAATGCAGTTGATATGTCGACATAAACAACAACAGAAACAAAGTCGACTTCTTTCATTTTTGTGCTTATTTTTTACATCTATGACCTTCAAATTTTTATCCGTGCATTTTTTTAAATTGAGAATTATAGAATGTTGAATTAATAAAATTTGAAAAAAATTGTAATAAGTGAAGGATATAATTCCATTTGTTGGAATCCTTAAAGAGTAATAATTTAGAAAATTATAGTTTAGGAAACTAATTCCTGTTTACGAGCTCAATGGCCGGGAACAGCTCTAAGGTTACTTGAACAAAACGATCTATTTATTTCTTTAAACATGGTCTAAAATCAGTTGAAGAATGACTTTATTCAGTGAAATGACAACAATATGCTTACTGCACTTTTGTACAAATTATGAACTAAAAGGTACATGTGGGAGTTTGGTATGTCTTACGAATGTTAACCAAAAAACATGCATCCCTTCAAAGCAAAAATGTCGTCAGAGAAAAGTGGCTGATTTTTTGAAAGAATAAAATGGGAGGCTATGGGAAAAGTTGTTAACAAGTATCACACTCATACAAGGTCATACGGTTGACATTAGTAAGTCTAAAAGGACTCTCTACTTTAGGAAGGTAAAACATTTGATCTGTTGATACTAATTGCAAAAGAAAAGCTGAATGGACAGTGATGTCGTTGAAAAATGAATCTGTAATATTAATGGAATAAAAGGAAAAATATCTCTTCTTATCGAGAGTAATCTAGCATTCCCTTCTTTTATATCCAGCTTGATCAATATTAAGTTAATATTCTTGTTCTTTAATACTACTTCCTTTCATTAGTAAATGAGAGGTTTATAGTTTTTATCATAAATCAATGGGCACAATATAGGGAAAGAGTTCTTCGATACGTTTCATGAAGCTCTGGGTGAAGGTTAGACTTTCTAAACGGTCAGTGCTTTAACCAACAAATTTGTTGGTTGCTTCTTAGGAGTTTTGTTTGTTTTAATGGTTGCTTGCATCTTAAAAAAGACCTGCATCTTTACCAGCTTACAACGTGTTGCAATCACAAATGCTAATTGTCTATTCTTACTGATGTTGATAAGAATGACAATTAAACGAATTATCAGTGATTTTCGTATTCTGTCGCAATGTCAAAAATACGAAAATTCCCATCTGGGAATATTTTTCAACTATTTTACGAAAGATCCCAATAGAACTAATCAAATGTCAAAGTTATAACATCTCAGAAAACACTTATAAAGGCTCGCTTTACAGCAGATTTGAGGAAGGCAAGAAGTCCTTGTTGAAAAAGCGTTCTTGAGTACATTTACTACAAAAAGGTTAGATTCCTTAAGGCAAAATGATATAAAAATTATTTAAAATGTTCAAAAGGGCCAAACGCCTGTGACAGATTTTTGTACTAATGTATAGGAAATTGTTACTCTTTTGTCTTCAGTAATTTTTTCACATTTTGCTATTTTGGTTATTTTTTAAATTTTTTAAAATTTCTCATAGTTTTTTTAAATTCAAGAAAGTTTACAAACCTCATGAAGTCGGCACAACAGGAGATGACTGTTGTGCAGTATAAATAAATAAATATATATATATATTTATATATTTATATATATATATATATATTGCAGTAATTATTAGCTATGGACAGTGTTCAATATATAAGAATATTAGAGCTGTCATATAGCAAACGATAAAACAATCAACAAAATTTAGTTTAGGTATCAACTTTGTAATTTAAACTTAAAAGTTGTAAAACTTATTACGAAAGAAGATAGCAAAATGAAATTACAAAACGTCTTACCAAAGCATGGTTTGTCATAACAAATTTTCTTTTCGTAAGGTTTACCAGGACAGTTTCTACCTCCATAAAGTGGCACAGGATTTCGGCAATGTCTAGAACGCATTAATGTACCAATATTGCATGAAACGGAACATTCTCCCCACGGTTGCCAAGGTGACCAATTACCATTTACTATGGAATAAATATTCAAAATATGAATTATTATTGAGGAAGAATGTACTTTCATCGTTGAAATAAACTTAATTTATCTGTTATTTATAGTTAAATTGATAAATCAATGAATCAGGAGAGTAGTCAATAAATCACTGTATCTATTCTCTACCTACGTATACATCTATTAATGGATGTATAGGTAGGTAGAGAAAAGTCAATAATGGATTCACGTGTTGTTGAAGGAATAAAAGGACAAAAAATATAATTACAACTCTGAAAGTGAAAATGAATCTCACTTGGGCAAAATCCAAGACTACAATGTTCATTTTCTATGGAATAACCCATACAAGTTTCCCCACCATCTTTTGGCGTTGGATTATTACACAAGCGAATCCTTTTCTTTTTGCCCAGTTGACAAGATGCAGAACATTTTTGCCATTTTCCCCATCTAGACCAATTTCCATCCACTAAAAAAAAGAAAGTTTTTAAAATATTTAATATTTTAAAACTAAAACGAAGTAATGAACCATACTAACAATTAATGTTTAGGCTAATAGAATTTTTTACTTTGTAGTTTGGGAATAAATTTTTGTATAAGCGAGACAAAATTAATTTCTAGAAAGCTATGTTAAAGATTTGTAAGGAAAAATTTGGTCTTATAGCACTTAAGTAGTAAGGCACTTTACATTTTCTTCCAATGCTAACAAGCAATAATTTAATTTATTCAATTTTACATAAGATGAAGGGGTCATTCGCATCACCTAAATTTCTCGAAACATTGAACGTCCAGACTATATAATCTTAAATTTGGTTTCCAATAATATGTCACCCTTACATAAATTTGCTAATGCATAATGTGGCCAACACTCACTGTATCCTATCAATATATCTGCCACTTCAGTGTACTTCAATTCTCGTAAATTTATCATAATTCATTTTATTTTTTTCTACCTTTCTTATTTACCAATTTTCCAACACAACATCGAATATTCTATTGATTTACTTTCTTGTATTTTACACAGAACTACATAGTTAAAAAAACTTATTTCCGTTCTTTATGATCTCATCAAAAGATTGAGAGGTACGAAAATGCACAGGTACAGAAGTCTATCCAATAAAACGTTAACGATACGTTTCAAATGCAAAACATTGCTGAATGAAACGTAAACTCTGAATGTGTTTCCTCTTTTTATCAGTGAGCATTTAAACAAATGTAAAACGAATAGAACCGTACAAATATATATATTCGTATGAGTAATTACAAAAATATACATGCAGTTTATTGTTACCGTTAAGTAAAGATCGACTATTATCGTCCACAGTCCTTCTATCCCTTCCTATCTTATCCTATCTTCTATCGAGTGTGTCGGACGTAGAATGATGGAGATGAGAGTAACCGAAACAAGATGGAAAGGGAGACCAAAGAGCAGATGATACGATTGTATGAAGGAAGATATGTAAAAGATATAGGTGAAGCGAGAAGAAGCATTGAATTGAGCGCTGCGGTAAAAGAGATTCACTGTGGTGACTCAAGATAATAGGAGTTGCTGAAAGGTGACAAAACATTTCTGATGATTGTACTAATAATGTAAGAGGTAAATCATTTCTTAGTACAGAAAAAATGAGGGCTAAACAAAATTGATTATTTATTTTCACTCGAAGTCCCAAAAGTAGTTGTTAAGAACCAAATGTTGCTTGCATTATGTGTTGTACTAAGTAATCTTCACGAAATACATCAAAAACGTCGATATGGTTAATGTTGTAGTACCTGCACAGGTATTTGTGTTGCATTTTCGATTTTCGATACTTCCACCATCGCATGCTTTACCATCATACTGAGGGGGAGGATTGACGCAGTAACGAGAACGTTTTTGAGTTCCACCACCACAACTAGTAGAGCATTGTGACCATATCTCCCAGATGCCCCACTCTCCGTTTACTACAATTGATAAAGAAAATAAAAGCAAGTAATTACAAGTAACAGGAATAATAAAAATAGTAGTAATATTTGTAGTAGAAATAGTAGTAGTAATAGTAGTAGTATTTGTAGTAGTAATAGTAATAGTAGTAGTAATTGTAATATTAGTAATAATAGTAGTAATAGTAGTAAGAGTAGTAATAGTAGTACTAGTAGTACTAGTAGTACTAGTAGTACTAGTAGTACTAGTAGTACTAGTAGTACTAGTAGTACTAGTAGTACTAGTAGTACTAGTAGTACTAGTAGTACTAGTAGTACTAGTAGTACTAGTAGTACTAGTAGTACTAGTAGTACTAGTAGTACTAGTAGTACTAGTAGTACTAGTAGTACTAGTAGTACTAGTAGTACTAGTAGTACTAGTAGTACTAGTAGTACTAGTAGTACTAGTAGTACTAGTAGTACTAGTAGTACTAGT
>RDPX01000120.1:533943-546530 GCA_003991215.1 Morbakka virulenta
TAATAGTAGTAGTAATAGTAGTAATAGGAGTAGTAATAGTAGTAGTAATAGTAGTAATAGTAGTAGTAGTAATAGTAGTAGTAGTAGTATAGTAGTAATAGTAGTAATAGTAATAGTAGTAATAGTAGTAATAGTAGTAATAGTACTAATAGTAATAGTAGTAATAGTACTAATAGTAGTAATAATAGTAATAGTAATAGTAGTAATAGTAGTAATAGTACTAATAGTAGCAATAGTAGTAGTAGTAATAGTAGTAATAGTAGTAATAGTAGTAATAGTAATAGTAGTAATAGTAGTAATAGTAGTAATAGTAGTAATAGTAGTAATAGTAGTAACAGTAGTAACAGTAGTAATAGTAGATATAGTAGTTATAGGCGTAACAGTAGTAATATTAATAATAGTAGTAATAGTAGTTATAGTAGTAATATTAGTAATAGTAGTAATAGTAGTAGTAGTAGTAGTAGTAGTAGTAGTAGTAGTAGTAGTAGTAGTAGTTTTAGTTATACAGGTGGCAATAATTTTCTTAGTGGTAATGGTAATGGCATTTTACACTTATACGAAAGTAGTTATAATGTATGTGTAACAGCCATAGAAAAAGAAGAAGTAATTTTAGTTTTATTGTTATTACTATTAATATTATTATTATTAGTAGTAGTAGCAGTAGTAGCAGTAATAATAATTTTAATAATAATAATAGCAATAATAGTAGTAATAGTAGTAGCAATAATAGTAGTAGTAATGGTAGTAGTAGTAGTCGTAGCAAAAGTAGTAGTAACGGTAGTAGTAGAAGTAGTAGTACTAGTAGTGGTAGTAATAGTAGTAATAGTAGTAACAGTAGTAATAGTAGTAATAGTAGTTATAGTAGTTATAGTCGTAACAGTAGTTATAGTAGTTATAGTCGTAACAGTAGTTATAGTAGTTATAGTAGTAGTAGTTATAGTAGTAATAGTAGTAATATTAATAATAGTAGTAGTAGTAGTAACAGTAGAAATAGTAGTAATAGTAGTAGTACTAATAGTAGTAATAGTAGTAATAGTAGTAGTAGTAGTAGTAGTAGTAGTAGTTGTCGTAGCAAAAGTAGTATCAATAGTAATAGTAGTAATAGTAGTAGTGGTAGCAAAAGTAGTAGTAACAGTAGTAGAAATAAAAATAAAAAGTATCCAGAAATCAATTCTGACAAACCTGGACATGGTCTCAAATAACAGTGATTTTTCTGCTGCCTTACACCTGCACATATTATTCCGCCATGCTGTGGCTTCGGATTATTACATAGCCTAGTGCGGGTCTTGTTACCCTCTCCACATGAGACGCTGCAAGGAGACCAATTATTCCATTTAGCCCATTTTCCATTGACTAATAGAGGGTAGAGGGAAAATAACATAGAAACATTGTAACTATAATATTGCTTTATTTAAATTTAAAGAGTAAAATAATGTATATGACAATTGTGCTTTGTTTAGATATCATTGGTGGCAAAAATGACAAAAAAGCACTTTTTACCATCATCTTTTGCTGTTTATTTGGGCATAGTTTTGGCTTTTAACATTCCTTTCGTAGTACCTAGTGTCTATAATTTCTAATATAATTGAGACAGACAAGCAAAGAAGACGATTTTCTTCGCCAAAATGTTCTTAAGATTGTAACTATTGATATTCAAGAGTAGGCAAAGGATTACGATCGTTGGAGTAAGTGAAAGTAATCTTCTTAATACAAAATAGAGGTATAATAATGTCTTATTTGTTCCACAAGTACTACTTTTTAACCCATTAATATTCAAGGCACAAAGATGGGATACAAAAAACTAAATTCACTATTAATCACCAAAAAACAACTTCTTTCTATCCTCTCTCTGTCTCTCTGTCTCTCTCTCTGTCTCTCTGTCTCTCTGTCTGTCTGTCTGTCTGTCTGTCTCTCTGTCTCTCTCTCTCTCTCTCTCTCTCTCTCTCTCTCTCTCTCAAGTGAGTGTTGTACCCTCTAGTAACTCCTACTACCGTGGCATTTTTCAGCCTTTTTTAGCAGCTCCCTTTCTGACTTCTCACGTTTATAGCTCTTTGGAACCTGATTGATTAACCACTGATTGATCCCTGATTGATTTTCTACTTGCTAAGACATCCTTCCCAAGTATATCAATTTTAGTCTGCCTCTGCTTTTTCCTTCTTTATTAGTCTGTTAAATTTAGGATTTACAAATCCCCTTATTTGAATACGTGGCCAGCAGAAGCTAGATTGAAAATGTTTGACTGATAGTTGTTCAAATTCACAGTTTTTCCATCAACTTTTGTCAACAACGCCAGATACGCTTATAATTTCTTGGGATATTGTTACACATTGCTTTCCACATATTAGTGTAGACATTATATACATCTCAAAAGCGATTATTTGGCTATTTATTCATATTTTGACATTCTTTCTCTGATCTGCCTGGTGTACTTTCCATTACCAAAGAAACTAAACTTATTTATGTATTTGATGACAATGCCATCTCGACAGAACTTAGGACTTAGAGTGTTCCTTCAGCTAAATATTATGTATTGTGCTTTGGTCAATTTATTCTTAAGCTTCACTTTAAGCTATCAGATATGAAATGAAGATCTTTCTATCCTCATTAACTCGTAAAACGAACTGATTACAAATTCAAGTAAACAGTTTATTTACATTACTCTTAGCTAAGAGTAACAATAACATAATTTATGGTTGTAACATATTGTAATATAAGAAAAGAATGCAAATACTAAACATATCAATTTGTAATATAAGATATACTAATATACTAAACATATCAATACCTTCTTGTATAAACATAGGGTTCTCACCTGGACAAAGCTTCATGGTACAGTTTCTGAGTTGATGGTCATCTCCACTGCATTTCTTACCACCGTAAAGTGGAAATGGGTTATCACAAAGTCGTAATCGTTTTTGTTTTCCTAAACCACATGATAAAGAACACATTGACCAAAGATGCCATGATGACCATGCCCCATTAACTATGAGTATGAAAATAATTTAATCAGTGGACAAACTTATTATTTTCAAGGAACTAAATTATAAATAATTTTTTATTTTTGATGACCATGCCCCATTAACTATGAGTATGAAAATAATTTAATCAGTGGACAAACTTATTATTTTCAAGGAACTAAATTATAAATAATTTTTTCAAATAATTAAGGGACACTAAAACATAATTAATACTAATGCACAGAGGAGAGGAGTTACAAAAGTAATGCCATTAAAACATATGAAGAGAATAATTGAGAATAATTTATTGACCTAATATATTATCGGGAGTAAACCACACAAATGATATGTAAAACTGAGTAGATAGGTACGTTAATGTTTTATCAAGTGAGCATTATATTACAGATAGTATTGTATTATACTATTTATTAAATATAGTATATTATATTAAAATATAATTTATTTCTTCTCCCTTGTGCTTCTTCATAATCAACCAGTGTTTCAAATCTTCATTTTGTTATTGTTACAACAAACATTTGATTTTAATTACAGTTTAGATTGAACAATTTTCTTTTTAGTGATCTCTCACCTTAATGATGGATCTGATGATGACCCTGCCTAAGTCTTTCCCTTGCTTTGGATAAAACATAAAGCTGACTTTATAGTTTAACTGGTTTATCTGGTTATGATTATTGTTTGATTTATATTAACCTGCATCTAAATATCATATCCTACAAAATGTGGATAATTATATTGTTCCACACCTTTATCCCTCTAATAAGCTCGAGACGTTCTGTCTCATAAAATGTTCATATATAAATATATTTAAATATATATTTAAAATATATTTTTCTATTCTATTTTTCTAACATTTGTTGTCTAAAGCATTCTTCTACTTACTTTGGTCCTTTCCTCAGTCTATACAAAAGTTTTCAAATTATTATTATTATTATAACTTTGTAACCACAGATACACAGCACACAAAGATTTTACAATAAATAATGGATATATATCCATGGCTAGAATCTTCAGCTAAAAATATTTGGTGGCTAATTTAAACATTATTCATCCAATTAATCTAGACAATGCTTGTCTAATAATTGTTTTGCTTTCCCATAACACAGTTTTTTGCATTTATTTTTCAGGTTAATCTACAAACTTTTCATCAAATATTTCCTTTACCTTATTTTTCAATTCTTTCATTCCACCACCACAACATCCAATCATTACAGCTTTAACTTTCACCTTGAACCCTTGGCTTCTCTCTTGTAGTTTGAAACACAATTGTTGATATTTTGAAATAGTTTTGTTTTTCTTTGCCTGTTTCATTCTTCAGGGCATGCCATATCCACAATGTATTTTTTTATCTCGTTCCTCAAAGTCATGTCTGATGTTCTTGTTGTACAATGCGTCCTGATTTGATGTTCTCAATCCCACAAGTTCTTTTTGACATTGTTGTCAAACACTTGTTCTTTTCCCCATTTTTCCTTGTACCACACAGTCTTTTCTGTAAACAAACCTTCTTTCTTTCCGCATTTGACTGCCAATATCTTTAGTGCACTATCACGTCTCATATACTCTGACGCTGCTAGCTTTTTGCATCTTGATAACAAGTGTTGTACTCTCTCCCTTACTTCACCACATAACTTGCTACTTTCTACTTCTACCACACCTTGAACTTTCTTCCAGGCTCTTGTTTCCACCATCTGTTTAAGCATGACAAATATAGCTCTTGTCTTCTTAGGGTCTGTGTTGCATTTCAATCATCCATTTTCCTCTTTTGTATACTCCAAAACTATTTCACTTGGCATTTTTTCATTTTAAAATTTCTTAAAACGCGCTTTTTTTATTCCCTCCTTGAATTTTCTCTTTAGTTTTATCCATATTGATTTCCAGTTGTCATTTCGCTTTTCATCAAATTCAACAAATCCTTTACCAAATTTCACCTCCTTACTCTATATCAACAAAATGTTATCCACTTCCGTTTTTAATGTTGTCTGTTCTTCCTGTATTCATTAACCCATGCATTCCCTAACCATTTGTTTGTTGTTGCCAGCAAATAACATGCAACTCTTACACTTGTCTCGTTGCACATGCCTTTGAAGCTTCTCAAACCTCTTTCTCCTCCTTTTCTTTCAGTGTATAGGTCCT
This sequence comes from Morbakka virulenta, assembly GCA_003991215.1. Classification (NCBI taxonomy): domain Eukaryota; kingdom Metazoa; phylum Cnidaria; class Cubozoa; order Carybdeida; family Carukiidae; genus Morbakka; species Morbakka virulenta. The sequence goes on from RDPX01000120.1 coordinate 539,052, forward strand.
TCAGGGCTAGCTGGGTTCCCTTGCCTGTTGGAATCCCTTGACTCATCTTTCACTATTTCATCCAACCATTCTACATCTCCTTTTTTAAGTCTACAAGAATTCATGATATAACCTGCCACTGGGATCATTCTTACATTAATTGGCTGCAGGAGATGCTTATCATTCATGTTTCATTTGACCAGTTGTCTTGTCCTCTTTGGTATCTCTTTCTTTACTCTTTCCATAACCATTTTCACCTCCATTTTATCATCTTATTCGCGTCGTAAGAACTTGTAGGCTTTTCTTTTCATCTTTTCTTCCAGTTCTGTCATTCCTACTCTTTTCACCATCTTACCGTCTCTGAAGGTAACTTCTGCACATTTCTTTACTCCATAACATGTTCCTGTTTCCACACTAGACTTCACAATTGTCTCATTACTACATTCAGCTTTTTATAACTTACCTGGTATACCTTTAGGTCATCAATGAATAGACAATGCGTTCTCCTGATGGTTTTTTTCGTCCTGTCCTCCCATTCGATATCCAACTCTCTCCTCCAATAATATCGTAATTAGTACCTCTGTCAAAAATAACCCCCGCCGTTGAGTAACTGTCTCCATGCAAAAACCCCTTTTTGATGTTTATCTATTTGCTCACTTTTATCTTTCCACGGTCATTAATTTTCAAACGTGTGTGCTATCTTTTCATCATTACTTTAAAGATTTCTTAAACTTTAACCGGTATTCTCATCCATTCTTTACACTCTCTCTATACAATCATATCGGACCTTATCATAGGCTTTTAGTCACAGAATGCCACACCCAAATTCCTTTTCTTTCCTCTCACTTCATTTATTATGGCGTTATCGACCAATAATTGATCCACTGTTCTAAACACTCTCGAGCGTGTTCCCTGCTGATTTTTGTTTCAAATTTCATTTGTGGTCTCATGCTTTTTCGTTTACTTGGCTACCATACCTAGAAGAATTGTGTAACAGATGTTTAAACTCTCCATTTATCTGACATACATTTTGGCATTTCCTATGGGCTTTCAATCCATTTACTCACACATTTCACGAATGATTTCCTAGCACCAATAAACGTCTTCCACCAGTAGTTTTGTATTCCATCAATACCTGGTGCCGAACAGTTCCTTCTCTTTCTTACTATTTCAAATAATCCCTTTTCAGTGGCTTTTATTTCATTCGTCGGTGTAAACTATTTGCTGAACTTCTGGGTCACACTGCTTATCCATTTCCTGTAACGTGTTACATTTTCACCTCACCGTATACCTGTCCCAAATTGCACAAACGTCTGTATATCAGTAACTTTTCCTATCCTTTCTTGTTCTGATTCAATACCTCTGTAAAATCGTTTTTGATTCTCCCTAAACATGCTATTATCCCTTATGTTTCCATCATTTACTTTCATTATTTCTGGTCGTTATTTCGTTTCATTCCTTGTCTTTCCTCAATTGTTCTTGCCATTGCATAAACTGCACCAATCACATAACACACATCATAAGGACTATAAGGACTTTCCCAATATTTTTTTGTTTCCTCGTGCTATCTCTTTCTTTTCAGTTTTGCTTTAATTTTCATTAATCTATCTCTTTCTTAAATTTTCTCCATTGTTAAAGCTTGATTGCATCTATGCGATGTCCTCGACTACCAAAGAAGCAGAACACAGAGGATAAGTAAGTAAGTAAGTAAGTAGTTACACACCATCTAGTGATGGATGGGTGAAAAACCCACATTCAGCGCCCAACAAGCCAGGAAAGTTGAATGCAGGCACATGTACTGTAGCCACAAGAGTGAGATAAAATAGAAAACCAAATAAAAATGGAAACATCACTTCAACCTTGCAAGTGGCGCCTCACAACCAGTGAGGAAAGGCACATTGCTCAAGCAAGTGTTGTTGTATGACAACAACTCATGACTACAGCACTCTCCACTCCTAGCCTGATAGCTGACAATACATGGAAAGATGTCTTAATGCTATCACTAAGTCTGGTATTGCAGCATTGAATACAGACTGGATATTTGTTATTGCCCAGTTTGGTGACAAAAACAACAACGCACAGGCAAAAAGATCCCTGTTGATATGTATGCCAAAGGGCATTAGTAGCATTAGAGCATTAAGTAAGTAAGTAATTGTTAAAGTAGTTAGCTTAGGTTGTTCAAAAATCCTGTTCTCATTTCTCTTGTAGCTTCATCCTCGTTAACAGTCCATCCAAAGTTGCCCTGCTCTCTGGATAAAGCTTTTGCTGATGAGGATGGCCACTTCTCATCAGATAACGTTCTTGACCTCCTAAAGCAGCGGCCATCTATTCAACGTTATGATTGATTTCTTGAGTTGTAAGTATCATTGTTTGTGTGCCCTTTACTAGTCAGATCGCCATACAAGACTAAAGGGCCCTACCTGCCCTGGTTTATGGTCAGAGCTTACCTTCTCTTAGGTTGGTTGCTGATCAAAGCTAACGAGCCTAATCTGCCCGGAACACTGGCCATTTAAAGGCGTGAAAAACTCGCCTTTTGTCCTTTCTTCTGTTAGTTCCAAACAGTTCTGCCATGAGAAGTCCAGGAGCTGGAATTGACTGTTAAAGACTATATGTTCTGCTTTCAATATGGAGCATTTTTAAGCTTTGGATGCTCATCCACCTTAGCCACTCCGGCAATAACAGTCTTTACAACCTATTTTTTCATACATATTACATATTTATATAGGCTGACTAAGTCAGAAATGTATTTACAAATTCTGATATCAATGTAAGACCTGTGAAACATAGATTTTGACTAAAAATACAACTATTACACATAGTCTTTTAAGATCAAAAAGAGAATAAAAGTCTTATTAGCGATTAAAGGTAGATTCAGACGTTCTGTGATATCTGCGCCCTTTAGTCTCGCCCTGAACCATTAACTAAAAGATTGGCTCATATGCTATGGTTTAAGGCTAAGCCTGCAATTCATCAGTGGGTCTTCGATTTTACTTTTGAACCATGAGATATCAAACTGCATGATTCACTGTTTCGGATACCTTGGAGAAATCCATGTAGAGAACAACTGTCAGGTTTCCCTTTTCCTTGTTAAAAGGTATGTGATCGATAAGGTCGTTGACTGCGTGTTCTGAGGACCGACTGTTGCAAAAACACTATATTGGTTTGGTGTGAACAGATTGTTATCCTCGAAGTAATCTGATAACTGATAAAAATCAAGTTTTCGTATTCCTTTTGATACCTTTAAAACAGAAATCGGCCGGTATTTCAAAACTGGTTACGTTTGACTGTGTTAACTTCGCAGTTTTTTCAGCAGTTGGAAATATTCCCAATTGGAAACTGATGTCAGCAAGTAACAATATCTTGGTGCTAGTTCTTCTTCTCCACCTTTGTGCATGGTTCCAGGGAGATTGTCAATACCGGAAGTTTTCGATCTTTGAAGAATGCTGAGAATGTTGAGTTCAGTGTATCATCAATTTGTACAGGATTAAATTTGAATGTCAAAGTTTTGTGGGTTTACTTTTGTTACGTCCTTTCTAATTTACTTTTTAGTTGTAACTATAAAATGTTTGCCAAATGGCAATCAGAGAGGTTTAAATTGTTTTTGATAGTTTAGCTTCAATGGAGGCAAATTAATAAGAACAAAACAGAATTGAGATTTCTATTTTGTTAGCTGTTAGTTCTTGTTATATTGAAAGCGGTATTTGTTTGTTTTGCTTTTCGTCGATAGTCATCGCGAGTGTTATTATTGCTCTGGATGTTTCGCGCAAATTTTTCTTTCGACAAGTGGAGCGTGTTTATTTAGGATATTTGCCAGAAATTATTTGATTCTGAGAGCTGTTTGCAGGCAGTTTATTGCTACATTCTTCGCAGGGAATTTGATGCAATTCCTCCTTCAATGGCAATTTGTTGTAACCTTTGAGATCTTTTGTCGGTTGTACTTTTTGGCATGAATTTTTCTTACAATGCCAACAAGATTATGATCATATATACACTTAGCATTCATGATTGATTTTGAAACTGTTATGCTATTGGTATTCATAGTTATATCAATCAATATTTCACTACTTTTTATTGTTCTACCTGCTTCTTTAATCGTCTGTTCAAAGCCACAGTTATCAAATATGATTTTCATATTGGTATGGTCCCTTGAGAGCATGGAAATGTTATTCAAATGGTCATTGAAGAACCCCCCCGACAACATAAACTCCCAACATATAAACCCCCCGACAACAAAGAAAATTTCTTTGTTGTCGGGGGGTTGATATGTTGCAGAAATAAGCAAAGATCCAGTGTTTAGTGACAAAAATTCAATCCAAATACACTCGACTCCTTTTATCTTCATGTCAGGACAGCATTGATTACATAAATTGTCTCTGATATAACATAAAACTCCTCCATGTTGGTCATCATTCCCATCAATTCTTTCCAAGGTGTAATCCAGAACTTGCAACTCGACCTTTCTTTAAGAATGTGTTTGTCTGAGTTTCGGTTATGCAGTATAAAAAAAACCCACTGATTTTTTGTTAGAGTCAAATAATAATAAACTGATTTTTTTCATTTTTCCAATAATCCAATTCACGTTTTGATGTATAATTTTCATATCTTTGGTTCTAACGCAAGTCTTCACTTTGCTTTTTCAATATTTACACCATCATTAATTAGAGAAAGATTACAAAATATCATCTCTTTTCCATTCAGACGTTGATCTTGCATACATTTTAAATGACACCAAATGTTACAGTTACTACAACAGCAGGATTTCTGGTCATTTCTCATCATTTTTGAATAGTTTGTGTATGCATTTGGCCCAGAGCAGCTTTTGATATCTGCAGATATCTCCAACAAACACTTCTTGCAAAAAGACAAGTAAAAGAATGTTTTATTTTCAAAACTCATAAACCAGAATAGCCATAAGAATTATCTTTTGTATCAAAAACATTATTAGCTCCAAGAGTACAGCTGATTCCATCATCAGAACTATTATATGCTTTATTGACACAATAGTTCATGCTCTTGGTATATTTTTTTTTAAAAAGTTACGCCAAACCATATTCATTTTAAACCAGAGTACACTAAAGTAGAATTTGCTACCAATTAAGTTGCAAGATAAACAGTGAATCTCTTTGCCTTGTCAATTATCCAGGAAATCTGGATTACTTTGTTCTCATCTTGTCAATGCTTTCCCTTTCTTCACCTGCTGTACCAGATACATTATTACTGACTTTATCGAACGTTTTCTCAACATCATCCTCACTAATCATAGCACTCACCTTTCTAAGCTTTTTCTTACGTCGTATGTTATTGGTTATGATTCACGTTCCTACATAAGGATAGGGTAAACACATCTGTTCAGCATACTAAACCGTGTTATCATACTGATTCATGGATTTCTCAGATATTTACCGACCTTTGGAAAACACCAATTTTACAAGACAATTTAAAGAGGAGACCCCTAATTGCTTGATTAATTCTTTTAAAACACAACTTAGTGTCTTCTTCTTCTTTCAAACAACTAGATCTTTTGTCTTCTTACAGTTGATTGACAGTCTAACAACTATATCCAAAAGTTTTTGTAAACCTTAGCTGCCTCTGCCGACAACAACGTGTCGTCAACATATCTAATGTTTGTGATGTTTTGTCCATTTAGACGCAGACCTCTAAGATTTTATTTCTGTTAGGATTAACTTTGTATAGTAGTTAGACAGACCTGTTGAATTCAAAATACTGTCTTACACATCTTTCAACCTGTGTGTACTAACTGCATTCGCCAAAAATCCCAATGCATGCCGACTGATTCCAGTACACACTTTGCAGCAGTCGAATATCTTCCTTAGATAAATAGAACTTCCTGAGATCTTCAAACAGCAAGCAATGTCTTTCTTTATAAAAAGCTTTGTGAAGTCAATAAAACATAGCAAAACGTCTCTTTGGACCATAACTTCGCTGTCTGTAATCAGGCCCAAAACATAAATAACATTCTTGCTTCCAGGAGCTTTTACGATATCGAATTTTTTTAATCCGTACCTTAAGTGTAGCCCTGGTCTTTTCTCTTATTATCAACAATCACAAAATGATCTTGGTAATATGCCTCATTACACTGATAGAAGAATGGTCCTTGTGGTCCTTGTGGTCCTTGTTTCTCTCGGGTTTCGACAAAAATAGAAATACTGAGGTCCTAATAAAATTTTCGAGCTTGAAAAACCTTGTTGATTATCTTTGTAATTTTTCTATTCCATAATCTCTCAATGCATCAAACATGTCTGTGACTATTCTATCTGAAAAACAAACTATTCTGACACAAGCTTCATTTTCTTTTCCATAAAGTTCTGTAGATATTTTTTTTGTGTTTTCACTGTACTCGACATGTAGAATGCAACAAAATGAAAGTCATTATAGCAAATTTAAATATAATGTAGCACCAAAAATGTTATCAAAGCAGAGCAATATGAAAAGCATTTGCACAATGCCTTCCATTTGTCCATCAGACAATGTTTGAGAAATAATATATTTCTTCCTTTTATGATTTTTTTTAATCAATTCAATAACTATTTACCAATTGCCAATTAAGATTATGCAGCACCACAGCACCTGCACTTAAATATGGTGAAAATCGTAAGTTATAGCCAGATGTATATGTATCTATTTATCGTAGTCTCAGTTTGGTCGACAAATATTGTGTGTGTCATGTTCAACCACTTAAACAGCATATCAAAAAATGACCTGTTAATTTCAGAAACATATTATTTCCATCAACAATAAAATACCTTTTCAAATATTTCTTTGTATCCTGGGTTCTTGGTCTACAGCGGTATCAGGCAAAAAATATTGATCAAAAATCAAATGTATGTTTGGAAGTTCTGCGAAGTAAATTAGATTTCAGTCTTAAGGGCATTTCTCAAAATTAGTAACGTTTTTCATAACTTATTCTTTCCCATAATTCGTATAGTTACAGTACATTTATACCTTCTTTATCCAACCCTCTTGAACTTGAGCATTAACACAATCATAGGTTCCTACTAAAAATAATATAACCTATACACTTTGCACTTCCCGTTTTCCATTTATCACTTTCTTCAATTTTTAAAATTTTTTTTAGCACTTTTATTACTTCAGCAGGCAGTCTTCCATTTCCAGGTTTTGCTTTGAAAACAAGTCCAATTTTTGGTTTACTTGTTGGCGAGCAAATGTTTTACTTAAACAAATACATGTACATAGACATGTACATATACATATACATATACATATACATATACATATACATATACATATACATATACATATACATATACATATATATATACATATACATATACATATACATATACATATACATATACATATACATATACATATACATATACATATACATATTCATATACATATACATATTCATATACATATACATATTCATATACATATACATATACATATACATATACATATACATAATGCGGAGCTCACTGCGCATGTGTAGTTTGAGCACTCTGACAGGATCCCACA
>RDPX01000120.1:550914-575903 GCA_003991215.1 Morbakka virulenta
AATATACATATATATATATATATATATATATATATATATATATATATATATATATATAAGATATGATAAGTTGGAAAGAATCAAAAAACTACACAGGACTGTGTAGTTTTTTGATTCTTTCCAACTTATCATATCTTATATTACGCTCTGCATTTATGTATTGAGCACTTTAATACGGATAACCGAATCGAAAGCTTTATATATATATATATATATATATATATATATAAACATATATATGTACATATATATATATATATATAATTCCTCCTCATATCTTGCACCTTTCTCGATCGCTGTATCATACATATGATGTATTTACATCAGTTAATACCAAAATAAAGCTAAGTCTAAAAAAGTAAAGTCATATTCAAATATTCATACTATAGATGTAAGACGCTGGTAGATCCTGAGAGGCATGTGAGTGTAGATGGACAGCCAGTAAAAATATTCATGTTAAAATATGAAAGTGATATTACTTTTGGTAAAGAAGCTAATGTGGTGGTAATGTCTTGTTATTTAACGTTGCTGTCTTGGACCAAAAATACTTTTATTTCAGCTGAAGATCAACAATAACTAATGCTCCTCTCCTTGACAGACACAGCATTCTATTAGTCTCTGTTTAAGCACCGGGCTTTGACCACCTTAAAAGTCCTCTCTTGTGGCTTTAAGTCTTCCAGATTTAACTTTTATCTTTTCCAAAAGGAGATCTATGTAACAAAGACACACCCTTGACCTTTCCTCTACCTATTTCAATCTTCTTGTTAATGACGAGTGCCTTGATGTTATCTTTGCAGTGACTGTTTGAATTGATAGAGGAATGAGTGTACTGAAAGCAGAGAGACTGGCATATCAAAAAATATATGTAGCCCCTTTCTTACTGAGAGTACTACCCCACACCACCTTTTTCATGATTAAATATTTCCTATGGAGCAAATGGACCATCTACACACATGTTACAAGAGAGATAACGATTTAATCTATAGATTAAAATAAAAAAATAGAGATAACTGAATTGTCTTCCCCATACTTCTACACATCTTCAATTGACACGACTCGTAGGAACGATAGTCTCCTTTGCAATAATCACCCAAGTGTTTTGGTGCAGGGTTTGTACATTCCCTTTCTCGGTATCGTCTTCCTGGACCACACCAACGTGAGCACTTTGACCACTGCTTCCATGGTGCCCAATTTCCATTGACTAGAAGAAAGAAAAGCATGGACAATAAAACTTAGTAGAAATATATATATATATATATATATATATATATATATGTATATATATATATGTTTGCGTATGTGTGTAAATAAATTATAAAACAAAAGTAAATGACAAAGCAACAAATATGCTAGATAAAAAAATATATACAGGAACATAAATTACGACTTATAGCAAATGCATAAAAAGCAGCTAATTAAACTACATCTTCAAATTTTAAGATGCAATATGAGTTTACAAAAGAAAAAAACACGACTTAAATAAACAGATGTAAAACCAATAAAAGAGTATTCAGAGCAAATTTTTTGTCCAAACTTTACTTATCTAAAAATTCTATCTATTTATAGATAAGTGTGTGGTTTTGTGTGTGTATGTGTGTGTGTGTGTGTGTGTGTTAATCCCCAGGCAAATGTTTTGCTGTCCAACAGATCATTCTTGCAGACCAAATATGTATGTATTTGTGTAAAGAATATCAATAGGGTGCATGCCCTGTGACAGAATGTACTTTTATACTCTACCTTTCCCATTTCTTTTCAACCCTTTGAGCTAATTGAAACCATTTGCAAAACGTAATAACAGAACATTATTTGATATGCAAGACAGGTGACTTGGACACTTACTTGGACATGGTTCACCCTTACAACCCTTCTTTTCATATGCAAACCCTTGGCAAGTTTGACTAAATTCACCCGGAATGTGACATTCTCGATATCTTTCCACCTTGTTCACTTTTCCACATGTTGCATTGCATCTTGACCATGGTCCCCAAGGTAACCAATACCCATTTTCTGAAATGGTAATTAAAGCAAGGTTTAAGCAGATGCTAAAAAGTATTTGACAAATGCAAGCTAAATAACACAAACAGGAAGTAACAAATCCTTGTTAAGGTCTTACATCTTTTCTCTCTTGTTTTATCTTTATCGTTTGTTAATTAACAAGTATTTATAAGGACGTCCAAACTTAAGCAATATATTCAAAAAAGTTATAACTCCCCCTTGTCACCCCTTTTATCTAAAATTACTGGGACACTTTACTTCCTGCTTCTTTAACTTGTACCCCTTGCAGGTGATAATGGTCTCTTGTTACAACAGCTTCAACATCTACCACAATTCTTCTATTTTTATTCCTTCTCTTTACCAGTTTATCGCAAATCCTTATTTACCTGGTTTATTTTAATTAGACCTAAAACAAGTTTTATCCAATACTAATTTAGGTGAATGGATAAATATTTTAGTAAATAAGCAATGAGAATAAATAACAAGAATTCCGTCTTAATGATCATAAAAACAAAATTTCTTTTTAAGGTTTTTGTATAGTTGCAAAACTGTAATAGTTTGTTACAGTTTTATCCTCAATAAATATCTGGATAGATATTGATTAAATCATGCTCCATGAGGTTTGTAAGCAATATGGTAAAAATAATTCGTTTGTTCCCCTTTTTTCAATTAAATTAGATTCAATGTACATTTTTCATGAAATAGCAAGCATTAGATAATAGTGCTTGACTTTGTGAACTCAGTGGTAGTCATAGGATAAGGAAATTTGTCTTGTCAAAAGTCACATGCTTTTTATAAGCCATTAGATAATAGTGCTTGACTTTATGAACTCAGTGGTAGTCATAGGATAAGGAAATTTGTCTTGTCAAAAGTCACATGCTTTTTATAAGCCATTAGATAATAGTGCTTGACTTTATGAACTCTGTGGTAGTCATAGGATAAGGAAATTTGTCTTGTCAAAAGTCACATGCTTTTTATAAGCCATTAGATAATAGTGCTTGACTTTATGAACTCAGTGGTAGTCATAGGATAAGGAAATTTGTCTTGTCAAAAGTCACATGCTTTTTATAAGCCATTAGATAATAGTGCTTGACTTTATGAACTCAGTGGTAGTCATAGGATAAGGAAATTTGTCTTGTCAAAAGTCACATGCTTTTTATAAGCCATTAGATAATAGTGCTTGACTTTATGAACTCAGTGGTAGTCATAGGATAAGGAAATTTGTCTTGTCAAAAGTCACATGCTTTTTATAAGCCATTAGATAATAGTGCTTGACTTTATGAACTCAGTGGTAGTCATAGGATAAGGAAATTTGTCTTGTCAAAAGTCACATGCTTTTTATAAGCCATTAGATAATAGTGCTTGACTTTATGAACTCAGTGGTAGTCATAGGATAAGGAAATTTGTCTTGTCAAAAGTCACATGCTTTTTATAAGCCATTAGATAATAGTGCTTGACTTTATGAACTCAGTGGTAGTCATAGGATAAGGAAATTTGTCTTGTCAAAAGTCACATGCTTTTTATAAGCCATTAGATAATAGTGCTTGACTTTATGAACTCAGTGGTAGTCATAGGATAAGGAAATTTGTCTTGTCAAAAGTCACATGCTTTTTATAAGCCATTAGATAATAGTGCTTGACTTTATGAACTCAGTGGTAGTCATAGGATAAGGAAATTTGTCTTGTCAAAAGTCACATGCTTTTTATAAGCCATTAGATAATAGTGCTTGACTTTATGAACTCAGTGGTAGTCATAGGATAAGGAAATTTGTCTTGTCAAAAGTCACATGCTTTTTATAAGCCATTAGATAATAGTGCTTGACTTTATGAACTCTGTGGTAGTCATAGGATAAGGAAATTTGTCTTGTCAAAAGTCACATGCTTTTTATAAGCCATTAGATAATAGTGCTTGACTTTATGAACTCTGTGGTAGTCATAGGATAAGGAAATTTGTCTTGTCAAAAGTCACATGCTTTTTATAAGCCATTAGATAATAGTGCTTGACTTTATGAACTCAGTGGTAGTCATAGGATAAGGAAATTTGTCTTGTCAAAAGTCACATACTTTTCATTAGTCTAAACCTCGAAAGATACTTTCCTTATCCTCATGCTACTAGAGATGCTTTGGTACAGTTCTTTTAGATTTTTAGTAAAAGTCTCCAGGATGAAAATGATAGAGTTGTTTTTAAGACATATTTATCTTGTCTCTGATCTCTTTAGACGAAATAGGTATTTCACCTGATAAGAACGTGAAACTGTCATTTTCAACAAAGCTGATCACGTCGGAAAGTATCAGTAACACCTTAACAATATGTCATATACCACAGTTAAGTGTAACCCAAGAAAACAATCAAGTCCAAAGTAAGCAAAAAATACTTATTGCATTACATCTTCTTGATAATTGCCTCTATTAAAAAATTGAAACTCAAAATTGTTTACTAAAGATGTATGAGTAATTGTTCCATGATTACTAGATGCCTGTAATCTGTCTAAGGTTCTAATATATCTCTGTGAGTTTCTTTTATTCACTTTCATTTTACATAGCTAACCTCCTGTGTCTATAGAAAAAGATCAAGTCACAACACTCCAACAACAGTACTGATTTTGCAGCCTTGGTCACAAAACAAAGAATCCCGACAGAAGAAATTTTTAATGTCACACCACTATGGCATTAAAGGCACTCTAAGAGTTGGTGAAAGTCTGTTGAACATGAGGATTCAGTGTCGTCGAAAACTCTACTGAAAACTTTAGATGTTCCAGTTCCTTCCTCTTCAACAATGATATCTATACTCCAACCAATGATGATCCATTGGGATCTCCTAGTCACGCTATGATTTGTGAAATGTTGGGGAAAGATATGCTAACAATGTCCTTGTAACCATCTAAGAAGACAATACACTAGGCTTCAATGACCATATTAAAAGACTTCACTCAAACAATATTTTCACCTTGGAGAAGGAAGAGGAAATACAAGCTTCTTTCTATGTTTTCATGCAACAAAAAAGCAGCCTGCACCATTTCTTTTACCATTTATAAATCAATTCATATTGACCAATACCTAGTCAATGTATGTTGGTTTAATGTAATTATCTAGCACAGTAAAGAATCCAGTCTCAGCTTGTAAAAATGCCTCTGTTTTGAAGATTAAGATATATTACTTTAAAGCCAATTGATCTTAGAAAGGAAGAAAGACTTCGACAAAAGGTTGTCGTATACAGAGTTTATCAGGCTAAGTATATCCAGGAAAGCTTACACAAAACTACTGACTCCAATCACGAGGAAGAAAATTCTTCTGTTAAAGGAATATTTTCATCCTGTGTCATAAAAGGCAGTTAGCAGCTAAGAAAAACTCTTAGACAATACAATATCCATTGTTCCTTGTTCACAACCTCAACCTAAGGAAGATGTTGTCAAACCAAAATGATCCAGCACCACTTTAAAAGAGAAACAATAGAGTATATGTGTTAGTAAATCAAATCGTTCCCTGGATCAAGGGAAGAGAAGTAGAAAAGAGCTGTTCAAAATGTAACACCAGATATGGCTTCATGCACTAGAGAAAGCAACACACCAAATACAAAATAAACAAATATAATGCCACTCTTCAAAACAACTGCGCTCTTGTTACCAGGGAGGATTACACCAAAAATATATTTTACCTTAGGGTTTCCAAAACATACCATGAATCGAAAACTAAAAGATAACAGGTAAAAAATTGTTTTGGGTACCTGACAAACGTGTGTCACAAAAATATGATACAATTTCAAACAGGGAAAAGAGGAATCAATTTGATTGAAATTTCCAAATATAAGAATCTTGTGAAAATTTTAACATAAAAGATATATGGCAACAATATAAAGTAGACAAGAACAAAAAAGCCATAGTCTAGTCATCTTCGGCAATCAGCTGATCATTGGAGGTAGTCTGGAAAAGGGTAAAATTCTTACAAAATTACGTATTACAATGACTTAAATACGAGTACGTATATTTAATAAAACATTATTTATCTACAAAGCAACTTTCTGTTAAAAATCTTCACAAGCAAGGAATAAGCGAAGTGGCAGAAACAACTGCAAATAACAATTACAATGATCCTCACTGTATCATTGCCTATGTTGATCCTTTGCTAGTATTGGTGATTCTTACAAAGAACTGAAAAAAAAGATCTGGATTTTTTACATCTATAGCTCTTTCTATTAAAATTCTCACTCTACCCAATATACATAAGCTGTGTAACAGTAAATATATATTACTTTCTACCTTCTTTCAATGTAAGTTCTATATACTCTTGAAAATTCTGAACTTTATGGACTCAAAGGAAGCCATAGATGCAAGAATTTTGTCATGTTATACGAGTTTTAACCTTTTTCTGAGCTACATTTTGAGAGACACTTCTCCCATCGTCAGGCTCAGATCGTCAGTGCCTGACGATGGCAGAAGTATCTCTTAAAAAGTAGCTCAGAAAAAGGTTACTACTCATGACATGATAAAGCTCTTACATCTATCTATATACTCTCTTAGCCATGACTTTCTAATAGTGTATTTTGAGGATCACCCGAACTTTAAAAATACATTATCTGCTCAAGCTCTTCCGTAGTTATCATAGGATTGGAAACCTTGAATTTACACATAGAATTTTTGCCTTTTTATTAAACTCAAGTATAGAAAAAATCTTCACTTGTCCTCAGCTTCCATCCACTATCAGATTTTCTCTCTCCATTTCTGTTAAAGTTAAGTGAAAAACTGTGCTGTTGTGTTCTCTTTTGCCTTCACATTTTCCCTCACAAGCATCAAGCATCAATTTATTAACTAAGCTGCTCTCTTTAGTTCCATTAATTATTTCTAAACAAGCCAGCAATACTCATTGGCAGGATAACGTGATAGATAAGAATCTTCTTTGTTTAAAGCCGAAAGTGATGCAAGAAATCTGAAATGAAGGTTACTGGACCACAACGTATCAAATATATTATTCCCTTTGATGCACAGTAGAATAGTAAGGAATGAACATCTGATTTTTTTTGCTATTCTACACAAATGTATATTCACTCCATACCAGAGATAATTGGACTAGGTCGACTGAAAATATGTACTTACATATAATTATTCAAGACCCATAAACTGGAAGTCATAGAAGTTCTACTGCTATCTTGCATTTTCAAACAATATTAAATTGTAAACGATACGATGTATTTTGCTGTTTAGGGATAGCAAGGAGACGTATTAATTTATGATAGGTAAAGCAGTCTGCTGATACTGAGACATAAAAAAAGGAATATTTCACATTACGATCGCACTGTTTGCCGGTTCCAGTAAATCCTTGTTTGCATACACATTTAAAATGTCCTAATCCTCCAACAGGAATACATTTACCTCCTTCCTTATCACATGGATGAAAATTTGTGAGGCAGATATGGCGATCTACAACAAATATAAAACAATCACAATTATATGTAAATTGTAATTTTAGTAGATCTTAGCTCTATAATATATGTATACTAGTTTAGGTACAAATCTACACAGGGTTTCGAGATTTTCGAGATTGTTTAAGTCTCCAAGGTCTAGTCTTCCAACTGCCTTTGTCATTGTTAACTTCTTTAGCTTACAGTGTTTTGTGCACACGACAGGTGAATCTTCGCTTCAGCGGTCTGCTCCAGGATAAATTGTTGTGTTTTACTACTCTCCAGAACCTTTCATTAACCGTGATGTAATCAATCTGATTTCTTGCGACGTCTCCTGCACTTTGCCATGTGTATAGTCTTGGTGAATATAACTTGAACCAGATCTTCATAATAAGCATGTTGTTGGGATTGCACCGTTGCACCCATCCGTCACCCCCACTGTTCCTTTTACCAATGCCAAACAGCCCTACGGTTTCCCCCTTTCAACCACAACACACCATTAGATTGAGGTCGCCCATGACAATGTTAATCTCATTAATTTTACATTTTCACTCTTAGCTTCTTCCAAGGACTGGAAAAACTCATCGGTCAACTCATATGTGCTCTCTTTTTTCTGGGCAATGAACAGCAATGAAGGAAATGTTAAAGGGTTAAGCGCAGAGCTTGATCAATAACACCTTTTCATTCAGCGGACAATAGGCTATCACAAACGTGTGCATTTTATTTGCTAGTAGGAGTCCAACACCCTTCGTTGGCTTCTAAGTCCCTGCATATATTACTTTGTAGCCACAAGTGAGGAATATTCCATTCTTTTGACACCTAGTTTCTGCAAGTCCTAACACATTAATTCTAAGTCTCTTCATTTCCTGTTTGACATTCTCTAAACTTTCCGCATTGATGTAGTGTTCAAAAAAATTTATTGGAAACTATAATTAACACTGTTTTTGGTAAAAGGTCAAATTTAATTGATAAATAAAATTATATCCTTGTTTCTCTTAAACTCTAAGGACTTCGTTATCAGTGCATTAAAAGTACTTCTGACAGTTCATGATTTATAACTGAAACTGTACGATCAACCTATATATATATATATATCCCCCTCTTCTCTCCGTCTGTCTGTCTGTCTGTCTGAACACATAATATGGTTTCAGCCAAAAAATACGCTCAAGAAAGCACTTTGATTTAAATGCACAATAAAGTAACCCCAATCAAGGCTATCGATACGAGATCCAACATCTTCATCTGAAAGATGGATAAAAATACCTACATTTCTTTTGGATTAAATTAAAGTGTTGAGATACTCACTGCAAATCTGCTCTCTCTTTAAGTCCCTCATATATTTGTTGGACCAATGGCATTTAATCTGTGATCTAAAAAGATGACCTGGTTTCCACATTCCGTAAACATTATTCATGTATCCACCAAACATTACTTGTTGCCAAATCCACAATGAGGGACAACGACACAAAATAAAAGCATCTTTCAAGAATCTAGAGGAAGGAAGGAATATTATATGGAATTCGTAAGGCAGACAAGGTGGTAATCTACACAGAATAAATTTTACGCATTCATATCGGATAGAGATGTTTTATTCTCGAACAATTAAAATTGGTTCTAAGGAAATACTCTTCCACAGATCCATGTGTGTCTAAGCAGTGCTTAATATTAGAATCAGATGCCTTACTGATCTAAAATATCCTGTCGTAATAAAAGATCATACAGGTAGAAAACGTCATGGCAATAAACCAGGTCACAGTAGCTGTTAGGGGATAACAAGGACCAAAACAAAGAAAGTGATAGTCCTTAATTGGCCCAGCAGAATATTTTGGTCTCAGGTATAATGCTATTCCAATACCTTCTGTTAGCTTAAGAACCATACTGGTCCTTTATATCACAGTTGCTTAACTGAGTAGATCTATGATAAGTTCATGTTAATATTGAGGTCACATTTTACTAAGACGTCCTGTATATACTAAGGATCATATTTGCTCAAGGAATCACATTAGCCTAATCTATGACATTGGTCTAAATGATAATCAAAATCTAGGGTATTCAAATTTAATTGTATCTTCTAGAACATTCTTTGTTAACAGAAAATATATTTCAATTTTCTCGCAAGATTCTGTTAGAATCTCTTTGAGGATTGAAAATACCTGATGATAATTTGTGATTAAAGTACTTGTCTGAGGAATATTTTCTAAACTTTATTTGAATTAACAGTGTGTTTTTCAAAGTGGGAAACATATATATATATATATATATATATATATATATATATATATATATATATATATATGAATATTTTATTGTCTATACAGAGTTAAGGATACTACATTGTAAAAGACCAACAACAAACAACTAAATGTATCATAATGTTGTTTACTCACAGTGTTTTCAAATGGAGATGTTTTAATTCATCATACAGAAGATGGTAATTAGCTTCTTTAAGTGGAGGAAACTTGAAACGTGCCAAGTTTCTAAAAAAAACAGAAAATTGAAACAATATATTGATATGATATGCTCTGATAGCATTTCAGAGGAGCTAGCTGTACAGTCTACAAACACATTACCTAAAGGATCTTTTTTAGGTTTAGTAAATAAATGATTTTGATTATAAGTTTACGTAGAGGTCATTTCTGCTGCAAAATCCTCTTCATCTTGTTATTGCGACTATCATTATATCTGAATAAACATAAGCTACTTGCAAATCTGATTCACTACTGTGGTCACCATGCTAGGAACTGGAAACCAAACCCTTATAACTCATCGTTATCATCATTTTCATCATCATCATCATCTCAGCTTGTCACGCCAATGAAGAAGGGTGGGCCCCACATACTTTTGCTTTGGTCTCCGCTTTGTTCTTATTCCTTCCTTTAGTGCCCACTTTTTGTTTTTCTAGCCCAATTTCTGGTATTCATTCTTACGATACGTCCTGCCCTTTTGCTAATTCCGCTCTGCTTACAGTGTTCTTTACTTTTGTTTTCCGATCTGATCAATTCATTCTTGATCTTGTCTTTCTTCGTTTTGGTGAGCAACGAACTATCCATGCTTCTTAGGGAAAAAGCCAGCTTTTCTTTAAGATGTTTGGAGAGGGACCCTTTCTTTGCTTCATATGTCATTACTGGTATAATCACTGCGTCAATGTTCTTCTTCAGACACATAGGGGTCTTCTGATCTTTTAGAAAGATACTGTACTGTCCGAACCGCTTCCAGCCTGCAGTTGCCATTTCGTCAACTTCTCTGGTCATGCAGTTCCTTGGCATTAACAGTCTTTCTAAATACTTGTATTCATATCTTCCTTTTTTAGCTGTTCATCAATTGATATTTCATACCCATTATGTCTTCTGACAATTTCGTAACGCATAATTTTTGTTTTCTTTTCATTCAACTTCATCCCACCTTATTTTTCCTTCTGTGTTTAGGTTATTCAACGAGTTCTTGAGTTGATTCTCATTTTCTGCAAACAGGACATTTTTATCTTTGAATCTGAGGTTGTTCAAATTTGTCCATTTATTTTGATAACTGCTTCATTTTCCATTCTCTTGAAGATTTCTTCCCCTGCATTTGTGAACATTAATGGAGATAGTATGTCACCTTGTTTGACACCTTTCATCATCTCATTTCAGTTATGTTGCTTGAGTGCTTCAGTCAAAGAAAAGAGAAAGGGCGGCCTTAAAATAAGGTACTAGTCCAATATCAGTACAAAAATTGGTAATATGATGCCATTGACAAAATCATACACTGGCGAATGTGCAAAGATAAAGGTTTGAACAACTCTGAAAAGGTGGTATGAGCAGAGAACAAACAACATTACTGAGAATGAGGTAAAACATCTTTGGGGAATGCATTGCAGATTGACATAAAATTTGAGTGTTCCAGATCAGACAATGTTCTGATGGATTAAACCAACAGCGGTATTAGAATAATGGACACTGCGTGCCTTTATTGACATTCACATTGTTGAAAAGGAGCAGGAAAAGGAAAGAAAATATCACAACTTGAAAGGGAAGATTAACAGAATTTGAAACTATCCTAATTGTTTTGATTCTTATGATAATAGCAGCTTTAGAAACATCTAAATAAGCACCTCTAATCCTCACTTTGATTGGCAAGAGAAGGTAAACTCAAGTTAGTCCAAGCTGGTTATTATGTTATATATAGTATGTGACAGAAAGCTAGTCTTTTGTGAATTTTAAGAACTCTGAGATACACTCTGAATATCTACTGTTACAGGTTGTAATTTGATGTCAACAAATTTCTGTTAAAACATTTTTGTAATAATAATAATAATAATAATAATAATAATAATAATTTTTTTAAACTTCACATGGTTTTATTTGTAAATTAACGATCTAGAAAATTTACAATGAAATTGATCTACTCAATACAGGTTGCAACACAACTGAGCTGTCACTGGATGCAGAGGACTGGAAATATCACAATGAAGCCTAGTTATGGTACATCCTCTATAGTGATACTCTCCATTTGGGCATATCACTGAGAGACGATGTATCAGCTGGTTACCAGATTAATAATTCTGGGTTTGTCCATTCTTTGTTTCTCATACAGAAAATAAAGTATAATGTCCGTATACAAATGTTTATCGATCTTTTGATGATAAATTTAACAGTTTCGTCATTGAGATCGAGGGACTTTAATTTTGAAACAATCAAGCTATTTTTCCCAAACACACCTAGAGTTCCGAGGCTCAAGTTTACATAATAAACTTTAAATCTTCTTGATAAATCGGATAATAACTGTTCGTAGCGTTGATTTTTACGGTCGAAGTTACTTTCTATATTGGTTTCAAATCCAGCTGTAAGTTCTAATATTAGTAACTTGTCACCTTTCACTATAACAAGATCTGGTCTTTGGGCATCACCTGTTATTATAGACGGGTTGGGGTAGCCGTCAATATCAACATACGCTTGTAAACCTTGAGATGTAACGGTTTTATAAATGTGGAGAAGGATTGAGTTGTGTCTCCAGTTATATCTAAGCTCGTCTAATGCAGATTGACATCCACCGACGACGTGGCCGAGGGTTTGCTGGCGATCACAAAATCTGCAGGTGGAATCGTTGGCTATTCCCCACTTGACTGCATTAGTAGCATTTGCAAGCGTATTGTTTAGGTAACGGACGACAAAACTGAAGATGTTCCTTGGGAGGTGGCTAATGACGTTGGACCACTGATTGATGAATTTACTGTCGGCATACTTCCATATAGATTTAATCACTAAACTTTGTGTGGTTAAGTTATTGATTAAGTGGTGCTCGTCCGACAGGCGAATTTGCTTCAAAGCTTCACGAGTTTTGTTGAATTGATCATATTGAACATTTACCGCACCTGTGGATTTGTGGATTATACGAATATTCTCGTTATGTGAACGGCCAATTTTGTTTCGAAATGTCACCTGGCACTGAGTATGTCTAGTAGATGGTAATATCAGCCCAAGACCAAATTTTCGTTTTGATTGGGTGATGACACACAGGGTACCATTGATGGGTATTTCGAGCCATAGTCTGATGTACCTGGATACGAGGTTGTCGATGTTGTTCTTAACCCACGTGTTCGAAATTTTGAAGACTGTCAGGTGACAGCTGATTTTCGGTAATGTCCATTGTTGGTACAGCTTCAACTTGTTTTTCGGATGAAGTGGTAGTCCATCGATGATTACGAGGTGTTCAGTCACAATTTTTATTATTTCATTTTTGTGCATTTCATCCGTCATTTTGAGGTTTAAAGTGTCGACCCAGATAGGTAAAATGATGATCAATCTCGATTTGTGGTACAATAATAATAATAATATTAATAATAATAATGTAAATATCAGACATGTTTGTTTGGTAAGTTCTTTTGTTCTTTTATCTTTGAGAACGGGTAACAACCAGTCAGCAGGGGTCTCAATGTTCCTTCTCCCTCTCTCCTCTCAAGAGACAAGACTTTTCGTAGTATCCTCGCTATTTCAAGCAGTGCCGTTTTCTGAATAATTGCCATCGCAATCTTCACACCCATCTTATCCATGTATCTTTCAAACTTGTCTACCAACACAATATCTGATCGCCTTGCTTCAAATCTATCACACTGAATGGAGAATTCCATAAGAAATTGACATTCTCATTTTCAATTACTGATTCGGGTTGCTGTTCATACCATTTTTCAGCTCTTTCCAAGTCTCCTGTGTTGCAAAGTTACCAATGAACATATCGTGCCACATTGTCATGTCTTTTCTTGTACTCCCTTTGAGCTAATTTTCCGCATTTACTAACCAGATGAGTAACAGTTTCTCCTTTTTCTCCGCACATTCTGCACAGTGGAGAATCAGCATTCCTATCAATATGGAACTTTGTGGAATTCATTCTTAAAGCTTGTTCTTGGGTACTGCATATTACTGCTGCTGTGCATTCCTTCAAATCTCCCTTTGCAAGCCACTGCCATGATTTATCCCAATTCACTCCTTCCTTGTCCCTCACAAACTGTCCATACATCACCTTCGTTTTTGTTCCTCTTTCATTTCCTGGTTCTTAGACTTTTTGTAATCATTTGGTTCCATTGCTTCCTCGGTATTAACCATACTGACTTTCCCTACTTTTCTCAAGAGAATCTCTTTGCTGTTCTTTATTTATCAACTTAGGTTATTTACTTCTCCCTTTACAGTGTCTAACAACTCATCAAACCTCTTCCACCTCTCTTTCTTGGAACGGATATCCTTGCAACGTCACTCCTTGGATGAAGTTCCTTGCTTATTGTCATAACTTTTCTTGTTTTTCTATCGATCTATTGAAGCTCATTCTTAGTCTATCTAAGTATGCCTACTCCATATCTCATAAGTGACACTGCCCAGGTGTTTGCAGCTAATATTTTATTCCTAACCGTTCAATTTTGATTTCATAATAAGATTGAATCGTCGCAAGTATTCCTTTCCGAATAATTCTTTTATCTTCTTCTCCTTTATATGGTGAAGCTCTAAAATACCAAGATATTTGTATCCTTCGTCACCAACCTCCTCAATACTTTCTCCATATGTTATTCTTATATCTTCACTTTTGACCAATTTCCCTCGTTTCATGATAGTAACGCCACACTTCTTTACCCCAAACTGCATTCCAATATCCTGACTTATCACGTGCACTGTCGACACGAGACTATCAATTTCATTCTTGTTCTTAGCAAATATCTTCAAATCATCCATAAATAAAAGATGGTTGATTTTCACGTCTCCAAGCCTGTACCCTACTTTCGCCTTGCGCTTTTGACAAAGGTATCGTACAAATTGCAAAAATAAGTGGAGAGAGGCTGTCTCCTTGAAAGATTCCTGTCTTAATGTTGACTGTTTCGAGACTCTATTTTTATTTTTTTGTATAATTGATATATAACCAAGCCAACAATGTCACTCCATTAATTTTGCAATATATTTCGAAGCTGAATACAATATTTCCTATCTCATGTCAACATCTCTCTGCAGTATACACAGTTCTAACGAAATCTAACACAGTGAATTCGAATCTTCAATCTTTTTGAATAAACTATGATAATTGAGAAGCCTCCCTCGAGGGACCTTGTCGACAAGTTAAACCCTTATGACTAATTCGCGGCTTTTGTACTCATCCTTTGCATTCAATGTTGGTTTTATTTCCCGAATGAGTAATGCCTCTAATGTCATTAACTTGCATTCCGACTTAGTCGACTTTGCTATTATTTCTGCATGATTGATTGATAGCTCCACGTTACACATTTTAAAATGCTGTCCCACGGCTTTATATTTATGCTCCTTTACACGGGTTAGCAGATGTCGGGTAGTTTGCCCCACGTAACACGATAGGCATCGCGAACACGTAATTTTATATACTAAACCGCTTTGCTTAGGTTTTTCCACGGGTACTTTTAATGATGGTAGAACTGTTTTTATTTTCTTAATCGTAGAGACAATTTTGCACGGTGCCTCAATGCGTTTCAATGAGCGTTCAAATTTCTCGGTCACTTTCCCTCGATATTGAAGAAAAATAAGTTTTTTCTCTCTTTTATCATTATTACTTTTTTCTTCTGTCGGTGGTTTCGGTTGATAAATCTTGTCTGGAGTCTTCTCAATAATTTCATCATAAAATGATGGGGAGTACTGGTTGTTCTCCAGGAGGGTTTTTACTTTGTCGAGGCTTTGGTGAAAGTTCTCCCACGTACTGCATGCATAGTGAATCCTATACACAAGACCGGTGACTATAGAGCGTTTATACTTCATAGGAGCTAGTGAGTGGAAGTTTAGGGTCAGCCCTGTATCCGTAGCTTTCCTGTACCACGTTGATGTTAGGTGTTTTCCTCTGTGTATGATACGCATGTCAAGAAATGGGATACTGCCATTTTGCTCTTTCTCCATGGTAAATTTTAGGTTGGGGTGGTAGTTATTGATCTCCACAAGTTTTTCCTCAATTTTTTTTCTGAGAAATGTGCTCAAGTGATCTTTAGAGGCTGTGAAAGGAGAGGGATTGACACTACTGAAAGAAAGGATGAAAACACTTGACCCAGATAAAAGAGAAGCCTACAAGTTCTTAGGATATGAACAGGGTGACAAGATAGATGAGAAAATGGTTTTGGAAAGAGAGAGGGAAAAGGTACGAAAGAGGACAAGACAACTGGTCAAATAAAACTTGAATGATAAGCATCTCATGTAAGGCATTAATGCAAGAATGATCCCAGTAGCAGGTCATATCATGAATGAATGTGGACTTGGAAAAGGAGATTCAGAATATTTGATGAAATAGTGAAAGATGAGCTAAGGGATTGCAACAGCCAAGGGAACCAAGCTAGCGCTGACAGACCATATACTGATAGAAAAGAAGTGGGAAGAAGTTTGAGAAGCTTCAAAGGCGTGTACAATGAGACAAGAGTAAGACTTGAGTGCTATTCGGCAACAGCAACAAACGAATGGTTGGGGAAAGCGCGAAAGAATCAATACGAGAAAGAACAAACATCAGTAAAAACGGAGGTGGAAGATATTTTCTAGATGTACAGTAAGGAGATAAAACTTGGTAAATGATTTGTTAAATGCAATGAAAAGCAATATACCAACTGGACATTAATGTAGAGAAAATTAAAGAAAGAGCTCAAAGATTTAAGGGTAAAAATGCAAAGTGAAATAATATTTGGGTATAGAAAAGAGGACAATGGATGGTTGACGTGCAATACAGACCAAAAGAAGAATGTAACTTTATTCGACATGATTGAACAGATGGTGGAAACAAGAGCATGAAATAAAGTTAAAGGAATTGTAGAAGTAGATTATGTGGTGAAATAAGGGAGACAGTTCAATACTTGTCATCAGGATGAAAATAACTAGCAGAGTCAGAGTATTTGAGGAGACAAGATAATGCACAAAAGATGTTGGCAGTCAAATGTGGAAAGAAAGAAGGTCTACTAAAAAGAAAGATGGTGTGGTACGAGGGGGGAAATGGGGAAAAGGACAAGTGGCAGACATTGGCAAACAGATTTTGTAGGGTTGGAAACATCAAATGAGGAGACACTACACAGCAATAAGATCAGGCATAACTTTTAAGGATGAGATCAAAAAGGAAAAATTCATCGTGGATTGGACATTACCTGGAGAACGAAACAAACAGGCAAAGAGAAACAAAAAGGTTGCCAAATATCAATAATTGTGTTTCAAACTACGAGAGCGAAGGCATGGGTTCAAGGTGGAAGTTATATCGTTAGTGATTGGATGTTGTGGCCGGGGGAATGAAGGAATTGAAAAATGAGATAAAAGAACTATTTGACGAAAAGGTTGCAGATAGCGAGCGAAATGCAGAAGACAGTTCTATGGGGAAGGAAAAATTACTAGAAAATTATTTTCTGGATTAATTGGATATATGATGTCTAAATTAGGTACAAAAATATGTTTGCTAAAGACTCTGGCCATCTTCTACTTATTGTAAAGTGTATCTGCTGTGTATCTGTGGTTACAACGTTACATAATAAAAATAATACTAGTAATAATCGGAAAACAAGGAAGCTCGTACGTTTGCACAAGCCACTCCACCCAGGGAGTAATTTTGGCAGATTATACATACCCAGGAAAGAAGATGGAAAAGGACCAATACGTTTTGAAGATACTGTTGATCTCTCCATTATTGGCCTAAAAGGGTATTCCGAAGACACCAGGGAGAAACTGTTTGTTGCACCCAGAGATAATGCTGAAAATAAGGATACAGAAACAGAAAGCGACTTTAAGAGAAGGAACAGACAAGAAAGGAAAACTAACTGGAATAAGAAAGTGTAGGTTGCCAAAATTATGAGACAAACTGAGGATGTGGTAGATAAATATCAGTAGTTGTGGCTCAAAAAAGATGGATTGTAGAAAGAAACCGAGACCCTCTGAATGACAGCACAAGAACAAGCAGTGAGAACAAATTTAGTGAAAGCAAAAATTGATAAGAGTCAACAAGATAGTAAATGCAGGATCAGTGATGAAGTAGAAGAATGCATTAATCACATCTTAATAAATGTAGTAAAATGGCACAAAAGAAGTGTAAAACCAGGCATGACTGGGTAGAAAAAAAGATACATTAGGTGGTATGCAGGTAAATTGGTCTTGATGTGAAAGAAAAATGGTACAAAGATGATCAGCAAGCTGTATGCGAACACAAAAGGTATACCATCTTATAAAACCTTTCAATACAAACAGACCACTTTAGTGAAGCAAGAAGACTCGAAATGACTATAGTGGACAGAAAAACATCAAATGTCAGATTATAGACTTCTCTATTTCATGCCATACCAGAATTGATGAAAACAAAAGAGAAAAATATTGAAAAAAAAATTATTGAAATTCCAAGACAGCAAGAAAACTAGAAAAAACTGTAAAACGTTAAAGTGAAAATAATCCCAGTTATAATTGGATCGCTAGGAACAACATCAAAAGTATTAAAAAAAGATTGAAGGGAAAAAGCTAACTACCAAAATAGTAGAATTGCAAAAGACTGTGTTGGTACACCTAAACAGAATCCTCCTCCGAGTGCTTGAGATTTGAGGAAACTTGTTGTTAACGAAGCTCAAAAACATGAATCCTTTGAACAATATGAAAAACAACATCATTTATAATCAGTCTGTAACAGAGAGAATAATAATAATAAAAATAATAATAATAATTGGATTTTTGAAAATTGATGTGTACAAAGTGTCATATTCCTGATAACGCAGTAAAACAATTTCATGAAACAGGTGTTGAGTACAACCCTCTCCATCTATATTATATCATTTTTACAAAATCAGGGTGCTATGTAATTCTTATTTATTTCTAATATTAATTTGATATGCTTATTCATGATACAAGTAATATGTCCAACAATCAGTTTACTCAATGTTAGTTTTTCCAAAGACCACTACCCAATCTAGCATATTAGACTTCCCAGTTCTCAAATAAATTTTTTTGATATTTGTCAAGGTTAGTTGACTGCATTGCTAAAAGACACACTTGTCTTTTCTTCTTTATTTAACGTAGAAAATAAATACTTAAATAAATAAAATTAAATATACCTAGCATTAGTTTTGCTCAGCAAAAGTACTTACAAGACCTGCAGGCTTACAAGAGGCTTGAAAATTCCCTGAGGAAATTGATATATCACAGCTCCTTCCAAACTTCTGCAAAAGATAATTAAGATAATTTTTAGTAAGAAGCAGCCAACAAATAAGAAGTCTTGTTGGTTTTGTACAATTTAAACATGCTCGACAACATGTCTTCAAAATTATACCACAGGGTTGGATGCCTTGTGTACCAATCTATTATCTCTTACAAGCTGGTTTGTTTTGTTTTGTACCAGTAAAAGGAGTGACATAAGAATATATATTGTAATAATGGCTAATTTTCAAGGCTAAAAGTAATTCTAATTGATTAAAAATTAGCCATATAGAAAATTATGCTCAGCACTCTCATTTATGAATTATTAAATCTTGAAAGACAAAAGCCTGTATTATAGATGGTTCTCATCTTATTTACCATGTAATGAACATTGTCTTCATCATCATCAATATATATTCTGTGTTTCACTTAAGATACGAGTCCAACAGTTTCCTATTGAGTTTGTGCATCTCTCTGCCCTTCTTTGTGGAATAATGTGGCAACTTTTTTGTAAATAACCTGTGTTTTATTCTACCAAGATTGTCCTTAATAACTAAAGCAGTGTTGTAATATTTATCAGCTGTGTCGTTTGTCATGGTCAAATCATTGTAGAGTACTTATCTTAAGAATGTTATCCGTCAGTGCGTATTCATTGTTTTATGCAATACATATGTGTGTTTACATTATGCAAACTGACAGAAGAGGAATCGCCAAACATGTGAGAATAACAGCGAGCGAAATGCTGTGACGATTCGAGATCCCCAGTGTCCCTCATGAGGACGTGGTATCTGGGGCAAGATAAAAAGATCGATTGAGAGATCAGTAGATTGATAGATGCCATTGAAATTCTTTTTGGGAGAGAAATATCTTTTCAAAAGAGCAAACTTAAGCTTTGTCTTTTGACTATTCTTTGACTTCTCCAAAGCAAACATTTAATTTGAATTTTCATGATAATGCAAAACCCATTTGCAAGACGTACAAAAACATTATACTTTGCCTTCTATAATGGTAAAACGGATTTACCCAAATGCTTTCAGGATTAAAGCAAAACATAATCAGGAAATGCCTTGGGTGGCAATATGATAATCTACCACTTGTTCGTTTATGTGGTTAAAATTGTTGATTTTACCAGTACTGTAGACACACTAACAATGCTTGTGTCCCTTCTCCTTGTGTGTTGGCCAGTGAGCAAGTATGACCAATATTTGCAGAGTGTGAACGCCCTTTTTTAATGATATTCCATAGCCATTTTGCAGCAAGCCGTAAGTTACCTGCTTTTAAGCACGTGTTTTTAGAAATCATCTCTTTACAAATGTGTTCCTTGCATGTAATACAGCTATTTTGTAGCAAAAAGTAATTCATCTAAAAATAATGAGATTTTCTAACAATTCATTCACCTCATGAAACTTTAAACTTTCAATCCCTTAAAAGGTACTTTTTATCGCACACTTGTCCTTGATCTAAGAGTTTTACATGTATAGTTCCCGAAAAATGGCCAAATTTGAATTTTAGCAAGAAAGCAAAAAGTTTATCTACATTTGAAGCAGTGAATGATAATATCTTAAATTACAGTAAAGAAATAAATAGAACGACAGGAACAAAAAACGTGGTGTAATGTTACTATTAAATAAATAGATCGACTAATGAGTGTTCAGACCAAAATTAAACCAGTACAATCCCGACTTTTCTTCACCACCAAATGTGACTCAAAATATCAAGTAATCAAGGTGTGACCGTTGTAAAATATGATACTTTCAAACGTCTAAGATATCAATTATTACTGAAAATTAATTGGCTTGTTATATTGAAAGAAAACTCAAATGAGTAAATTAATGAAGAAAATCACCATGGACTGGAGGCCATTGAATGGCGTAAACAGCAGGATAATAACGTATGACTGTCATGTTGATATCTTGATGAAAAAGAAAACAATCTACTGTTGGTATTGGTATTCAGAAATTGACACAGAGAAAAACAGGAGACAAGATGTGCTGGCAAAATAAAATTTTCTAGGCATGACAAGGTGGCAAAATTGTATTGGAAGGATAAAGGTTTAAGAGAGTGGAAGTGGATTTCTGCAAAGACAGGCAACCGTCATGGTGTGATCAATTGCAACGAAGATGAGTAAACGAATGAACAAAGATTGAAATGCATCTATCCTGGATATCAAAACTACTTTTTAAAATTGTTCATTTCAGTTAAGTAAATGCCAAGTACATAAAAATGCCCCTATTAACCTTTGTGTGCTACATCGCAAGAATATTGCAATTGGCAGAGATTACCATTGCGTTTGGTACTTCTCTGCCTAACTTCCTTGCCATGTAAGTATATACGTATTTCCTTACTCCATTTCTTTGCTCGACTAATAAATTTGGGCATCAAAGTGCTAAATTATATTGCAAAGCAGGAACAACACATTCCTCTAAGAAAAAAGATAGACAAAATGCTGAAGTTTTATCAAAGATGATGTTTATTAAACAGATAAAATAGAACTACTGGTCTTTAAAGCGATATTTTGTTTAAACCCTCTCTATTACAACTACATCAAAAAAAATTTGAAAAAAGAAAAAACAGGAAAGACGAACGGTTACTATGTTAATATTTTTAAAAGATCAAAGACCAAATGTTAAAAAGAACAAACAGAATGTCCAACTTAGAAAACTAACTACTAAAGAAAGGTGGAAGAAATTAATCGATAATAACAATATGCTTGCAAACTAATTTCAGAGTAAACATAAATTTGAATTGTTTATTACTTACAAGTGGGTAAGTTTTGAAAGGCCATGAAATATAACTGCTGTCCAGTAGAAAATAATGTCACATCTAGGATTTCTCTGACAGTACTCATCTGAGCAGAGACAATTCTGATAATCAAGATTCCTAGGTGAACAAGAAAAATTATATTAGAAAATTATGCATTCAAATGTATCTCTTGTTTTTATTGTCAACAAGAATACAAACTATTAGTTATTCTTCTGTTTTTCACAAAATCTCACTTCTATTAAATATTTGACTTTGTTAACTACTCCAAGGGTCTTTTGTATTACATTTGGTATTTAACAAAAACTAAAATATAAAGTTACATTATGTGTGTGTATATATACAGTGACATAGGAATTGTAACAAGGTTGTAATTAAAAGAATAAAGAGTAAAAGGGAGGACATAATAAAGTCCTTGTATATGCCAAAGTAATTAAGGAAGATAAAGGGTGAAAAGATGGGCCAGTAAAAACACATTTTTGGAACTGCTGTAGACGTGAAGCTGACTTGGACAACCTTGAGATCGTCGACTCAACAATCAAAGGACAAGGCCATTTAGAAACACTGGAGGCACTCCACATAAGGGACATTAAACCAGCCCTAAACACCAAGGATGAATTCAGGAGCAGGCAGCTACTTATCAAAATATAATGACAATAATTTAGGATATTCATCCATTGTTACCATTTGCTAATGATCTTGGGAATTTATATTCTTTATTAAATTTAGAAAATTTGTTATGGAATCCGCTAATTACCTTGGCATATACAAGATTGTAATTGTCATGCATATTAATTAAATTAAAAATAGCAGTTTCACTTTATATAACTTGTTATTCATAGTCATGTAATCTATAGGCATAAAAACATGGATTTTCCTCGATACTAAGCAACGTCACAAATGACAATTACAGATATGTCACATTTTGAATAGTTTGTCCTTGCATACTGGCCTGCAACAAAAGTATTGTTCCTCATTTAAGTATTCTTTAAAATCTAAATATTTAAACATTGCAGTAACCTCAGTTTAACAATCATGTCTCATGAGTATAATGATTTAATAGGCTATCTACGTACATACTAAGGTACTTTCCTTTTCAACTTACTTTCATTGATCAATCCTTGTAAGGCAAATCTCTCTCGCATTCGAACAGGAAACACAAACAGCATTTTGTTTCTGTTGTGACCGTAGAACAAAACTATAAACTTATATTGCGGGTTTTCTTAGGCTACATACCAAATTTGAAAAGTCCACTTACAGATATTCAAGCTTTGAAAGACCAGTAAATGAAGCATCGAAAGTTAATCCTGAAGCCAACTGATTTTGAGCCAGAGTTCTATAAAAATAACAAACACACGCCAGTGTATCTTATTCATATTGTACTCAAGATTATAGCCACTGATATAACATTGAAAAATATCTTTGACTTTTCACCTTGTATGATATATCACCCAACTACCCCACAACCTCAACATCTACTTTTGGAACTACTGTCCATTCTATTTTTATTTTTTTAATTCCAATATACAGTCCAAGTTTTCTACTTAATATTTCACAAAAATTATTTATTGCCTTGATTAGATATAGCACCTTTAAACTTTTTGAGTTCAACTGTAGTTAATTTTCAAACAAATGAAGCTTTTCCTTACGTTTTGTTCAAAACTATGTATTTGGGCATATGAGAGCTTCTTGGTGGGTATCTTTTTGTATTCATTGCAAATACAACAGGAACTGTGATATTTATTGCTAGGTTTAAATGACTTATAAGATATTTATATTTCAAATAACTTGTTTAAAACTGTGGATAGATTTTTAAAGATTTTATCCATCAAAAGGTTTTTAATTGGAAAGTGGCTCTTATCTCTTCTGACTATTGGGTCTTGCAAAGTCTCTAAATGAAAAGTGGCTCTTATTTCTTTTGTCTATTGACTCTTGCAAAGTCTCTAAAAAAATGTAACCAATCGCTAGATTGAGATTATCAACAACGTAATATGGTTTTGCATTAACAAAATAAATCCATACCTTTATCTTCAAATCTCTTAGTATTTCAAACTTTTTATCCCAGTGTCGAGTTCAAAAAACTATGTAACAATTTATTGAAGATGTTATGTATAATTGTATGAAAATACATGATATTCATGCTTATAAATAAATATTTAGAGATCAGATATAACAAATAACAAAACCTCTTATTCCTGCTTTTAAAAGACTTGTTATTGTCCCACCGAGGTGAGAATAATAAAAGTCGTTTTAAAAACAGTCATGAAGAAATAAGGTATTGAAGCCCAACAGTGACATGAATTGTACTGATCTATGAACTGGTGATATTGAGCCTTAGGGAAAGAAGAAATCGCAAAACCATAGCTATAGAAAATGCAGTTCAGGCTATTAATGTTACTTACCAATTCTACCAGTAGAAATGGCAAGAAGAGTCAATGAAAAATTTCAAAGTAGGCTAGGCATAACCATAGACGGTGGAGTCTGCTGATGACAATATTCGAGAAAATGATGAAAAATACAACAAAGAAACGCAAGAAAATAAGGTTGATCAAGCTACAAATATTCAGATGGAATGAGGGTTTAGTGAGAGTAAGAGGAGAAGGGAGAAAGGGTGAGAAAAGAGGAAGAGAGGGAGAGAAAGTAAAAAGAAGAGAAGGAGGAATGGAAGGGAGAAAAAGAAGGAAAGAAAAAGGAGAAAGACCAGCTATAAATAACTTTGAACCTTAAAACAGGAAATGAAATTGTAACTAGTGGAATTAAAAAACTAGGAAGCTTGGATTTCTTATCTATATTTCGTATGAGTTCTTTAGGAAAGCCTAGTTTCTAAATAAGTTTATAGCCCTGATGGTTTTAAAGGAAAGGGATTTTCTTTTCATAAAGCAAGCAAGCAAGCAACAGTCTTCCCTGACCCTGTTTGTGCAGCACAAATGACATTGTTTCTGCATAAGATCTTTGGTATAGCTAATCTTTACTTAGGCTCATCAGATTCCTTGAGGTCACGGTGGAATTTTGACATAGTTTGCACGCCAGTGGTTTCTGTCGACCATTGCTACCTTCAGTTCTTCATCATTCAGTCCAGTTTCAGAATTAATGAGATGTTTCTATGTCAGATAGGGCCGACCACCTCTTCGTCGTTCCAAAGGTTGCCTTAGTACGAGATGTCCGGCAGGTTCCTGTCTACCAACCACGTGACCCGATCGTTTCAGACGTCGAGTTCGTACTATCTGA
>RDPX01000120.1:577859-596501 GCA_003991215.1 Morbakka virulenta
CGGATAGACCATTGTGTGGAGCGTAGCAAGAGATGATTACTGTTTTCGGATTGCCCTTGAAGGTTGCTACTAAGATACGTTCATCATGTTTCTTCACAGAAAGTAGAAGTGGAAGAACTCTGGAGTTTACACAGATGCCTACGCCATGGATAGAGGCACCAGCTTCATTTCTGATTGCTGAGCTTGTAAATAGTGTAGATGACCCAAGATTACGTGAAATTATTTCAGGATCGTTAGGAGAGTGAACAAACCGATGTTCTTGAATACATGCTACAGCAATATTATAGTCTGATAACAGTTTATTCAATTCCACACGAGATGACTTTGTTTGTAGAGTACGACAATTAAGAGTTGATATTCTGTAAAAGTTTGATGGTTTTGATAAGCCAACTTTCTGTTTTGGACGATCCGATTCCAACCTCCCAACAGGGTTTGGGTTGGAATCATCATGGTTTGCTGTAGAAGCAATGTCTAACAGTTTGATTGGTTGAGTGACAAGGGCTTTAACCTTGGAGCTGTCGTTAAGCTGTGTCATAATTCTATCAAATAGCAGGTAAAACCAATGATATACGGTTTGCCAGACCTGTATATAGCAGTAATCTGATTATAAGACTGATGGGCCCTATCCGTTGACCTTGATTGGGGTTCGTCCGCATAGCGTCCGTGTGAATTATGCCGTTGATTCCAAATGAATTCCTCCGCCAAAATGTCACCTTACCTTGCTGCATCCCAAGATAAGTTTTGGAATGCTTTTAGTCTGACCCCTATCCATTGACCTGTTCGGCATGGTTGAACCTGCCAGGAGATGAACTTCCACCGACATAGCTCTCCGGGTAATTGGGGTACGCAAGCTTTCTCACCACGACAAGGTGCATTCCATTAGAGAAAGAATTTTCTATTTCTTTTCATAAATGCCAAAATAACAAGAAAAAAAATAGCCTCTGACGACAAGGTTGCTCTCCTGGCCTTCCCGTTACAATACCTTTAGTGAAAATAGCAGGGTACTGATGTCTTCACTTGCAAAATATATGTGAAAATGAACAGGGGAAACTTCCAAGATTATAACCTAGTACAAACATGCCCAGTTTTAACTAGACGTTTCACCACAATATGAATGGATCTCTAACATCCATATTC
Organism: Morbakka virulenta; assembly: GCA_003991215.1. Taxonomy (NCBI): domain Eukaryota; kingdom Metazoa; phylum Cnidaria; class Cubozoa; order Carybdeida; family Carukiidae; genus Morbakka; species Morbakka virulenta. The sequence goes on from RDPX01000120.1 coordinate 578,997, forward strand.
AATACAACTCACTTGGTATTGGTGGCTATGAACGGTACATGCAATCTGATCGTTATCCAACTACTACTAACAATCAACGAAGCCAACAAATGTGAGAAATATTAAGTCAAGCTGGAAGCTTTTTAACGTCAAGATGAAAATAAGGAGACTAGCATTGATGTGCTTGGTATATCAAGAGTCAACTGAATAGGATCAGGAAAAGTTTATAACTGGTGAAGTTCAATTAAGTGTTTAGGTGGAGAAGAGATGAAGAAAGGAGTCTGAGATTTAATTGATAAATGTTTATTTACCACGAAAACATTTAGAAACAGCTTAAAAAGCAAAAAGCAATTGAAATCAGAAAAAGAAATTTTTCCAACAAAAAAGAAACAAACAAAACAAGCTAGGGTGCATAATTTGGTTGTGAATTCAATAAAGGAGATGAAAAAGAAAAAAGGGATACAGAGAAGTATGCGATACTGAAAAGGCAAATTAGAAAGAAATGCAATCAATTTTGAAAAAGCATGGCTGTACAAAAAATGTAAAGAAATTGAAAGATTGCAGAGGACGACAAGTGACATGGCATGCAGATAAGTGGAGCAGACGAAGAAAAGGAAAAATCTGTCGTCAAAGTGGCTTTTTCAAACCAAGAGACGGCTGCTAAAAGCTGAAATTTCCAAAAGACTGGAAGAATAAATTTATGACAACAAAAGTACCCGACTTACAGGCTGAAAGATACGAGAATGATCGTCAGCTCCATAGGAGGAAAAGGAGATCAAAAATAATAAATGGATGAAAAGTTCACTAATACATACTGTAACCCCTTCCTTTATATAAAAGGTTACAAAACAAACTTCGGGCTGTTATTGATGTAGCGTCAAGTGCTATAACGGAGACACCCATGAAAGACGTAAGGAACTGCTCGATGAATACAAGTTATGTTTTTCACTCGCTTTTCTTTATGATACTAAACCACCCTCTTCGATATTATTTTACATTTATATGCCAGGCATGTACGTGAAAAAAACCACCTATAAAGCATATAGATTAATTTAATTAGAATTAAATAAAAAGAAATACAATAGAGGTTTTAAGACTTACAAATATTTCATTGTAAAATGATTGATCACACTCTTGTTGAAAGAAATTCTTTTTATTTTATTTCCTCTAAGATCACTGAAATCAAATAAATAAGAATAACTACAATTAAGACCATGACTCAAAGTTTTTCTAGTTTTATTTAGTATAAATAAATAGAATTATCATTCTCATCATGATGAGTTTGAGCAGCATTATTTTCACCAACAACAGCGAAATAATCCTTTCTGTGATTATTGAAATAGTGATATCATCTACTCACAAATTTTCTTATTGTAAACTAATATCTAATGAAACATGTACATTTTGAAAATAATGATCCTTAGTGAAGATGGAAGTTTCTTGCCTCTAGTTTTTAGATGGTTTGACATACCTCTTTTCATTTACTTCGGTGCTTTTAAATTCTTCCTAATGCCAAAACCATTGAATATGCATATCAAACTGTCCACCTGTTAAACTACACAAAATTCAATCTAAAGATAAGCCTTTTATGTACACTGTATTGTCATTTCTTTGCACAACTGGCTTTCATTTTTTCTTCTAGCAATCTCCTTTCTCTGACTTTTGCTCGGTTTTTGAGACAATAGCTGACTCAGGTGATAAGGGTCAGAACAATTGTCACACTGATAACATCCTTGTCTTGGTGATTTCAATGCTCATCATGTGCCCTGGTTGTGTTATTCTGATAAGAGCCTGCTTACAACGTCGGGCTTGTTCTTCAGATTATAAGAGTTATTGATTTTTTCATTAGATTTCGTCATTTAGAGTAAGAAGAATCTTCTCTTTTGGACTTATATACCTAGGCATTCAAACTCATTTCTATGATAAGTTTTAGTGTGAAGTAAAGGATGAGCATCAGGTTTCTTTCAGACGTATTTCTGATACTAAATTTTGCTATGCTTAGCAAAGTTGTAAACCTCATTCTTCTCAGAAAGTCGAAATTTGAGATTCATTAAAGATTTACAACAGTGTTGTTAATTCTGGTAAGTCGATTATTCATCCTATTTTTTGTGATGTTCGGTTTTCTCTGGTCTCTAGAGAAAAGGCTGATCTTATTGCAAGATGACTTTTTCTCAAAGCTTCTTTATATGACGCTGGTGTTTCTTTAGCACAGTTCCTTTCACAAACTAACCAAATTTTGACTCTGTCTTCATAAATCTCATATTGGTTGCATTTTTTTATAAGCTTAAACAAGCTAAAGCGTGTGAAAGAGTGTGATATTGACCTATCTTCCTTGTTGTCCAAACTTTTCACCTTTTGCTTTTCGGAAGATTGTTTTTCGCCATCCTGGAAAGTTTCTAACATTGTCCCAGTCTTCAGGAATTCCGATGACCGTTCTTACCCTCACGGATGTTGACCCATAATTCTTTTTTATGTGATTTGTAAGATCTTTGAACGACTAAACAACAGTTTGCGGGTAAAAATCATTCAGCAGTTAGATCTCTTTTTTGATCTTCAGTACAGGTTTAGAGGATCTTGCTCCACTGGTGACCTTTTGACTATAATCATGAAACATATCTAAAGATTTAGTCTTGTTAAGGATGTGTTACTGATTTGGATATTTCCAAGGGATTTGATAAGGTATGACGAACTGGCTTGCTTTATAAGCTTCCTGGTTATGGAATATGTGAAAAGGTCTTTGGTTTCATCCAGTCCTTTCTCTTAGATCTTAATGGATGAAATTTCATGTGATGACTAGTTCATTAAAGCTGGCCTTCCTCAAGCTTCTTTCCTCAGTCCAACTCTTTTCTTATTTTACATCAGTGATCATTTGCAGTGATTATTTGCTTCAGTTCAACACCTATATACAGATGACACTACCTTTCACACAAGACAATTAAGCAGGAACAATACAAACTTATGGAAGATTTGGAGACTGGCCTTTCTGTTGTCAGAGGATGGAGAAGAAATTGGTTGATTTACTGAAAAAAGGAAAAAACACAACTCAAACCTATAAGATATTATGATATAAACAATCCTATATTTAAGCAATAAGGGCACTCCGTGTAGTACTTCTTAAATATAAATCTTGGCAGTTGACATGAGAAATATATTCCATTTAATATTTCATCGTTATCAATCGAAGATTCTTATTTACAAACACAACCTGAAAACCTCAACTAAAAAATCTACTCAATATCCAAAGGACACTATAGAGGTGTTATTAATTACACATCACTAGGAAACAAAACAATAGGGAATGCTAATACAAAAGGAAAATTAACTAACAAGAAAACAATGGATACCAGGGAGAGGGAAAACGATAACAAAACAATTGTGCGCAATACATGAGGTAAAATAATGAATCGCTACAAACCCTTTAACAGAAAACTGGGCCTTTTCTCCCTCCAATATCCATGGTGATTAATTTGATGTTAACCCTGGTGACGTTGCTTCTCCTTTTAAGGAAGGTTCGTCAATGACGGGCTTCTTGGTTTTGTCATTTCTTCCATATCTTTTTATTGATTTTTATATTCAATTGATTGGCAAGTTCACTTTCAAAAAGGTTAATTCAGAATAAAGTCAGCCTAAAGAGTACCTTATACTTGAGGCCATTTTGTATCTCTATAAATCTACCTTGCGTTTTAGCATGGAGTACTATTGTTGTATGCACACAAGTACTCTCCCATCTCATCTTGAGTTCTTGATCACGTTCAGGGACGTATTTGCTATTTTATAGGTCCAAATCGACACAATGTAACTTGCCTTAGTCTTTGCTTTTATAGTATTGTCATATGAAATGTCATAAAGAGCTTTTCTAGCTGGCACTAGCACAATTTCTAGCATACCATATGACCCTTTTCTCTCAAATTCTTCATCCTTATGCAGGTGCTGCAGATTGTTGCAGTAAAACGTTCTGCAATTTCTCTTCTCGGATTGGTATTTGTGAAATTCTTTGTCTTCTGACTGCTTTCCTTTATCATGTGACTTGCATGTGTTTGAGTCTAAGTCAGTTCTTATCAATCTGGATTAACCTTTTTCCCTGTCTTTTTTCTTTTCTTCCTTTTCACAGTTCCATACACTTGGTGGCGTAACATCTGATAAGGTTATTGACCGTTAAAAATTACTTTAAAAAAAACCAAACTTATTTAAAGCTGGAATGACTCTCTCTCTCACACACACACCCGTCCCCCATTGTCACCCATTACACATTTACACACTTGAATATAAGTACATACACCTCACGTCAAAAAAATGTTATAGGATTTTAATGTACTAATAATTAAAACAGAACAATTCCTTGTCTTTATTGTATTTATTGATGTGCATATTTGGTAAATTGAACCTAATTATGGAAACATGGTTTTGAAGGGTGGGAGGTCAAAATTAAAAGAATTGGTACTGCTTGTTCGGGGGCGATGCCTATTTTGAAACTGGCCGAACGCAAACACAATGAACATTACACAAGCAAAATAATATTGGGAATTAATTACATGTTGACATGAATGGGTCACTGTTGCAACATTCAACAACTGAAGCATCCAAAGAAGAGAGAGTGAAAAGAATCGGAAAGCATACATGGACATGTAAGAGGTATCACATGGAGCTTTCTAGTGTGCTATTTCAGTTTAAATCAAAACTCAATGTTAAGTGAAACAAATACTTACAGTTGTCTTAGCGATGGCATATCTGCAAGCATTTTTTCAGGAAAATGAGTTAATCCACAGAACTCAAGTTTTCTAAAGAAACAATTGAAAATAAACAACTTGACTCAATAAGAAATTCAACTTAATATCCTCTTGACAAATATTTATCTAATTTAATGTAAGCTGATGACAAGATAAATAAAAAATATTTCCTCTTGTTATTTAATTATAACTCTGATCATTCACATCATCTTTTGATGTATCAGTATCATCGTTCCATGTTATGGCTTTGAAAGACAGATGAAAGAATGGTCGACCAGTGATGAGATGCATTGGATTAGTATTACAGACTCCATTGTGCCGACAAAAGTCCATAGGAATTTAGTAAGGCAGCGCCATTACATTAGATGGAAAGGGATTTTCACAGAAAAAAAGAAGAAATACTTTTTTTCAATACCAAAAGAAGCATTCAACGAAATCGACAAATTACTTAGCAGTAATAGAAAAGAAATCAAAACTCGTATTCAACTACAATACTGGTATAATTAGTAACCCTTATTCTACATACTCTATGGATATATAGAGTATGTTGAATAGGGACGTCTCTTACTCTCGCCCTATGCACCTCTTGACCTCGTGTATACGGCAGTAGTAAAAGACCTCCATCTGCNGTGTAGTACTTCTTAAATATAAATCTTGGCAGTTGACATGAGAAATATATTCCATTTAATATTTCATCGTTATCAATCGAAGATTCTTATTTACAAACACAACCTGAAAACCTCAACTAAAAAATCTACTCAATATCCAAAGGACACTATAGAGGTGTTATTAATTACACATCACTAGGAAACAAAACAATAGGGAATGCTAATACAAAAGGAAAATTAACTAACAAGAAAACAATGGATACCAGGGAGAGGGAAAACGATAACAAAACAATTGTGCGCAATACATGAGGTAAAATAATGAATCGCTACAAACCCTTTAACAGAAAACTGGGCCTTTTCTCCCTCCAATATCCATGGTGATTAATTTGATGTTAACCCTGGTGACGTTGCTTCTCCTTTTAAGGAAGGTTCGTCAATGACGGGCTTCTTGGTTTTGTCATTTCTTCCATATCTTTTTATTGATTTTTATATTCAATTGATTGGCAAGTTCACTTTCAAAAAGGTTAATTCAGAATAAAGTCAGCCTAAAGAGTACCTTATACTTGAGGCCATTTTGTATCTCTATAAATCTACCTTGCGTTTTAGCATGGAGTACTATTGTTGTATGCACACAAGTACTCTCCCATCTCATCTTGAGTTCTTGATCACGTTCAGGGACGTATTTGCTATTTTATAGGTCCAAATCGACACAATGTAACTTGCCTTAGTCTTTGCTTTTATAGTATTGTCATATGAAATGTCATAAAGAGCTTTTCTAGCTGGCACTAGCACAATTTCTAGCATACCATATGACCCTTTTCTCTCAAATTCTTCATCCTTATGCAGGTGCTGCAGATTGTTGCAGTAAAACGTTCTGCAATTTCTCTTCTCGGATTGGTATTTGTGAAATTCTTTGTCTTCTGACTGCTTTCCTTTATCATGTGACTTGCATGTGTTTGAGTCTAAGTCAGTTCTTATCAATCTGGATTAACCTTTTTCCCTGTCTTTTTTCTTTTCTTCCTTTTCACAGTTCCATACACTTGGTGGCGTAACATCTGATAAGGTTATTGACCGTTAAAAATTACTTTAAAAAAAACCAAACTTATTTAAAGCTGGAATGACTCTCTCTCTCACACACACACCCGTCCCCCATTGTCACCCATTACACATTTACACACTTGAATATAAGTACATACACCTCACGTCAAAAAAATGTTATAGGATTTTAATGTACTAATAATTAAAACAGAACAATTCCTTGTCTTTATTGTATTTATTGATGTGCATATTTGGTAAATTGAACCTAATTATGGAAACATGGTTTTGAAGGGTGGGAGGTCAAAATTAAAAGAATTGGTACTGCTTGTTCGGGGGCGATGCCTATTTTGAAACTGGCCGAACGCAAACACAATGAACATTACACAAGCAAAATAATATTGGGAATTAATTACATGTTGACATGAATGGGTCACTGTTGCAACATTCAACAACTGAAGCATCCAAAGAAGAGAGAGTGAAAAGAATCGGAAAGCATACATGGACATGTAAGAGGTATCACATGGAGCTTTCTAGTGTGCTATTTCAGTTTAAATCAAAACTCAATGTTAAGTGAAACAAATACTTACAGTTGTCTTAGCGATGGCATATCTGCAAGCATTTTTTCAGGAAAATGAGTTAATCCACAGAACTCAAGTTTTCTAAAGAAACAATTGAAAATAAACAACTTGACTCAATAAGAAATTCAACTTAATATCCTCTTGACAAATATTTATCTAATTTAATGTAAGCTGATGACAAGATAAATAAAAAATATTTCCTCTTGTTATTTAATTATAACTCTGATCATTCACATCATCTTTTGATGTATCAGTATCATCGTTCCATGTTATGGCTTTGAAAGACAGATGAAAGAATGGTCGACCAGTGATGAGATGCATTGGATTAGTATTACAGACTCCATTGTGCCGACAAAAGTCCATAGGAATTTAGTAAGGCAGCGCCATTACATTAGATGGAAAGGGATTTTCACAGAAAAAAAGAAGAAATACTTTTTTTCAATACCAAAAGAAGCATTCAACGAAATCGACAAATTACTTAGCAGTAATAGAAAAGAAATCAAAACTCGTATTCAACTACAATACTGGTATAATTAGTAACCCTTATTCTACATACTCTATGGATATATAGAGTATGTTGAATAGGGACGTCTCTTACTCTCGCCCTATGCACCTCTTGACCTCGTGTATACGGCAGTAGTAAAAGACCTCCATCTGCTTCTGTTCCGTGCATCCACAATAACTGAATTAATTGTGCGCTCGAAATCATGAAGGTCTTCTTTGATGTTGTCGAGCCAGGTCTTCCTTGGGCGCCCTCTTCGTCTTTTGCCTTTTCGTTTCCAGATACAGCAAAGCTTCGGAATCCTTAGCCGGTCCGTCCTGAGAACATAACCAAACCACTGCTGACACCGCTTCCGCACAAGACATGACATCAGGTGGTATTTTGTCAGTTCTCGAGTTTGTGTGTTGGTGATATAATTGTACCACCGAACATTGCAGATGTATCTTAGACAGTTATAATGGAAGGCATTCATCTTCTTCTCGAGGGTTTTGGAAAATATACTATAATCACTTCCGTAGCGGTAGAGACAAAGATTGACTTTTATTTCATTTTCTAAAATAAAATTGGTTGAGTCAATGAAAAGTTTTCCTTTCCATGGGATCATACTTTAGAACCATTAATATTGCTAATATTTCCACGTTCTGTGAAAATTTTTTTAGTCAAGATGAAGATGTCAGCCGCATGGAGCGGAATGACATGAGAATGATAAGATGGGTGTGCAACGTAAGTCTAAAGGACAGGCTCAGTTCTAATGTACTCAGAAGGAGATTGAATCTGGACAGTATTGGCAGCTGTATGCAGAATATGAGGCTTCGTTGGTTTGGTCATGTGGAGAGAATAGACAAGAATGCTTGGACAAGTAGATGCAGAACAATCAAGGTGACAGGAACCACTGGCAGAGGAAGACCAAAGAAAACATGGGAGGAAGTGATAAGGATGGATCTGAAAGAAAAAGGTGTCAGCAGAGACCTAGTGAAGGATAGGATAACTTGGAAGTCAATTTCAAGAAATCGTCCAACACATGCTAGCATGTAAACCGGAAGTTAAACCGAATATGATGATGATGATGAAGATATTTATAATATCCATCAAAACAGGACACGTGTTGATAACAATATTTGCATTCATTACTTTTTAATTATACGTTTATTGAAACGTTTTTATAAATAAATAAATAAATAAATATGTATAAATATTTGTAAATAATTAAATAAATAAAAGATCCATCTTACCACGAGATTTAATTGTATCATCATGAATGTTGAAATGTTACTATCCTATCATCACGAGAGTTATAATGATATCTTACATTTTTCTTTGTCTCACTCTTTGTGCAGAAACGACAAAAAGCCCATTTGTCAACACACCATCATCACACCATTTTCTTCTCAAGCAAATAATCATAAATTTATCTCCCATGTATTTTGCCTTGTTCATTAAGATAAAAAGAAAGCAACAACAAAAGTAGACACAACAAATTATCAAAAGGTAAACTTACAAAATCTCTAATCTTTTTAGACCAAAGAAACATCCATCGCGAATCTTGACTAAAACATTTGACAATATCCTAAAATTAGTCAATGGAAATTAGGTAACCCAAGATTTCATTTTTAAAAAAACATTGAAAAACAGAACAAATTTTCTATCAAATTTAATCCTATGAGCTTAAGCAAAAATAAAATTATCCCATCAATGTTTTATCCATTATTATTGAGTTTATTTACATTTATTAATGAACTTTCATTAGGATCAACCTTGACAAGGAAAAGTGCTAATTCTGAGGATAAAATTACTCTGTTGGTATAGTAGACTGCAATACAAGAAGTCTTAAATGTTGAAAGTACTTTCTAGAACTTACCTTCCATTACATTTTCACTTGTTTACACGATAACCACTTTTCATTGGAATCTTCAAAAGTCTTCTACATGCACAGATTCACTTCGCAATGATAATATATTCAATGTGCCTAAATAAAAAGTTTGTTTCCTGACTCTGTTTCTTATACCTAATAAAACATAGCAAGCTTCATAGTTAACACTTTCTTTCTTTCAAAAGGACGTTGTAGATCTTTCTGAGGGTTCTTATGTTATATTGCTACGATCTGATCAAGTCTTTTTTTTTATTAACAGTCAACAGTAAACGAATGATGAAATGTACCTTTTAAGCCATCAATTTGCTCAAACCAGTTCTACATGAACTCCATTCAGTGTCTTCTTTTGCACTTCCCCAAGGCTAGTCTCATCTCTCTTCCATTGCTTTATTTCTGCAGCAGGTTCTTTCCAAACCCTTATTAATTTTAACTTGATTATCACCACAGAGAACCCATAACAGAATTTCATTTCTAAATTAGTTGTAGTCTGGAAAGACAATAAACTCAAAATAGATTTTTGGTTAATTCCTGCTTCATTCTTCGTTAAAACTCACTATGGAATGAGAAATTGACGCTACAATACCCCTTTTGGAGATAAAAAACCCTTTTGATCTACTAGAACGTACGTCTCTACACAGGATGCCTAAAAACTGACAAACGTCTTGTTATGAATTTTCATGCTCTGCCGTCGAAGCTTTATAAAAGACCAATTGTTACAGATTTCATTCAGCGGATATTTCGTTTTTGAACCAGCAAGGACTTTAAAAATGCACTGCATTCTATCAGAATAAAAATACCCTCAACAGACTCGTTAGGTGACAAAGTGTTCCTATCGTTCATTCGTTCATTTTCGTGTCTCCGCTACAGCGTTTCTGCCCAGTAGCGGGAGCATGATATTGCCAATGGTGTGGGCTCCTCTAAGTCAGCAAAGTTACAATTTGGGGCGTCCAGACATTGCAGGAGGTGTTCCTACCACAAAAACTCCTTCGACAAGCGTTTGTAGTGGGAACTCTAGGTCTCTTCCTCCAGATGATCATTAAAAAAACCGGGGGAACATTGATAGTTCTGAATAGACTTTTTGCCGTCCATTCCTTGACTTTTAAGTATTTGATTAGACAATGAAAATACAAAACGTCTGCAAAACTGTTTCATTCAGTAAGCTTCTTAACAGTATAGGCTTTACACCTAAGCTTGCATTTTGTCTCAAGGTAGGGGCTTTTTTTCAATAGCCTTTCATTCTTTCATAATGTCAAATAGGTTAAGCTTTTAGATAAATTGAAAAGGCTAGAATCCGTTTCCAACAAGGTATGGCTATAAAAATATCAGAAATAAATGAAAAACACAAAACATATTTAACTTACAGTTCTTTCAAATTATGAAGTTTTGATAGCAATCCTTTGTAACATATCTGAACAGGGTTATTGGAAATGTCTCTAGCAAAATAGTAACAAAAATCAAACATTGGTTGTCAGAAAATCAAATACATAAAAATGAAAAAATAACATTCTGAGATTCAGAAAAATTTATTCCACATTTTGAGGGAATACGCCTAATTGTGCTGTAAGTATTCTTTTTTGAAAAATTTAATGCAAAAAGAGATGCATTAGCCATTGGTGTGCTGGTATAGGGGATAGTAAGAGTCCTTAAAATATTGACTCGGTGTTTGAACGATGTTATAATATATTATATAAAAACAAGAAATAAGTCTTTTTTTTAATTTGGTTAAGGTTTTAAGCGTTATATCAGATGGATAAATCTTGCATATAAGTCGTGGTCTACTCTACAACCGATTTAGAGAGGTAATTATATTGTTATTGTTTATAGATGCAAATAAACAATACTTAAGTCCCACATGCGTAATAAAACAAAATTTTATAATATCAAGTTATTTTATTATTCTGTTGTAATCATTTGTAGTCTAAGAATTTATTTTAAAAATATGAAACTTTAAGTTACACCTAAATAATGTACATCACTATTATTGCTTCCAAAAGTACACTTTAGGCATCTTAATAACGGAACTCTGGTTATATACACTGACCAACGGCAAATCAAAATGTAGTCATGGGGAGACAACACCAACAATTAAAAAGAGAAAGAGGAAAACAAGAGATGAGGGAAGAAGATACAAAACATTTCTTACTTACAGTCTTTCAAGTCCAACTAAAAACACGAGCCAAGAAGGATGCAGCTGATGCAATTTGTTGAAGGCAAGGCTGCTATAATAAAAAAATAATAACAACACATTTAACAAATTAAAGTTTTGCATATACTGATTTTTATACACCCTTCTCTGTCATTTAAATGAGAGAGAGAGCGCGCAAACGCTTCTGTAGTAAAAGAAACTTAAAAACGTAATAAACGGAGTATTTGGGTACTTTTAAAGGCTTCAATAGAAAAAATTTTAAGCCTATTGGAAGAGAATGAAAAATATATTTTAAAATACTAACTCTGTTGAAAATAATATTTAAAAAGGATAAATTAAAAACTATAAGAAAATCATTCAAAACAACATGGAAATATGAAGAGCTGCTGTAAATTCAGTGTGTTGAAAAATTATGGTCATTTAAGCTGCTGATCAAAACTTCTGAAGATTAATACCACTACCCTATAACCTTATCATAGGCACAAATATGAATAAGATAAAATTGGATTCTTGTGTCTTACATCAAATTAATTTCAGTAGATCTAAATCTCGCGAACTGCTTTTGCTAAATTACCTTCTCTTGGGATTCTCTTTAATCGGTTTCTCTTCTGTGTACCTATTTCATTACAATTAATATCCTTAAACTGAGTAACAACTAAGGATGTGCGGGGCGCCCCGATCCTCGACCCCGTCCCGATCCGCGACCCGGTTTCTGCTAATGAAGTGGATGTCTATTGTCATCTTCCTGCTTCCGGCGCTGATCGAGACTGAACCTCTCGTCGGATTCTGGGAGGGGCAAGTCCAGCTAGGGCATAGACATAGGCTACAGGTGTTGGCTTTAGACACCTCGTTACAATACGGCAGGTGTCATTTAGAATCGGGTCGATTTTGCGGGCGTGGCTAGATCTGCACCACATTGATCTGGCATATTCAGCCGCTGAGAAGCATAGACCAGGGACAGTCGTGCGCAGTGTTGCGGGAGCTGCGCCCCACTTGCTATTTACAAGTTTTCGAAGGATGTTATTCCTTGTTGACACTTTGCCTCGGACCTTGGTGATGTGCTCCTTGTATGATAGGATTCGGTCAAGAGTAACCCCCAGATATACTGGGTTGGGATCATTTTGGACTCGTTGGCCTGCCCATGTTACATCTAGTTGTCTGCGTGCTTATTTGTTTTTCAGGTGGAAACTACAGAGTTGGGTATTGGTGGGGTTGGTTTTTAGGTGATTTTCATTGTAGTATGTGGACATCCCTGCCAGTGCACCTTCTATGGTTCGTTCCACATCAGAGAAGTTACTTTTCTGTGTGGTAATGCACAGATCATCTACGTAGATGAGCCTATTGCAGGCCTCAAAGATTGGTTGGTCATTTGTGTATATATTGAAAAGAGTTGGTGCTAGCACACTTCCCTGAGGGAGTCCGTTTCTCTGATCAAACTATCGGCTGCACTTGTCATTCAGTACGACATAGAACCTACGGTTAGATAGCAAAGAGCGGATCATGTTGCAGAATTTTGTGTCGTGAGTGAAATGGTGCAGCTTGTTAATCATAAGCCGATGTTGGACAGTGTCATAGGCGGCACTCAGATCAACTGGCTTTCGCAGGATTCCCTGGCCTGAAGCCAGCATGGTCGGGGGTTAGTTGGAGCTCTACTATTGGGCAGACTCGGGTGAGTAGTAGTCTCTCAAAGAGCTTGAAGCTGATGCATAGTAGTGATATGGGTCGGTAGCTCTTCCGTTCATAGGGGGTTTTGCCAGGTTTCAGTACGGCAACTACTTTTGCCTTTCTCCATATGGCTGGGATTTGCTGTGTGGTGAGGCATGCATTGAACATCTCTAGGATCCAGGTGGTTGCTTTAGGTCCCATGTTCTTGAGAAATTCAGTAAGGATGTCATCAGGGCCGGCTGCTTTTCCTGATTTGAGTTGTTTGGTTCCTTGGTGGAGTTCTTCAGCAGAGAAAGGGCGAGTTAGGTAAGACATGTTCTGGTCTTGGGATGGCAGTCTGGTGGAGAAGAGAACTACTCCATTGTGTCTTCTCTTTTCTTTGTTCCGTCCATTTGCCACCAGTTGACTTGCCACCTGATTGGGTGTGACATTGCATTGTTTGGGAGGATCGGTCTTGTTTTCTCCTAGCCTTTTGATCGTGCTCCAGGCCTTTTTACTGTTTATTTTCATGTCTGTGTTCTCAATCATGTTTTGCCAGGCCGTCCTGCGCTCCATTCCAACCATATCAAGAAGTTGCTCCCCAATCTGAAGAGTTTGGTCATTGAACGGGTCAGAACTAAACATTACCTCATAGTCTCGGAGCAGACGTTTTGAGTCGCTGGTAAGACCAGGAAGGTACTTTGTGCGGCACCCCCGGGGGATGTGGAGGCATGCGGCTTTGTGCATTCGTTGTTTGAAAGCTGAGTAGTTCTGTGGAATTGGACGCAGGTCGGTTAGCATGAAGTCAAGAGTTTGTCTAAAGCCTTCCCAGTCAGCTTTGCGTAGATTAAATCTACGTTTGAACGGGATGTCTAATATACTTAGGGCTGCGCATAACCTGATGGAGATTGGTCGGTGTTGGGATTTGGGAATAGGGGATAAGACCCCCTTCTGAGCGGTATGGGATAGTTGGTTGGTCACAAAGCAGAGATCGGGATTGTAGCCCCGCTTCCACCTGGCACTGAGGAAGGACTTTGGGATCTTTGAGTCATGAATTAGTGTCAGGTCAAGTGATTGTGCCCAAGATTCAACGAGGTCCCCGTCTCTGTCATTTTCGGCATAGTCCCATCTTGTGCTATGGGCGTTGAAATCACCAATGATGATTCTGTGTTTTCTCAGACTGCTTGACGGTGGTTCAGTCCAGACAAATCTAAACCCAGGAGGTTTGTAGATAGAAGTAATCTGTATGTTGGGAAGGGACATTGTGATCAGTTCGATGTTGTGTTGGTTTGTGGTGTGGACTGCATCAACACTGAGGTTGTCTCTAGTGAAAATGGCAGATCCATACTTTTCATGTCAGCAATCAGCTTCATTCCGGGCAGGTTCGGTCTTCTGCTGGAGGTCTTCAGGTGTGTCTCCTGGAGGCACACAATGTCGTAATCTTCTGTTGTCTGGAATAGTAGTTTTGCCTTTACATTTGTGTTTACTTCAATGTTGAAGGAGGCAACAGCCAGAGCCGGTTCTGACAAGAGCCCGTGTTGATGACTTTGGTGTGGAGGCATTTGGAGGTTGGAAGGTAGTATCACAGAGAGATGAGATCTGTATGTGATGATATATCGAGAGTGTTGCAGAAATTGGCCTACTGAGGTTGGTGACCTCAGCGTTTCCCAGGATGCGTCACGAGGAGACTTTCTGAATGCATCCTACGATGATAGTGATAAGAAAATTGAGAATTTCGCCGCGTGTTCTATTTGTGAATCTGTGTTAATTTATCGTCCTTTGCAAAAGCCCTTTTGGAACACCACGTGAAATGTGCTACAATACAAAGTGGAACTTTGAAGGCTCAAAAACAGAAAACTTGTACCAAACCAGTAAAGAAGGACAAAATTTTGATACATGAAGCGGATTGTGTGAAGCTAAACCGGAAATTTGTGCTTTGGTCAGCTGAGGATTATAGACCGTTGAGCATAGCTTAAGAAAGTAGATTTTTGCCTGTTTTAGAGGATTTGATTGATATTGGACATACGTACGGACCTATAGACGCTAACGGGTTAATTGCAACCCGTAAAAATTTAACAAGAAATTATTTAGCCAATTTATACTCCTCCTCAAGTTCCATGTCCTCTGAGAACGTCGGCGATCATGCTTCTCCACAGATCTCTATTCTTCGCTTTTCTCAACATTTTCACCTCGCTTTGTCTCGTCCATGATGCGATACTTGACATGTATGTTATCCTTGGTCTTCCTCTTCCCTTTTCCCCGTCTACCTTCCCTGTCAACACCAGCTCCTCCAGTTTTTCTTTCCTTATCACATGTCCCAAAAATAACAGCTGACGTTTCCGTATGTTGAACTTCTGTTCAACATACGGAAACGTCAGTAGTTTTGGGTTATTTGACAGGAAACTCTTCTTTTTAATCAATTCGATTCAAACAGGGTAAAATAGGAATGAAATTATGTGTTGGTCAATGGGATTGAAACAAAAATATTTCCATAGGATATGAAAATAAATTAGAGTGAGTCTAACACTATGGATATTTCTGTGTGTGTGTGTGTGTGTGTGTGTGTGTGTGTGTGTGTTTGCACCATCGACACCAACTTTATGTCATTAAAAAAACAAACATTAAAAGAAATAAAAATAACTTACAGTCTTTTTAAGTGTGGTTTGCCTTGGAATACGGTACTATCTATTTTTTCAAGTCCTACGTCATTCAAGAAACTATTTTAGATACAACAGGAAAAAAGAAAAGAACATGATAAAAATCACAAAAAGTTAACAACTAGAAATAAACATTGAAGATAACATATTCTAGATCATACTTTATTTCATTACTTTTTTATTATTTATGATTTAATCTTTTTAGTCTTCTCTATTATTATGATCATCCAAAGAAAATTGAAGATGATTATTATTATGATAACCCTTATTATGAAAAAGTGAACAAATATTACTATTTGTAGTAGGTGGATTCCTTTTATGCACTGAAACTCATCAATAGGTTTCAATGTTTGAAAAACAGCAATGAAAAAGAAGGCACTGGAGAAAAAAACGTTCTAAATATCATTGATAAATCGTTTCTGTTAAGTCTCTTTTATATCCTGTATTCTATATGTTATGTATTCCATATAGAAATAAAAAGATAAATTATTCTAAAGTGCAGACATACCAGCACTTTTATTTTCTTATGGTCATTAACAATGGCACCTCATCTACAAGAGCTGCCTTTTCAATCACTCAGTTTCTTCTCTTAATACCATATTCTATTTCCTTCAAATAATGATACTATACTGCACCCTTCATCACAGCTGACAGAGTGAAAATGCAGGAAAAACCAATGTTTATCTACAACCTCAACATATTGCATGACTTTCGAACCCCCGAAATGCTTTAATTTTCTGATAGAATATTCCAGAATATTCTAATTTGCAACTAGAAACATTTGAGAAAGCTTTGAATTTTAGTCAAAGGTAAAATATTTTTTCTGAACAGAAAGCACTTATTGCACTTACAATTTGTTTCTTTTATGAATACAATTTCGAATATACCATAAACATTCAGATTTACACTATAGGCTGTAAAGTAGTTAATTTAAACACCTAATACTGCGTGTTACATTATTGTTTCTTTAAAACATATAAACATATACATATAACAGCTATGAACAAATAAAGATCAATGACTCCATAAAATAGCTATGTCTCCGAGACTTCATGCTTTTTGAAATAATCAAAATTATTTCCTTGAAGTAAAATTGTTTTTCTCGCTTCCTGTTTATCTCGCTTAAAATAAATAAAAACATTTTCTGTTCTGTAAAACAAGGTATTTACACCGATGGGTATAGTATTCTAGTGTTAGAGCTACGTTTTAATCACATTAGCTAGCAGAATTGGCATGAAGGTTTTTCAAAAACAATGCATTAAAGCCAATGAAATAGTGTGACTAATATTTACATCACTTACAGTTCTTCTATTTTGGAAAACTTGGAAAGAAACTCTTTTTTCAAAATTGGCATCTGAGAACCATAAATTGTCCTGCAAAAAGAAGAGCAAAAACTGATATAAAAGTGAAAAATAACAATAATCAGCTATTATTATTAGAATCGTTTATTCAGGTTTCTAAATTTGCAAAATCCTAAAAGACAGTGTGGCAAAGAATTTTCCTCTTAGCTTTCCCCACCAACTTCTGACTGATTTTAGATGGCCATTTCTACCATCTCATGTGAAATTTGCTCTTTTCAGTGGTGTGAATTGTGCAGTTTGAGAATAAACAGGCAAATATATGGAGAGCTCATTATTAGAACTGGTGGTGTGTTCAGGGTTACTCTTTCCTGCACTTGATGTATAGATAGATAGATAGCTAGATAGGTAAATAGATAGATGGGTAGATAGATAGATAGGTAGATAGATAGATAGAT
>RDPX01000120.1:599513-629513 GCA_003991215.1 Morbakka virulenta
CACTTTTTTACCATCACAAATGATGTGCCCCTCTTTGTCTTTGATTGTATCAACCTTAGGCTTAAATTTCCTGCTTAGGTTCCTAACTCCCTGATACAAGTCTTTGGTGGAATTTGTAATAGAATGCTCCTCTATGGATGAACACTGCTCATTGATATACCTCTCCTTATCGCGCCTCAGTAGTCTCTGCACTTTTCTGTGTTGGTCCATGTATATATGTTCGTCCTCACTGCTGTTCGATTTTCTAGACTTCAACTCTCTTCTCTTCCCTACTTCAGCGAGTGTCTCATCTGAAATCCAGGGAACATGCTTGCGTTTCTTGGTGCTGATGTGTTCTTTTGCGGATTTGAGAATAGCTTCTTTGCCTTCTGACCATAGTTCATCAGGTGTTTTCTCATCCTCTTCCTGGAGGAGTGCTTCAAATCTGTTGGTTATTGACACCAGATATTGGTCACTTAGGCAGTTGTAGTCCAATTTCAATGGTATTCGATTGTTGTTATTGAGTTTTGCCAGCTTCATCTGTAGATTTGCTACTAGTAGCTGGTGATCGGTGTTACAGTCGGCTCCGGGGCGAGTTTTCACGTCCTTGACACTACCTTTCCATTTTTGCTGGATGATGACATAGTCGATTTTACACAGAACTAAATTTCCAAGGTCATTTTCCATCTTCGGTTTTTCCTATTGGGGCTACCAATGAAGATAACTCTTCAAGAACATCATTTTTCATGTTTAAAATTAATATAAAGCAATAGTTAACAAAATGCCTTCCTACGACTGACAGACTGTATCTTTCGTTATTCTTCTAATCAATAGCTGCTTTCTATGCTTTCAATCCTTCCAATTTTAAAGATAATACCGACTTAAGAATGTATTTTTAAAAGCTATATTATCTCCTTCTCATTCAAAGTAAAATTGGTACTGGAAAATCGGAAAACTTTAATGATTTCGATTCTTCATTTAATTCGATTTTCGTTTTCTTTCCAGATTCGAATTTCAAGTGTTGTGCAGATACTCAGTTACTCTTTGTCATAACATATTACATCCTTCATTTCAAACATTGAAATTTTCAATTTTTCATCCAGCTTCCAGAGACAAAAGCTCCTTCTTTACTGGTTTTCATTCATGTTCTTCTGGCATCCTTGGATTCAAAGGCATTCAAAACAAAGCAAGTGTTGAAAATCCTTTACGTTATCGACTCAGTGGAAACCATAGATATAAGTTCCTGTTTCTAAAAAAGATGTTGTTTACAAATCACACCAGAAGATACTGTTGCAATCCAAGTGCAGCTACATAACATGTTGTAATTATTTAAAACTATTCAATTGGAGGGTATATATTGTCTTACTTTTAAACATTGTTTTCAAGGGTTAGAATACATATGAGATGTAATTAATTGTTAGGTTTTTGTCATTTGAACTAATTTTGTTGGTAACTGATCTCTATATCTAGACATCTGCTTTAACTTGTATTAATTAGCATTTATTTAATTTTAAATTTTTCAATTCTAAATGATCCAAAAATTGGAATGGTGTGGTAGAACACGTCTGAATGTTATGTAAGAAAAATCAAACAGGATTGCTTTTTTCCTCTTTACATAATTAAATAAATCTGTTCGGCTATTAGAAGCTGGGAGACATCTGGGAGCAAAGCTGTAAAATCAATGCCCTGGAGCTAGTTCAACTTTAATTAGAGATCCAAACAAAGAGACTGTAACTTTTTCTTTGTATCTTTTATTCCCAATAAATAATAAAGTAATAATTAGATAATAAACAGCTTTATTTAGTCTATATTTAAGTTAGGATAACTAACGTCTATCAGATCGATTTAGGTTTAATCCATTCAACAAAGACACCGGTAGACTTTCAAATTTCCTACTTCCTCCTTTTCAAATATCAAGTTAATGTGTCTCTAAGGCAAGAAGACTCATGCAAGAAGAAGGGTGCCCACCCCTACTCCCCCTGCAGTAACAAAGTTGGTGAAACTAATGGAGGAGAGATAGAGGGGGATATACACAAGGTGATTTTTTTAAAGCTGTCTCCTGTCACATCGCCTATTTTTGCTTATCAAACATGATGCAATGATGGAACATAAAACAAAGCGGATAGCCTGTATCACTATTGCTACGAGAAATAGAGTTGGGTTACAATACAGCATTGGTCGATTTTCATTACCAATGCGGCAATTTTTGATAAAAAAAACAGATGCATAATTTATTATTTACTAGCTCTTCCCTCTGTTGTTTTGTTCAGAATCAATTGGATGTGGCCACAAATAGTGGTTTTCTACTCACTATCAAGTTTTGCTTTTGTTCAAGCTAATGTATTTTGCTCTTCTTTGAACGTCTCTTTGATTGGGGTTTCTTTAATGTAATCATTTACTGATAAAAGCTAAACCATGATTTTTCCTACGACGCTGATAAAAAGTCACTATGATCAGATAAATAACAAAATTGTGGCCTGGAATTTATGCACGAAAGAGTTAGAGAGAGGTTTAGTTAATTAACTTTTAGGATACAATCAAACCAATGTGAAGGTTTTAATCTCATTTTTTAATTTTTTTGACTTTAATATTGAAATAAAAGACAGGCTATTACTGTTGAATATGGATTTGGTTGAAGATTCATTTATACGTCCAGATTTGACGGCCAAACACAAACGAAAGGAAGCGCTTGAACGTAAGAGACTTGCCGAATTGAAAAAGCAATTCGAAAAGGTTGTTCGAGAAGCTGAATACAAATTCAAAAGGAATGAAACTGTAGAATCAATTGAGCTATACAGCAAGGTAAGGATGTTTGCGTCTTTTCTTCATTGAATTCAAGATATTTTTTATAGAAATCAATAAAAAGATTTTGATTGAAAATACGTTTGTCAAATTGTCCATCAAAAGTGAAGTAAAATAAACAGACAAACATTCTTAGCATGTTCTAACTTGAAAAAATTGAAAATTATTAGCTTTTTTCAAATTTACATAGAGTTCATTTAGATTATTGGTACTGGTAGAAGTTTTATTACAGATATTCTTTAAAATCAACATGATTTTGTTCCGACAAGGAACAGTAAATCACTGTTTTTCATATTTATGCGTTTCTAAGCAACAAAATCGAAGTATTTGTGATTAAAATATCACTATTTATTTCAACGAATTTGTGTTTGATGAAAGTTAACCAACGTTTTCGTAAGTTTTTTATCATGGGAATACGAAAAGAAAACATAAAACAGTTTGATGTAAAGAAAATTCAATGAAACAGAATTTTCTAATTGAAAGAGATTTATTATTTTTGAGAGAAAAATTATTTGTTTACTTGTCTTGTTGACACTACAGAGAGCTCTGATGGAATTTTTTCTTCTTCTTTTGGCAAGAAAAATTGTAAACAAAATGAGATGCTATCATGTAGAAATGAAGAAACTGAATACTAAGAAATGAAAACGTTTGGATAATGTACGAAAGTTTATTTGCGAAAGATGCATTTATGTTGAAAATTATATAATAAAAGGTTGAATGGCATTGTGCTATCACAATGCATTGATATATTTTAGGTAGTGAAATCAGGGGCCAGGCTATGTAAATGGTAATTTTGGTATAGTGGTGTGTGTTTCTCAAATTTTAAAGTTACCGTCCAGCTGCATTAAGATCCAAGGGTCTTAAGACTCAACACATCACATTTTTCTTGTTTCTGTCTCAAGAAGCATCATTAATTCAAAGTAATTAATTATACCATTGCTATGTTTGGTATTTATGTCGTTCTTTAATTATGGCATTGTATGCTTATAGATTGAGTTTGATACAAAGTTTCAGTATTCTTCTGTTAGGACAAGAGTAAGTAGTCTACAATTGTGTAAGGAGTTGAAGTTTTGAAAATGGAAGTGAAGTATTTGTTTTTTTCACTATCAAGAATAGTAATCCTTTTTACCTTAAACATTTAGACCTCTGGTCCTCTGCATAACATCAGGCAACAAGAAGACGCCAACAGACTCGATCTTCAGCCAGGTCTTAAACATTTTGGTCCTAAATTTCAAATGCTTGCAGATCGTGCTCAAAAGTGGTTTGTCAAATTCTCATAGGTCTGGCCCTTTTTCTTCTTTCGGCTCTAAGTCTCTAAGGCAGAACGCGGCAAGTCAGTCAGAGTATGATAATGTTAAAGCATGTCCTGCAAGGTTCATTTGTTACTCTATCTAGCCATGAGACACCCAGGATCTCCCATTAATTCCATTGGTAAAATAAATTCATCTTTTGCATATTTTCTTCATTCTCTTCCATGTTTTACTGGCATACAGCGCGATGGAGGTTATTATATTCACCTGTTTTAACTTTCATAGATTTGTCAGCAAAACAAATGTTGCTCTAGCTCTGACTAATCTTGTGGTGTTTGTGTCAACCTCCCCAATGTTAGTCACAAAAAAGAGGAAATATTTTGCATTAAAGAAAATGTGACTATCACTCCAATGTATTTTGCGCCGTGGTAAGGATCAGTGTTACAATGTAAAGGCCTTTGAAAATGAAAACTGAGGCAGACAAGAGTTCTGCTTCAGTTTTCATTTTTAAACTTTAGTATAATATGTTTAGAGATCACGTGGATTCAGTTAGTTTTTCTACAATGAATACCTGTTTTGTTCAGGATGATGACTACGTTGATACTTGTTTACTCTGTATCCACTGTTCGTTGATTGAACGGAAAAGAGAATTTGGTGTTTTGTTTTTCAGATTTTACATGTTTTACCATCTCTTGAGCAAGCAACCTGACAATGGAAAAAAAGATTAAATATCTTCTGCTCATTTGATGAAAACAAGAAGGCAAGGGCTTGCATGCAGATCGAAATGACAAAAACGAGTCTGTAGAGAGATTGGGTCAAACATCTAAAATGTATTAGATAAAAAAGCTAGAGATAAATTAGAAACCATTGATGAAAGTGTGCTTAGATTAAGAGATAAAACGCAGGACATTTTGCATGACACTAAAAGAAGTTCTACAAGGATTCAACTCTAACTCACTTCAAATTAATACTGTTACTTACCTTTCGATCAGATTGAATTCTGTCAATGTTGGATGTTTTATTGGGCATAGTGAGAAAAGTGTACCTCCAATAAGAAGAGCGATAAAAGGTATTCTGCTATTATAAAGTAGTACTGTATGTAGAATTAATAAAACTAGGTGTGCATCCTATTTTGGATCCGTATATTGCATCATGGTCCGAGTCAAAGTTTGTATCATACCCTTAATCATACAGATAGATTACGGAATTTGAAAGAATGGATTTTTTCTTATAGCTCCATTATTTCACAAACTCTTTAGATGAACTGGGAGAAATCCCTAAAGCTGATCACGTTATTAATGATCATGTTATTAATTTTATAATGTCAAATGTTGTAAAAACATTTTTCACAATCTGTGGCATTAGTATTTTATCAAAGAGACGAGTTGCATAGTCCATTGCGTTGGCAAATGGGTTTACTACACTGGAGGAATCAAATGCTATTTTAGTCCATGAGACGACCTTTGTGGATAGGAGAATGGAATATTTTTTTCTGATGTAAAAGTAAATTTACCTCTAGACCATACATAAATAATAATTTCAATATTAAAAGGTCATAGTATAAGTGCATAACTGTTTGACAGATTCTTTCAATAATCTGTTGTCAAAGTAACCGTATTTGATAAATTTGGTAACCAGAATGAAGGAATCAAACTGACCAGGATTGGCTTCTAAATTTGCATTAAAGATTAAAAGGCTTTATTATTTCAATAAATATTAAATTTTTTTTTCATAACAAATTTCTGTTTTTGTGGACATAACCTACCAGGACAGAAACATACCCTCCCCCCCATTATAAGAGTAGGTATTTGTATCATCAAAATCTGCTTACCTCTTGTCTGATAGTGTTGCCAGGCTGGTGATCTTGTATCTTCTCTCTACAGAGTCTAGCTCTATGCATCTTCACATTTCTTTTAGTTTTATGCCCTATTTTTTTTAGTTTTCCATCTAGCATTTATATGGCATTTCATTCCGATGTAGATATTTTTTTATGTTTTAAAAATTAATTCTTCAAGAGCAATAAGACTAAAATTTTTCCTCGTTTTTCTCCTGTGAATTGCTTACTAAAAAGATTAAACAAGATGATTGAATACACCATTCACTTTTGTTTGGATATTACTTTTGATAGCTCTGCAATCTAATCTGATAAAATGACACTTTGATAAACATAACTCTTGTAATAAACACATTAAGTGTAAATTAATCATCTTACATATTATATTATATTGTTCTTGAATATTTATTATATTGAGGACTACTCTGCAGTCTGCTTGCTTGCAAAACCTCTTGCGTTACTCTGCATTCATTCGTTCGTTATCAGTTGCTTCATAAAATGCCTCATAAAGAATTCTTTTCTTTCTCTCTTCAAGCATATTTCCTTTGCTATTAACTTCCATCTATCTCAGTCTATTGTAGTAAATGATACTGCTTCCCCCTCTTCTCTGTATTACTCCCCTTCTTTCTTTTCATTTAGCCTTGCCCTCGTAGACTGTTGCTTCGTGGAGTGGGTTTTATTTCAATTCATCAATAATTTCTGATTTTGCTTTCTTACTCGTAGTGAGGTATTTCACAAAAACCGTTTGTTGCAAGTGTTTTTGTGGTATTTTGTCCAAAGGGAGCAGATTTCTTCATTTTATCTTAAAATTATTTATCAAATTTCAAGTTTTTTAATTAAACACTGCTATTCAAAATTAAGTTTCAAAACGAAATGTAAAAATTAAGCAAAAGATATTGTTAATCCATCAACACAAGTGACAACAAATCCACAATCAGCTTGCCAATCATTAAAAATGAAACTGTCCTTCAGCCATCTTACAATCAAAGCGCCAACTACCTATTAACGCAAGGAATGATAAATCTTTTTTGAGTTTTAGAGATTTCTTAGAAATTATTATTCCTATACTGCTTTAAAATACCTCGCCTTGGCTTTTCACTGCTTGGTATTATTATTATTATTATTATTATTATTATTATTATTATTATTATTCGTCTGCCAGGAAAATACACACCTTCTCACCAGGTGATTTGGTTTTTGCTGGAAAACTAAATGCAAATTATTTTTAACTGTGTGACACCCCCCAAGTCTTTGTGAGCAACAACAATGTCCATTATTTCCCCAAGTCCTCTGTTGGTGTCTGTCACATCAAAGGACTTGGATAATTATGAAATTGAAGCATTTCTGTTCTCTTTAGTCTTATTATCTGTCTTATATTCTTACTTACTGTTTTTTATTTATTTAATTGACTAATTAATTATTTAATTATATATTTAATTATTTTCTTATTTATTATATATATATGTATATATATGCATTTTTATTTATTTTTTTCCTCTTTTTACTTGTCTTGTATTTTTTATTTATGTGAACAGAGTCACCTTAACAATAAAACACAAACATTAAGAGAAAATGGTAAATAGGATATAGTTTCTACCTAACAGAGAACCTTGACTTTACAAAGGTTTGAGTTGGTTTATTTAACCTTAATCTGACCTTTCACCTAAACTTTGACTTGAACCTAAAGAACATTTGTTTTTGATAACTAATATCATTTGTCTTTCCTGGATATAATGGATTAACACCAAAACCAATAACATTGCAAAATTAAGATAGATTTCTGTACTGCTTCCCACACTGATGTGGATAATACTCTCTTTAATTAGATTGTCAAACACACCCATATGAAGTATAATTTACGTTAACACTTCAGCCACTTAAACTTCAAAGAATCAACTTCAATCCAATAAGTTTCTGTTGTTCTCTTCTTTCTCAGATTCTGTGTGCCATTTAAAAAGCTTAAGTACTTTTTTGTATATTGTTTTATCACTCCGGAGGTTTAAAGGTTTAACTAGCCAAGCAGACTAGAGCAGATGAAGAAGCAAAGACATTTACTCCAAGCAATAGCACAATATGTAAAATATTAATCCATTATTAGGGGATTACTATTACTAGCCCTCGTTGTTTACTTATTCAGGACTGTCTACAGTTCTGTCTAAGGTGAATAATTATATTATGTTGTAAATGCTTTAACAAAATTTAAGAGGGCATAAAATCCGATATAAAAAGTTGTGTTGATTAATATATTTGATCTTTAAGAAAAAAGATCTTAGAGGCCAGCTTAAAGGTCAAGAGTCCCTTTTATCGTTTTCATCAGGAAATAATGATTGGAGAGAAAGAGAGGAAAAGGTAGTTACAGAGAGCATTAATACTTGAATCAAGTCTCCTCAAAGTTACCAACATAAATATGCAATTGTGCACCAAAACGTAACACAGTATGTACTAAAATTGTTATCATACCTTTGAAACATTCAAGTGGGGGTAGTTTCGGCCAGTTTTATTGTGTTACTCTCGGGACAGATTCGTCAAAAATTGCCACAGTGTCAATGGTGGTCTATATATTTTATGTCATAGCATTTGCACTTTGAGACTTCTGGGTTTTTTTATATCTTGTCTGCTTAATTTAGTACGTACTGCTTTGCAAAGTCTTTTTCAAGTGAATTCGGTTGGATTCTACCCCTTATTATGCCGTTTGGAAAGGCTATAATCTTTCTAAAGATCATGCCAGTAGCAATGAAAATAATTATTTACCTTGTTTTCTCTATGGTCTATTTTTAATCCGTGTTATTATGTAGTTTAAATTTTTATACAGATTTCCTTAAACTAAAATGCAAAGTTTCGAGGATCTGTGACTTTAACGCCAGTAAATCAATAGTATTGTTAACTGGTTACAAAGTTCATTTCCTTAGTGTATATCATTTTAGAACCTTATGTCTTCTGTAAGAAACAGTTTCACCCCAATGAATTCCTAAATGATTCAACAAAAATTGGACGACACTTCAGCCCCCTATGAACATAGGTCTGAGACTTCAAAATAAAAATTACAAAGATAAAAAGATAATTTCTAATTCACAATTGAATTAATGGCTGGCTACTCATTGCCTTATTTATAAAAATAGGAGAGTTTAAAGAATTTCTTTTTTAACTTTTTAATCAGCATGGGAATTTGTGGTAACATCAAAAACAGATCTTAGAATTTACAAATATGTTAACGTACTGTACGTAATTTCTTGGAATACCTTCCTCTGAAACAGAGCAAAATTCTTAAAAGAAGCAGATTAGCTTCTCTGCATCGGTATCTTGTCATTCCTGGGAGACTGCAGTGTGCCGCTCTGATTATTGGATCTACACCAGCGTCTGGTGGGGATAGAAAGGTCAATTTGAGAGTGACAGTCCCTCCATACTGAGGGCAGGTGTAGTCTGTCACTGGTCTGTTTCCTTGACTTCGTACTTTGCTCCAGTATGTTGGGCAAGTGTCTTTCGAACTGAGGACGGTCTTTCTGCACAGTATTCCTCCCGGTCGAATGACGGAAGGCAATGCCTTTCCAAATGTTTGGATCAATTCACACGGCCTTCGGATCCCTCTTGCATACATCTTTTGGCACAGCTGTTGTCTTTCTGGACTGGTGTCTCTGAACCAGTCCTCCATAGAGGAGATCTTTTGGGATTCTGTCTTCGTTCATCCTCGCAGCATGACCAAGCTACTGCAAGCATCTCTATGAAATCAATGCGTACATACTGGGGATGTCAACTCACTTCAGGATTTTTATGTTTGGAACTTTTTTCTGACAGTTGTATGCAAAGAGTCCAGGACTCCTTGCCACACAAAAGTGTGCTCAAGAGGCAATTTCTGTACACCTGGACCTTGGTATGTTCCTTCACCTTGTTATACTACACTCTCTTTAACACTTTAAACATAGTAGCGACTGCCTTGCAAATGCGCTTGTTTACGTCAGAATTAAAAGAGAGGGTGTCGGAGATTATTTAGCCAAGGTACAAGAAGTCGTAGAAAAACTCCAGTTCATGCTCAGAGCTTGTGATGCTGGGAGGTGAGTCCACGCCCTGACAAATGACCCGTGTTTTCCCTAGGGTGATGGTCAGTTCAAAGTCTTGGCAGGACTTTCTGAAATGATTCATGAGCTGTTGAAGGTCCTAAGTGGGCAATGAAAACTGCATTGTAGGCAAAAAGGAAAGTAAGCAAACACTTCAACTAGATTTTGGCCTTTACTGTTAGTCTGGAGAGTTTTAAGAGATTTTTATCTGGTCTACTCCTGAGATGCCTTCTATTCAAGATCCAAAGGCATGCTTTAGTAGGACACCAAAGAAAATTCTGAATAGGGTAGGTGCCAGAACACAGCTTTGCTTCATTCAACTTCAAATGTTGTTTTATTGGTCTTCTTGTCAAATGTGGACAAGGCGACACTATAAACAGAATTCTTGAAGAGTTTCTACCCAGTAAATGTATCAGCATCTGGCGGGGTCTGGAATGATACCCTCGAGTTCTTGTGCAAATTCCTCCACTTGCTGATATTAATGCAAGTTAATCATTTCATTTTTGTATGGAATATTTTCTTTGTTTGTAGTTTTAATTTGCTACACACCAGTAAATGGTCAGTGTTATTGCAGGGGACCTGATAGCTGCCTGTGATCTAGACGTTTACAGTG
Source organism: Morbakka virulenta (assembly GCA_003991215.1). NCBI lineage: Eukaryota > Metazoa > Cnidaria > Cubozoa > Carybdeida > Carukiidae > Morbakka > Morbakka virulenta. Next base: position 610,044 of record RDPX01000120.1, read on the forward strand.
GATTATTCACAAAGACTACCTTGATGGTTATGGCCAGGTCATCGTTGAACGTGTCCTTAGCTTCTGCATTGGACTTCAGAGTTAGCATATAGGCACTGATAAGGATGAAGTTTCCCGCTAAAAAGTGGAGCTGCAGGAACAAGATTATTTCACTTTCCTGGATTTGTACGGTGATGAAACCCAGAAGAGTATTCTTGACCGTAAATCTGACACAACGTTCCCTTGTCTTGCCTGTTGTTTTTCCCTGCCAGAAGGAGAAATTTCTCTCCTTCACAACTCCTTTACTTAGCAGCCTCGTCTACACTTCATGTGCTTAACGAACGATAGCGAGGCAGTAACGTGCTAGCTGGTGGTTGCCCAACTTAAGACAGGAGGCAGCTGGTCAATGAGATGGAATAACCCCTTCCATCTTCTAAAGCGGCTCCCTGTGTAATACTCTACGGCAATTGAGCTGTTAAGACAGGTAGCCTGCTGTTTCTTTTGTTGTACCAACGCTCCAACTTAGAGTATCCTCTCCTGTACATAAAGCCTGGTGAAAGTAGCTATGAAGGATAGACTATTGCTCATGCAATAAATTCCTTTTCTTCCCCACCTAAGGTGTATATACACTGATCACATTCAGTGGTTTGATCTCCAAATTTAGTTTCAAGCTCATCACTTTGGCAGAGGTTCTCTCTAGCCTAACACACTTCATGCATGGCAAGGTCTCAATACTTTTGTTGCCCTCTTCATTGTCCTTTCCATCTTGTTTTCTGGATGCATAATATATCAATGTGTCTTCTTTTTATCATATCTCCAATTTCCCGTCCTTTTCCATTCATCGTTCCGGTGTTCAGTGTAGCAATCCTCAACTTTATTTTCCTGGCCTTTTCCATCTCCCGTGTTTGTCTCCTTTTTTGCCTCCTCTTCTTTTCCCTCTTTAAGGCCTTCGTTGTCCAACACCCGTACAGTTTCTAGCATTGCCCTGCTGGTCAGTGGTGCTGGCGATCGTAGTTGTTAACCAGGGCCTCGACCGATCAATACAAAATGACTATTGGTAATCCGCATAATTTGATATTGCCAGGGTTTTTTCTACAGCCGCTTCCTTTACTCGTTTCGCCTGCAATTTCTCCTCTTTTGCCAGTCTTTTTTTATTGTATGAATTAAGAAAAAGTTGTCTTTTGTGTTTGCATTCACAATGCAAGAAAACACATTCAAATAAACTCTACACCCTTCAGTGTGGATATCTACAATCTAATATTCTGAATTACTACAGTCGGCATAAATTCCCCATAACGCTCGAATCTTCCTTCTTATATAACAGGTGATTCTACGAGAATTGTTTTAAATATCTTCCTTATTTTCCTTACGTGAAAGCTTTCAAGCGATCTACATGTAGGTCTTTTATCTCTTTGAATTGTGCTGCCGTTGCTGTCTTGTAGCTGTACAATAAACTTAAATTTTACGAAAATTTGGTTTAGGAAATTGAGTTCGTTAGACGCAAGAATTGCAAGGATAAGCTCTAAAAATTGAGAAGAAATAGTGGCTTTTTATTGCAAGTTCTTTAAGTTAAGCTGCAGGTTTAGAAATTCATAATGACTTGCCAATTGCACTCCATCAATCTGACAGTTTTACAAAATTTAGGAAACTTGCAATCAATTATTTTAATGTGGAAATACTGATCATTTTAGTGCTTACTTACATTTTCTTTTATTTTCTATTTATTTAATATATATTTTGATTCAGGACACATACTAATAACAGTGTATGTAACACCGAAATAGTTCAATCCTGTATGAAGATTTTTGATAAATAACTAAATAAGAAAATAAATACATAAATGAATAAACAGATAAATAAGTAAATATACAAATAAATAAATAATAAATAATAAATAAATTGCTGATATAAACATAGTCTTTCAGGCAGTTAAGGTGAAGTTTAAAACAGTAATTTACCCTACATCATTCAAGAGCATCTAAAATATGTTGTAAAAATGCATTTTTAATTATCTAGGCAGTAAAGTGTTTCATAAATAACATTTTTCTTGAGTTTTACAATAATAATTTATTTCTATCCAATGTTGTACTGTACTGTTATTCAAAAAACCTTCACATTTCTGCTCCTGTACAATTGTTTGGCTCCCTGTGTTTTGATAACTTTTGTTGCCATGGAAACTAAAAACTGCTCCACAAAAGGCAGTTGCTGTTGTATTTCAACAAACAGTTGGAAATATTTGCGAAACCATCACTTACCCACTTCAATTAGCAGTTTGACCTGGTTAGTGCTCATCATAAAGACATGAAAGAATCTTATGATGACGACGAAGAGGAGCAGGAGGGGCCAAAAAGCTCATTTGGTGTATATCTAGCAGAAGGCGATGCACTCTATAAACAAGGGGAATACAAGAAAGCAATCGAAAGCTATACACTGGTATGGTAACCCAGTTGACTGGGCCTTGATTTCCATCCGATTGAAGTCATTAATAACATTTTCAAATATATTCAGAAATTTTATTAGTGGTAGCTATCAATGACCAACTTTTACATGTTACTTTTTGCCTGTCGTAAAACCACGCTTTTCAATTATCATGTGCTATGACATTAATACTATACACCCCTAATAGGACCTACCGTGTGTATGGTGTTCAAGTTTCCAGACGAGATGCAGAACATGGTTAAGCAAGTGATGTTCTATTGTTTTTGTATAAATGTTATGGTGTGAACATACACGTATGTTCAGTACATATTTTTTATTTCATTGTATGTGGACAACTACTGTTTGTTCTCAACTCCTTTATTTAGCTTATTTGTGTACCCTTATGGCTGGAGTGTAATATTTCTCAAAACACAATGTGCTAAATTTTTATACTATAACCGTTTCACGTATAAATATGTTCAGAGTGACAGCATATTTCCTTTACTTTTAGGAATGGCAGAATGTATTTATGTGAGCTTTGAAATCCATATGATGGACAGTTGATATATTAACATTTACTTAAAGGTAGTTTCCTGGGCACTTGCTATTACTCCAGATGAGTCTTTAGCAGTAAGAAAGATAAAGCCAGTACATCAAACTATAAAACTGAGCTTTGTCAGTCTTGACTATCCGGTATACTGCTTCTACCTTTGAGTATACACACCCAAGTATTATTTCCTTGTATATGGTAAAATATATAAATGTGTTTGTCATCCACAGGGTTCTGTGAGCTTTTTGTCTTTAAGCTGTGGTGTCTGTATGTTATATGTGGCATAAAGTACAGTGATAAGGCAATTAATACAACCTGTAACTCCTGCCACAATCCCAGCTTTAAATCAAACACAATTAACCAGATCATCATGGTATTGCTATGTTTTTGAAGTAGAACCAGAATAGCCACCAATGCAGCAATTCTAACAAAGCTCAACCATTATTGGCAAATTAATTCGACAAAGTAGGACCTGAATTACTACCTCCAACAAGGGACTTCAACCTTTTTAAGGAAACATGTTGTGTGGTAGATATTTAAGAAGATATTGGGGGCAACTTATTTGGGGTATTGCAATGGATTTAACATAACAGTCAGTCTTTATTTTTATTATTATTGACAATATTTACAAAATGTAAATATTGTCAATAATACTGTCAATAATACAATAAATACTGAAATGTGAATAGAGACTATTTACATTTCAGTACTTTGTATACAATAAAATATATAAATACTGTTATCAACATGTGGCCTCTTAGAGTGTACGTGCATCTCTTAGTCGTTTTTTTAGCTTAATATTTAAAAGTTCAGTTGGTGTGTCAAAAATAAAAATTTGTGTAGTGTTAAATATGAAATCATAGAAAAGTTTTCTTTAATGAACTTTTCTTTCCTGTGAAATCTCTGATGCCATTGTGTGAGTCTTTCTCTTGTATAATTTCTGAAACCACTCCATTAAGCAGAAATAAGAGAACAAGAAACAATATTGAACTTTATGGACTCAGATGAAGATGACTCAGATGTAAGAGCTTTATCATGTCATGAGTTGTAAGCTTTTTTGAGCTATGTTTCCAGAGATACTTCTCCCATCATCAGGCTACTGAAATGACTAGATACAGCTATTTTTTATACTTTGGTAGTGTGGATGTACGTATAGACAGGGCCCAAGTTGTTTCAGGAAGTGGTGCCATACCTATGTTGTGCGTGTTGTGTTTGTTGTGATTCTTTCTTTAGTGCTAGAAGCCATATTACTGGAAGGGTGTAGGATATACTGTCAATGTTTTAACCCACATGACCTCATGAAAGAAGAAAGACACTTTCAAAAAAATATATATAAGATAAGATAAAACACGAAAAATAAGAACTGTGATTGCAACTAATAGTTTCACGATATTTTGATCATCAGGCAAGCTACAAATTCTGTACATGCTTTTTATAAACAAATAAAGTAGGCGGCTCATCAAAAATAATAAAAAAATTACAGGTGGTAACTTATTACAAGGTGTTAATGTTCTTGGAAAGAAAGGAAGTCCCATGTCAATACGGTTTAAGATTACTAAAGAGTGATTTATTTTCAAATTGGGTAGATAGGTGTTTGGCTGTTTGATCAGGAAAGGAGGTCCCATGTGGTTAGTCATTAGGTATGAAGTTGCAGAGGAGGAATTTGTTTTCGTGTTTTCATTTTGAAATAAGTTCTGACCTTTTGTTGAGAAGTTGGTTTTTGATGGTGTATGTTATAATGAAGATTTTTTCAGTGAGACAAAGGAGGCATCTTTTTGTGCTGTTGTTGTAATGAGGGGCTGATTTTAGGATAGACCAAGATATTTCGGGTGCTTTTCCTGTGGGTGGTGCCAATGATACTGTTGCCTTGTAGATGACGTTTGGTGTAGTGCATTTTCCTGGAAGAGGTCAAAGTTTTCCATAGTTGATCACTTTGTCCATGGTGACCCATTGTTGAATAGAAGAGATTTTCGGAAGTGGTTTATAATTTGGATGCCTTTGTCATCAATGTTAGTATAGGATTGTGCAAAAGAAATGGCATTGTGTAGTATTGATTGAGTTATAGAGGGGTAATAGTCTTTAATGTCCAGCTGTGTGAATGTGTATGATTGTTTTGATTTGATGAAAAATACAGCATCAGCCATCAAGTCATTCAACAACATCAAATCAAAACATAATCAAAATAACTGATTTGAAATAACTATGACTCAATCAGTGTGTACAAAATAGATGTACAACCATCAATGTGAACTGAATTGGTACAAATGAATAAATCCCAACAACTGCTGGATGCACATCTTGGTAAGTAAGTAACCAATGAAAAGTAAGTAGTAATATATATATATATATATATATCAAACAGCAGTGATGACCAGAACAACTTGTTCCTCACTGTCAGTTGTGCTGCTGGTTATGTAAGTAAGTAAATAATAAAACAAGAATTTTGATCAAAATCCTTGACAACTATCCTTGACTGCTATATATTTATTTAGAGGACAGGATTAAACAAGCTTAATTAATTAGAGAGGAAACCTGTAGTGGCAGTTATAGTAGTGGAGCTTTCTTAATTCATTTGGGTATAAACAAAGTATTTCTAATACACCACAGGCATTGGAGTTGCAGGATGGTGATAAATTTTGTCTTGTTGCAAGATCCAAATGTTATCTCAAGCTTGGTGACCCACAATCAGCTTTAAAAGATGCAGAGGTTGCTTTACAGGAAGACAAAGAATTTAACAAGGTAAGTTCTTTGCAGTATTTATCTTATTGATTAAAAAATGAAACTAATACAATATAATTTCTTTCAATTTGAGTGTGGCATTTTTTTCCTGAAATATTAGAGCATTATGAAATCAGTTTATTTTAATTTATTCTGCCCATTTTTGTACACCAACTCAACTTTTCATATGAAGACATTGGTACCCTTTGTATTGCTACATATGATCAAGTCATCCACAGGTATTAAGTTACATTAAGATTATGAAAAATAGTGTAATAAGATGTACAATATTGGAGAAAAAAATATTAAAGCAATTCTTTATTTGCCAGCTATTGTAAGTATTAGAAACTGCTAGGACTCTGTGCATTGTTTCTTGATGATAGATAGGTAGGTAGTTAGATGGATGGATAGATAGATAGATAGATAGATAGATAGATAGATAAGTAGAGAGATAGATAAATAGATAGATAAATAGATAGATAGACAGATAGATAGGTAGATAGATAGGTAGATATAGATAGATGGATAGATAGGTATGTAGATAGATAGATTGATTGATTAATTGGTCAGTTGATCAATAGACATGTCCAACAAGACTAACTGTTATCTTGTTGGCCATGTCATAATTAACAGAATATAAAAAAAATTAAATTCACTAAAAAAGGTTTATATACCTGTATCCCACAATTAGCTCACTCCATTGTCTGTCTGCATGGTTGGACTAACATGTATAATAATAGGCACCTAAGAAGAAAGGAATATTCAAGTGAAATGCCTGATTGAAAAATGACCTTTTTAATATTCTGGAGTCAATTGCTGTACAGAATGTGGCCATCATTGCTATAGGTACTGGTTTATGGCTGGATCAGTACATATAAATTTTTCACATTTTATACTTCCTAATTCCTCTTTATCTCTATCATTGTCATTTATATACTTCAACCTACAGGCCTGTTTTGCTGCATAACATCTTATAAGTGCAGCTTGTAGTTGATTTTATTTTTGTACCCCCATACAAAGTACTCTCATTAAATGGAAGGTGTTGGGCATCCACACAATCAAAAATGAATGGTGCAATGGATCAGAGTGCTGTAACTGAAGAGCAGTGAGCATTGTATAGCAACAAAGGATATAATTACTGAGGTTACATATTACTTTAAAACACTACTTGCAGGGAGTGTATAGAATCTTATTAATTTGTTTATATATTAATTTCTCTCTCACAAGTGGCCTATCCAATGATGTTGGTGACCATGAAAATGTGCCAGATTGTCCTCTCCTTTGCCATACTTAGAAGCCCAATCATCTCCACTCTGGTCCAGGGTACAATAGCCTACTCTTTCAAAATGTTATTCTCTGCTGTCCCTATCCCTCTTCCCTTTGAGAAATAAACTCTCCAAACCTTTCTCATACAATTGCAAAAAAACTCCAGTTGCTGCTTCCTCACTCCATTTGAAATAACTCTTTGTCCACCTGCCCTCTATAAAACTGTTAGTGGTGTGACTTGTCCATGGGATTCTCATCATTCACCTGAGAAACCACATTTCGCTTGCTCACAAATGATCTTTAACTTCCATGGATATTGTCCAGCTCTCACAGCCATATTTCAATGTAGGCAGCACATAACAGTCTAGAATTCTGATTCCTGTTTTCAAAGTGATCTTCATGTTCCATAGAAGGCTGCTCATTCTTTTGAGAGTGCCCTTTGTAATTGATATCCTCCTCTTTATCTCTTTGTCACATCTACTTTTCTATGGTATCAAGCTTCCAAGGTAATTAAATCTTTCCTCCTGCTTCAATGTTACCATGGATGTTGATGTTGAAGATGTCAACATCCAAAATGACACTCTGAAGCAGATATAGTAAAATATTTTTGCCATAATAGAACCAATTCATACAATAATACTACTCTGCATACAAGGTTCAGTTTTGTTCAATATACATTAATAACAATTACTTTGAATTTTTTGAATGCTTATGGAGTATTAACAATTTTGAATTTATTTGAAAGGGATTGTACCAAAAGGCAGAAGCCCTTTACTCCATGGGTGATTTTGAGTATTCACTGATGTATTATCACCGTGGACACAAATTGAGACCAGAATTGGATGAATTTAGACTTGGTATTCAGAAAGCACAAGAGGCAATTGATAATTCTATAGGAAGTAAGTAGTCAACCTTAATTTATTCTTTTATTTTCATTATTTTCATGTAAAAATTTCTCCTGTGTTTCCTTATCAAGTTTTCCAATGCTTTTAAAGCAAATGATTGAAAATTAGTTTCAAAATTAGGAACAAAGTCTTGTGCCCTTAAGAGAAACTTTGTTGTGTCATTGAGGACTTTCATAGCTAGATGTTCTTACTAATGGCAACCAATGGCTTTTCTTTACTCTATGTTGATGATGTGCTGGTGTATCTATCATCACATTTCTTTGAATGTGTTACATGTGTTAGTATATATATAATCCTGGTATTTGAAATACCATGTTTCCATTTATAGTGAGGAGAATTTTTGTAGTCACTCTTGTGATTGATACCTTCTTAGCTTCATATAGGGAGTATTTGCCAATTTGAAGCAATGTCAAAAGCCATGATCATTTACATAATAGTTCCAACAATCACTTATCATTGGATAAAGTTAGTAATAATACCAATGTTCATTCAATTTCTCAAGTAAATGCCCCTTAGTTTTTCTTAATTTTATGTGAATGAATTAGTAGTTTTAGAGTGTACTTATTGAAAATGTTTTGTAAATTCTCTTTGAACTATATTTTTATAAATTGGTATAGATCATTCTTTTTAGAAATTTTAAAGTATTGTTTGGTGTTTGGTATTGTGCATCAGAATGCAAATCTGTATTCTGAAACACAATAGCAAATATTAATTAATTTCTAACTGAAAAGGTTTTTTGTGATGACTAATACTTAACCATCATCATCATGTACGGAAGGCTCATGTTTTAGCCACCATGGCTTCTTTCGTCGTGGCTTGCCATTTGGTCTGGTCCTGAGCTGCTCTGTATGCTTGTACTATGGAAAGTCCTGATTCTTCTCTTACATTGCCCGCATACCTTGTTCTTGGTCTTCCCCTTTTTGTTGTTCCATCAACCATACCAAGGATCAGTTCTTTTTCCAGGGTGTCACTTCTTAGTATGTGACCTAAGTATGAAAGTTTTCGGCTCACTGTGGTTGGGAGCAGTCGCTTGTGACACTGTATTCTGCGCAAGACTTCCTCATTTATTACTCGTTCAGTCCAGCTTATCCTTAATGCTCTTCTATTGCACCACATCTCAAAGCTGCGGAGTTGCTTCCTGTCACTCTTCTTGAGAATCTACGACTCACAACCATAGGTCACAATAGGAAAGACCAGTGCTTTTAGTAACCTGACTTTCGTTTTCCTAAATATTGATCTATTTTTCCAGACTGTTGTGAGTGCTGATGTTGCGTTTTTGGTGACAGNGTATGTGACCTAAGTATGAAAGTTTTCGGCTCACTGTGGTTGGGAGCAGTCGCTTGTGACACTGTATTCTGCGCAAGACTTCCTCATTTATTACTCGTTCAGTCCAGCTTATCCTTAATGCTCTTCTATTGCACCACATCTCAAAGCTGCGGAGTTGCTTCCTGTCACTCTTCTTGAGAATCTACGACTCACAACCATAGGTCACAATAGGAAAGACCAGTGCTTTTAGTAACCTGACTTTCGTTTTCCTAAATATTGATCTATTTTTCCAGACTGTTGTGAGTGCTGATGTTGCGTTTTTGGTGACAGCAATCCGTTTCTTAACTTCAGGTGAATCGTTACAGTCAATAGTAATGAGGACTCCTAAGTAGGTGTATTGCGTGACAGATTCCAGAGGCTGACCATTGACAAGTATACTGTGTTCATCGTTGGTTTCTCTGGACAGGATCTTCAATACCTTAGTCTTCTTCACATTCAATAACAGTCCAGCGCTTTCCCAGCTTCTTATCACTCTGTCTACAAGATCTTGTAGTTCCTTCAGCATACTCGCTATCAACACTACATCATCGGCGTATCTCAGATTGGTTATACTCTGTCCTCCTACTTTTACACTTGCTTCAAAGTCTTCCAGTGCTTCTCTCATTATGCATTCTGAATAAATGTTGAAGAGGTGTGGGGAGATAGTACAGCCCTGTCTCACGCCTTTTTCAACCTGGAACCATTCAGAATCACCATGTTTTGTGCAGACTTTCGCTTTTTCATCCTTGTACAATCCCATTAGCAGTTGAATGATGTGTGTGGGTGCTCTGATTCTCTTCATACCTGCCCATAATTTATCATGTACCACCATATCAAAAGCCTTTAAGTAATCTATGAAGCAAAGGTATAAATCCTTGTTCCGCTCTCTGTTCTTTTCTATCACCAGCTTCAAGTTGAGGATTTGGTTTCTGGTACCTCTGCCTGGTCGGGACCCTGCTTGTTTTTCTGCAATCTCTTGGTCCAGTGTTGTTTTCAGCCTTTTGGCAATGATTTTCAATAGGATTTTGCTACTATGGCTAATTTTCCTGTTGTTGCAACATTGTAAAGTGTCTCCCTTCTTCGGGGTTGGGATGAATACCGAATCCAACCAGTCTTGAAGCCATCTCTTTTCCTTCCAAATCTTGGTGCAAAGTTGTGATAGAAAATTTTTTCTGCTTCTCCCAAGTTCTTTATTAACTCTGCGGTTACCTCGTCGTCTCCCGGGCTCTTTCCTGCCTTCAGTTCTTTGATTGCCTCCCGAACTTCTTCCAGTAGTGAAGCTGGCTCGTTTTCCATGTCTTCCATCTCTAGGTTGGAGGGTGGTATGTTGTTATTCCTTGCATATAGAGTTTCGCAATACTCCTTCCATCTCTCGCATACCTTTTCTGCATCGCAGATAATGTTCCCCTCTTCATCTTTGATAGTATCAACGCTTGTCTTAAACTTCTTCATTGACTTCTTTACTCCTTGATACAAGTCTTTGGTAGAGTTTGTAATGGAGTCTTCCTCAACTTTTGCGCATTGATCGTTTATATATTCTTCCTTGTCGCGCCTCAGTAGTCTTTGCACTATCTTGTGCTGGTTCTTAAACTTTTCTTCGTCTTCTTTGCTCTTCACTTTAAATGGTTTCAACTTTCTTCTCTTTTTTACTTCAACCAGTGTCTCCTTGGAGATCCAGAAAGCCTTCTTCCGATTCTTTGTGGTAATATTTTCTTTTGCAGAGTTGAGCAGAGCTTCCTTCCATTTTGACCATAACTCATCAGATGTCTTCTCATCTTCTCTCGTCAGAAGTGCTTCGAATCTGTTGGCGATTGACACTCCATAGAAGTTGTTCAAGCAACTGTAGTCAAACCTCTTAGGTATGTGCATTGTATTGTGTGGCTTTGCAAGCTGGAGCTGAAAGTTGGCAACTAGTAGCTGGTGATTGCTATGGCAATCAGCTCCAGGGCGTGTTTTTACATCCTTGAAAAAGTTGCGCCACCTTTGCTGGATGATGATATAATCGATTTGATTTTTTGTCTTGCCATCAGGTAATGTCCATGTGTACTGATGTCTGGGATGGTGTTCAAACAGTGTGGTTGCGATTAACAAATTGTTTGTGTTCCAAAATTCAATTAAAGCACTCCCTCTCTCATTTCTGTCTCCGAGGCCGTATCTACCCTGTGCTGCCGTGGACGTGTTTTCTTTTCCAACTTTCGCGTTGAAGTCTCCAATCATGATTAACATGTCTCCGTTTGGAATGGACTCGATCATTTCTTGGAGCATCTCATAGAAATGCTCCATTTCTTCGTCGCTTGCGGCGCTTGTTGGTTCATAGGCAACGATAAGAGAGAGATTGTAAGGGCTTGCTTTGAACTTAATATACAAGATGCGGTCGCTGATTGGATTAGAACCTATGATAGATTTGGCCACTGTCTTTTCTACAATTACTCCTACTCCGTGGCTGTAGCCTTCGCCCTCTTCCTTTCCCGAGAAACAGATGGTTTTACTTTCCGCTTTGAAACTATCTTTCCCATTCCACTTGGTCTCGCAAATGCCCATGATATGAATGTTACATTGGTTCATTTCGTCGCAGACAATCTTGAGTTTTCCAAGTTCTTTCATTTTCCTGACATTCCCTGTTCCAATGTTGAGAGGCTTTCTGAGTTAAGTTCTTCCAGTAGTCCACTTGTCATTGTCAGCCAGGTTGATCACTGAATAACGCATCCCTTGTTGTCCCACGCGACGGACGATGTGGTATGGATTTCTTGTCTCTGTAGTCATGACGAATGAAGTGGTCTGGAGGTTGAATAGTGGTGGTAGGGCCCCTAGCTTCCTTTCCACTACCGCAGACCCTGTACTAGGGAGGTGCGCCCAACTGTTCTCCTATTTATTGGGTCTTCCACCTGGCCGCGCGATACACCAGCCGCTGGTCGGATAGTAATGACTCTTCCGCCTGGATATATCATAAGACGAGCTGCTGCCCTTGCCTTCACCGTATCCTTGGTTGGGGAGCTTCGGGGTTACTCGACTTGCTCAAGGTCTACCCCAAGACTGTGCAGGGAAGGAGCGTCTCACACCTCCTTGCAGGTTAAAGGTTGTCCAAGGAGAACCCCCCGCTGCGTACCCATTAATACTTAACCATGACACTGAAATTGTTATATCACTTTTAAAACTATTTTGCACATGAACAAGGCTTAGAGAAGTTTTCTTTGGTTGATTGCAATTATTTTTTCACAATATCAAAGTTTCCTATGGTGACAACAAAAACCTTTAGCTGGAATTCATTCATTTTCCTCTTTATTCTTATTATTCAAAGCACATACATCTCTTGCATTTACTCTAGCTTTATCATAATGCTTGGCAAGGTATAATGATGGCACCTTTTTAAGACATAGAAACTTCAGCAGTACAGAGCAATCTTTAGGTTAGACCTCTACTGGTACAACTAACTCCTAAAATTGGTGATGTAGCTCATGCTACAACTAACGTCTTGTTCTACTATGACAACTAGTGCTTCCTTAACAGCCTTTTCTCTATTTTTACTGTAGATGCTGCAAATGTGAAGTTAGAAAATAAAGGAGACATGTCCTTCTTCAACAAACAAGATGATATGGTATGTTTTTCTTTGTCAAGCAATACACTTCTATGATTGTAAAATATGGTAAACAAATTCTCCTGGAATCATTTATTTTGACATCCCACACTTAAAAATTGAGAAATCATTAAGGGAATACAATCTTTAAAAAATGTTCTTTTTTTATAGAGAAATGAAATGTAAGCATGAAAATGTCATTGTTTTATTATTTTTTTCCTCAGTTCTAACACATGAGGTCAGATCTTACACCTTAGTATATAGACAAAACAATGAACTATCAAGAATCAAATATTCTACATTCTTTTTTAATAAAATAGTAAGTTATTTGTTTTATATCATCAAGTAGGATAAAGCCAGTCACTGTGAGTATACTTCAATATGTAAGCTAATAATTCTATAAAATTTTACTATTAAGTATTGAGAAACATTTTTCATTTTGTATTCAAGTTTAGATTGTAAAATATTGTTTTTGATATTTTGGACTGGGTTGTTGCCATCATAATTATCACCATAACTGGAGTGCATTATCCTCACATACTGAATTATCATGACAATTTCTGTCATTGAATGTTTGTTTACATTTATCTAATGATAAGTGTTTCAGAAATTTTCAAGGCTGTTAATATTGTTAATTGGCAACTCCGTTCATCCAGAAAGAAAAAAAATTAGGGGAAAACAGTGACACTGGATGTCAAATAAGGCTGTGTTGATTGTGGCAGGAAATGGTGTGGTTTTTGAAGTCATGAATGTTTGCCATTGGAGCTGTATAGATTCTTGTGAATGTCATTTAAAATTAAGTCAGATTACAACTTAAGTGGCAGCCAAGTACCTGTATCTACCTGTCACCAAAGGCTATGAATCAGTTTATTTGAGGTCAGAAAATGTTTTTCTCAGCCAGCCTATGAGCATACACAGTTCATTGCTAAGTACACATGTCAATTATATTTTTATGTACTAATTATGGGATTTGAAATCACAGTTATGTGCATTTTTACCTTTTTCATCCTTATTGAGCCTCAGCAGTTTCCAGTGAAGGTAGCACACAAAGCTTTATGGTCCATTACAACTGTGAAAGATGAAGATCTCCAAGCCAGGTAATTACAAAAACAGTGAAATCCGAAGTCTATTTCCCATTGCTTCACAGTCAAGCTGTGGATGATGAATTTCTGCAATAATCGTTGTGTATGATGTAAAAGCAACTACTTAGACCAAGCATGGCATCAGGCTAGTTTGAACAATCATCTGCAAATACAAAAAAACAGTTTAGTCATATCAAAGTTCTGAAGTAATACATGTTTTTGAAGGCATGTATGCATTCGAAAGACTTGAATCTGACCCTGTCTTTGGTTAGCTGCCATAAGGGTTGTAATTCATTGGCAAACTTGGGGAGAAAGTCAACATAGTGGTAGTTGTGAGCTTGGTACCATAAAGAGGTTTAGAGAATTGTTTCCTGCACTCACAACCAAAGAAATTTCGCTGCTTACACTTGGTAGGCTGTTTAATAGCTGTATCAGGAGTGCATTGCTTTGTGGACAAGAGCATTGGACTCTCAAATAAGAAGAAAAGAAATGACTGATGAAGAAAATGAATGATCTATTCATTACCTTCAAAGTGCAACAATTAAAAAACAAAAGAGTTAGCACAACACTTCTATTACAATGCATGAAATTTAAAAACTTAGACTCAGCATTAAGCTACAACAGACCAGGTTCATTTTGACATTTTAGGCTAGGAGTAGTCGATTCTTTTGTCTACCTTGGTAGTTCTCAATCAAGGGAAGGCTCTCTTGATACTGAAATCCACAGACGAATTCAGAAGGCTGCTGTTGCATTTGGAAAGTTAGAGAATACAGTTTGGTCTGAGCATAGCATCACAAATAAGACAAAAATTTTCGTTTGCAAGACCTGTGTGCCAACCACACTCTTGTATTCATCGGAGACATGGACACTGCATCAAAGGCACACTAAATGGCTTGAACGATTTCACCAAGAATGTTTAAGACGTATCTTAAACATCAAGTGGCAAGCACAGGTGCCTGACACTGAGGTCCTTGTGAGAGCTTGTTGCTCTAGTATCGAGACCCTTACAGTCAGATCTCACATGCGTTGGGTGGGCCACGTGGTTCGAATGGAAGATTGTAGGCTGCCGAAACAACTTCTTTATAGGGAGTTGGAAAATAGCAAGCGCCCTCAACATAAGCCTAAGAAGTGGTTGAGGGACTGCACAAAGAACAATTTGAATGTCCTGCAAATCAACATTGACACGTGGGAAGAACTTACAATACCAAGGCCGGAGTGGCGAAAGCTTGTACGTGAAAGTTGTGATGCTCTTGAGGAAAGAAAGCAAGCCCGCAACAATCTGAAGCGAGAGCTTCGTAAAGGATTAGTTGATGGTCTTAACCATAGCACACAGAGCTGGAAATGCGACACTTGTGAGCGAGTGCTTCTGTCACAAGCTGGCTACGTCAACTACCTTAAGTCACATCAAACTCCTGTTCATACTAACTTTGTACCTACTAGGCCAGACCAAACAACCTGTGTAATATGCAGCAAAGTTTGCAAGTCTACTGCTGGTTTGAAAAGACATATGATTGTTCATATGAATGCCCTTCAGCCTCCAGAGGCACTCAACCCAGTGGATATTACTCAGTTTATATGTCACATCTGCTTCAAAGTGTGCAAATCTACAGCAGGACTGCAGAGTCATCTAAGATGGCATGGACGACGAGGTGAAGAGAACTCAAGATGACGGCAATCATCTGGAAAGATGCAGCAATCATCATCATCTGTGTATCTATGTATCTATGTATGTAACTATGTATGTATGCACACAGCACTAAAAGTGGGAAAGTTCATGTGTCATGCCTGTGATCGTTCATACAAGACAGAAGCTGAGTTGAAGAGTCACCTACGTGCACACAGAAACACAGAAACAAATTAAAGGGGTGGCAAACGTCTGTCAAGAAGGAGCAGTCATTATGTATGTAGGCATTTGCATGTGTATCATGAATAGTCTTTTAGCTGTTAAGAACCATACAAGGCATAAAGCCACTGAGTGTGTATAATTTTTTCATGACTAGTTTATCTCTCACACCATGGCCCCATGCCGTTAGGGTTTTTTTCCACGATTTTCTTTCCTTTAAGCTTCACTTTGATACAAATATGAGTGAAAAAAGTCTGAAGGTAATTTTCACTGTGACTCTTTACCCTTTAGGAACAAAAAAGGTGCTAGATCAAACCATTTAACATTAAACATCTTTTTCAAGTGAGTAACAAAGTATGGAACAAGGATGAAGATTCAGCTCTGACATATCCTGATCACTAAATTTAAAAAAAATTATCTAATCAGTAGAAGGAATAAAAATGATACAAACGGATGCTAATAATGAATACTCTAAAAGCATACTTCAGTAATGCATCTGTATTAACCATGTTTGTTCCAGCTTCATTTGCAAAATCCGATGCTGCTAAGGGCTATATGAAAAAATTCCATTGGTATACAGAAGATAGGGTCAGTTTAAAAGCATAGCTGAATGACTGATAGCAGCCAGAATCAGTTTTCGAACATGGAAGACTTTGGATTTTTATGAGATAAAAATTGCATTAGTATTCAAAGTGTATTGGTTCTTTTGAACATTTTTTTCGTTGCTGAACATTTTATAATACAAGATAATTCAATGGGTTTTTTCTGTAGGGTAAAAAAACAAAAGGGTATAGCAAACCAGTTGGTTTGAACAAGCAGAAACCAATGGTTAGCAACAGAAACAAAGAAACAAAAGCACCTGCTCCGTCCAATAAGACAGTAAAGCAAGTAAGTATGGTTTGGTTTTGCAATGTTTAGGTTTATGTAGAAGTATTTCTAGAAGAAAAATACCTGTGGTATCTTCCATCTATGTAACACTACCCATCATCTGCTGGGCTGCCACATATGTACCTAATTTCTATCAAGGTTGTCTCAAGGACTTCAACATCAAAAGGATAAATAAAAAATTCATGAAATATATTGTATTTATTGTAATATTGTTTTAAAGCTATGTTCTACGGTACCCACTTGGCTACAAATGTAGACTATTCAATGGGCTATTCCAGTATACTATCGCAGCTCCCGAGACGGTATTTCCAAATTCATTGCCGTTTGTTTTTATTTCGTTTGCCCCAATGTTTTATGAAATACCAAATATATTTGATCAAGAAAGAGTTGCTTGTTCTCAGCCATTATCATCAGTCTCAGTCTTGTTGCATCATGTTTACACAGGCTTTTTTTCTGTAAAGAGTTTTTGAAATACAAAGCATGACTTGTTCTGGATTGGAAGTATTTTCTTATTTTCATTCTTTTTCAGGTGTCATGTCTGTCTAGAACGACTGCGGTCATGCTTCTCCACAAAGACCTGTCCTCTGCCATCCTCAGCACCTCTACTTCACTTTTGCTGGTACAAATTGATATGCATTCGATGAATGCTAGTTGTCTACGGCCTCTACCTTTTCTGCCACGTATTTTGCCTGTAAGAATGTATTCCTCCAGACCTTCCTTTCTGATCACATCTCCCAGCTGCCACCTCCTGATGATTTTAGGAGCTTCATGCTGTAACCTGTTCAGCTAAAAACTTTATCGTTAGTTATATGGCCCGCCCAAGATATTCTCAACATTTTTTGTTAAAAACACATCTCAGCAGCATTTTTCCCAATTTCAGTGTACTTGTCGTTAATGCATTCTTCCTTTGCTTCCCTGCATTTCCGTCTAATATCACGATCCAGTTCACGGTGTTAATCTGAGTCTCGTTCAGCCTTTTGTCTTTCTTTCAACAACGTCAGAATCACCTGTTTATCCATTTGTTCTTCCGCCCTCTCACCTGTGATGGTATACGATTCTTACTTGTTTTCACAAGGGCCTCCTTCAGCACTTCCCTTTTGCTAGCCTCTGCATTCTCAAGGGTATCAAAATGATTTTGTAATTACACTGCATATAGAGCTTTCGTCCCTGAATTCTCCCTCAAAAGATTCCATCGTAACTTCATCTTTGGGACTGAGTGCTTCATTTTGTGAAGCCGGACTTTGATGTTACACACTACTGGATTATGATCGCTAGCACAGTCAGCTCCAGGATATGGCTTAGCATTTTGGACAGGTTTACAGAATCGATCGTTGATCGTGAAGTTGTCGATTTGGTTGCGAGCTCTTTCTCCCAGATCTCTCCATGTCCATAAGCGACAACTGTGATTTTTGAACCACGTGTTCATGATAACTTAGTTTTTGGCTTCTTACAATCCAAACCATTGTTCTCCTCTTTCGTTGATTCCCCCAAGTCCCCATGCTCCTACAACTTGTCCAATTGCTTTATCACCAACTTTTACATTCAGATCTCCTATGATATCTTGTGAATTGTAGTGTCTTTTTGCCTCATTAAGCTAATCATAGAACTGGTCGATATGCTCGTCACTGCAGGTTGTTGTCGAAGCGTAGACTTGGATTATGCTTATGTCAAAAGGCTTTCCCTTTAGTCTCACTAACATTACTCTTTCTGATAGTGCCCGAATAAGCATTTGCTCATTCCCTTGACCATAATTACTCCTATACCTTTCTCATGAGTTTTGCCTGCTACGTATATCATTTTGTGGCCATCAAGATCAAAACGTCGGGATTCAAGCGACTTTGTTTCACATAATCCAATCACGTTGATTTTCATTCTTTCCATTTCCTGCCTTACATTTGCCAGCTTACCAGCTTTGTATAGTGTACGGACCTTCCAAGTTCCGATGTGTACAATATTTCTATTCCTGACAGTATCAGGCAGACTGTGGGGCTCCACCTGTCGGACATGAATACCCCTACCGAGTGAAGTGTTGACTGAATCAACCCCATTTATGCTGTTGACACTGGACAGTGTTCTGTGCATTTGCATGGATGTGCTTGACAGGATACAGTGGTGGTGTGCCATTGCCTTCCACTGGTGGATGGCTAGTATTGCGGGATCCCTCTGTGTACCACGATGCGTTTACAGATTGTGCCTTCGTTGCCGTTGGTCTATGAAGGAATCATCCGCCAACTCAGCCAAAATCATCAACACGTTGTTAGTTACGGTCGTATCGTTTGGGCTGCCAGCTAAAACGGTAGACAGGGAGGTGGCCACTGCCGCGCTAATATAAAGGAAAAACTCGTATTGTCCATCCCGTAGGGTGATGGATTCAAAAGAAGGCCTCAGTTATAATGATCACCTATGATGATGCTGAATAGGGAGATACGGACTACATAATGAGTAGCCAAAGTGTAGTGTCTGCCACATCACCCATCTCTATATGCAAGGAAATTGTAGCTATATCCAATAGAAACATATATATCTAATAGCTGTAGTGAAACCATCACTACGTGAAAACATCAGTGCTAACAAATTGTCTTCAGCAACCATGGACTCAAAACCCGTTTTTTAGGTATTCATTAGAGTGGGTTGCGCCAACGTAGTGATCACAATTTACTAAGTCAAGTGCCATTTAAAATAAAGCAATGCTAAGCAATCCAAACTTTTAAATACACTGAGTAGTTTGCTTTTAAGTGTTACTATTATTTTATAGTTGCACGTCATCTCACTTTTCTTTTCAATATTCTGGTATATATTTTCTTATTAAAACAGCTCCTTGGAGAATTGTATGAAGACAAAGAATATCTTGAAAAATTGATGAAAGACACTGGTAAGGAAAGATATATCCCTGCCCCTGTATTTACGAAATATACGGTAGTACTTGTACTTTATATAAACCT
>RDPX01000120.1:632013-650343 GCA_003991215.1 Morbakka virulenta
ATTGCTACTAATGCTGTTGTTATTGCGTTCATGTTCCCGTCGTACTACCCTAATAAACACGCTATAGCAGTGGTCTAATTAGATACGATCTGTTGTGCCATTCTGTTGTTTATCATTTTTATATCGCCGGTTTAAAAAGTTAAGAAGGTTTTTTCTTTTGTTACATTGGCCAATCAATTACTTTTTAAGAAATCTAATGCATATTTTAATCTTCAATCCCGTTCGAACTTGACTTAGCTTATACGATCAATATTTCTTTAGTGATATAAGAAAAATATTTTGTTCTAATTATCTTCTTCCTTTTTTTTTTATAATGACTCTACACTTTTGAAAATATGCCTATGTGCTTTGTATTCTTATGCAGAGATTTCCCTTAATGATCTTAAAATAAGACTGAAAAATTGGATTAAACTGTTCCAGCGCTTTCAGCTTCCTGTCAGACTTGTCTTCAATCTATCATAGGAAAGAACCGACCAATCAATGATGAGATAGTGCAATTTTGGTTATAAAATCCTGATTCGCCTTCAAATAACTTTCTGAAGGCAATTTGATAACCTAAAGCGGGATAAAAGAGATCAGAAAGAATTTCTGCAATATCTAGGTTTTTGACATTGAGAGTAATCATTTATTATCATTGCTTTCGTCTCCAGAAATTAACTTTTAATTTCATCACGGCGATAAACAATGACAATTAAAAATGATGCAGGGAATGACAAAAAAAGAAGAAAAATTTAGGAATGGGGATAAGGACTATTTCCGATATATCATCATGTTATGCTTTGGTCTTCGCGGTTAGGAAAGGTTCATAAGGAAAAGACCTGGGACTAGTTTATCAGTATGCTAATTCATGAGATCTACTAAAAGCTTGTCTTTGTAATGGCTTCTTGCTTTTATTTCAAACTATTTTTACCGGAGAGATTCTCTCTGAGTCATCATGTGACTTAGCTGTTAAATACTTTCTGCCTATGTAGGTGCAAAATTAAAGTGCTCTTTTAACGTGTATGGCTTTTGTGACGAGGAATGTATGCTGTGATAGATTCGGACAAAGTTCACTTGTGGGGTCTTTTTATTTGAGTGATATTTCCTCATTTTATCATGACATTTCAGTGTCATTTTTTCAGTGACCATGATCTCCAACGTCCTGACAGGATAAGGAACTCAGAAGAAGAAAAAGATATTTCCTGTGAAATCTCACTTGTTACCCAAGTTCAAGTTTGATCTTAATTAGTTACATCATATTCTGTCTTGGGTGCGACATAAAACTGCAGCCGTTGATGAGGCTCCAGTTCAAGGGTTCTGGAGTTGTAGAGAGTGTAGAATAGCCCTATAGTTGTTATGACTCCCAGGTACACCCTGTAGAGTGTCATCTATGGCTTAAATAGAGTCAGCATCCTGCATGGGAAGTTAAACTTCGTCAACCTGCTGCCTTGTAGGTTTTGTTTTTTGAGGCAAAGGATAAGAGATGCACACACTCCCTCGTTCGGATGTAAAGAAACCAGCCTGCTGCTTTGTGGGCAAGCTCTTCAGCAAAGGCTAGCAGAGTAAAACGTAAACCAGCAGTAGGCAAAAGGAAATCACTGCTGTAATTTCCCAACTACATTATGGCAGGCCACAAAATTTTAATCGAGGATATGTTAATGGGGTCCATGTCCCAACGTTGGACTCCTTGCTCGGTGAGGATTGCCACAAGCAACAAGTGGCACCCGATCTTCATCAAGCGTCTGACTGAACAATCGGCAAAATCAAGTAGTTGCAAGCCTTTTATAGTTGCGACTTGGAATGTTACGACATTATATCGGAAAGGCAAAATAGCCAATGTAATTTAATTAAAGAAAAGGATGAAATTGAAGCTATGGGAGACACACAGATAGATGATTTAGTGTGGTCATGGGGATTTAGTAACGTAAATGAAAAAAAAGGATATCATAATGTCGATAATAACGAAAAGACGATAGGCATGGAAAAGCCCTTGGGATAGAACTAGAAATCAGAAATGCTTTATACTTGTGCAGAAGTGTTTTGGAAACGCTGTAACATCGTCTAAGTCAATGCCAAGAGCAGACTGTGATAGGGATCATGTACCAGTCATGTGGAAGATACAGAGAAGACTGAAAACATTAGTGGAGTCAAATTACCTGCCAAAATTTCTCATGGCTATTTAAAAACAGACCAAGAACTAGAAGAACTCGTATGTCTTAAAGTTAAGATTAATTTGAAGCTCTAGAGAACATTTTCGAAGCAAAGCAACTGTGGGAAAAGATGAAGGATTCAATAAATAAAGCTATAACAAAGAATTTTCTCCAACCACCAAAAGAAGCACATAAAAAGTGGATAACCCAAGACATATTAGAGTTGTTGGAAGAAACCAAACATGGAAAAGTATAAAGCTTATAATAAGAAAGTCGAGAAAAAATGTGATAAAGCAAAAGAAGCATGGATAAATAAGCCTCTTGATATCACCTCGTATGCCTATCATTTGACAAATTAATACAATACGTGTTGATGGGATTAAATTTCACCACAACGACAATATGGATTGTTCCTTAGACTAATTCTATGTATGAAAGCGGCGTATCGTCCATATCCAGATGGTAAACGATATAAGAACACCCATTGCTCAAGCTTCAGATCATGTCCTGGAGGTTTCTTCGTAGGTTCAGGAATAAATTGGGAAAGCTGATTGTCTGTATTACTCCATCGCTGTTTCCACACATCGGGAGCCCAAGATTTGACAGATGCTGTATCGTTTATGGTGGAAGTTAAAAGGTGCATGCGATTCGAAAGTGGAATTCTGCTCTTCAACCTATTGTTTGTAAATGGATATGCGACCAAGTTTCAAGAATGTGCCCTTTCTCTGATAGCACACGATTATGTAAATTCAATAAGTTTTTATTCCTCCTTAAGTCGGCAGGTTCAATACCACAAAGAATAGGAAGAACATCAGTTTGAGTAGATTTTATACAACCACTCATTAGTCTTAAGCATTCATTAAGTGCAAGACCAACTTTATTGCAGTGATGGCTTTGGCTCCAAACAGCAGAGCAATATTCAGCAGCAGAGTAACACAAGCCCAAAGCAGATGATCTCAAAGTAGAGAAATCAGCACCCCACTGATTGCCAGCAACACACTTTAGTAGGTAAGATCGCTTGTTAACTTTAGAGGAGACTTCTGTCAAATGATGTTTGTATGAGAGAGTACGTTCTAGTGTGACACCAAGGTACTTGGGAGTTATCTCAAAAGGTAACCTCATACCAGATATTGGCATTGAGTTCATAATCAGCTCTTCGATTAGCAAGATGAAACAGGCTGGAAACAGTTTCGGTGGTGTTCAGTTTGAGTCTCCAATTTTTGAAGTATGTGCTGATGATTTCCAAATTTCGTGATGTTCTTTCGTTTACATCAAACGTGTTATGACAAGTCTTAAGGGCTAAATCGTCAGCATAGATGTATTTTTTACTGATAGTTGGAGGTATATCGTGTGTGTAAAAAGAAGTGGAGCAATGACTGAACCTTGTGGTACACCATTAGTTAGGGTTGGCCAGCGTGATTTCTTTGCACCCACGTATACATGAAAGCGCTGCTGTGATATCATGATCACAATGACACGAATCATGTCCTTGCTTGGTGTCGTTCTCAACAATTTCAGTGTAAACCCACGGTGCCACACAGTGTCATAGGTGGCAGAAAGGTCAACAAATACAACTGCTGCCGTAAGTTTTCTGTCAAAAGCACATTCAATATCCTCTGTAAGTAAGACAACTTGATCCTGGGAGATCGACCTGGTTGGAAACCTGCTTTTTCCTTGGGAAGATCGTTTCAGCCATTGGTTGGATGTGATTGTAAAGTAACCTTTCGTAAACCTTAGAGGAAAAACAAAGCAGACTTACTGATCTATAACTGCTAGCAGCATTTGGCAGTTTCTTGGGTTTAAGCACAGCAACCACTTTCACAAGTTTCCATATTTTGGGTACTTTGTTTGTATGCAGACAGACATCGAAGAAAGATCGTAGCCATTGAATTCAGTTCTCATGGGTATGAAGAAAGAACTCAGGGTGTAGGTTGTCTGCGCCTGGGGCTTTGCCGGCTTTTAATGATTTAATGGCAGATATTACTTTATCATTTGAAAACTCATTGCAAAGATTTTGATTTACTGATGAGGAATTCCATTCTTTCAATTGGCCTTTTACTTCTCTTGTAAATTAGCGATTAGATTATTAGGTTATTTTGTACTTCCCGTTGTTTAGAAGACATGAAGCAACTGCGTTTGGACTAATCGAATTCGGATTTGGGGTGACGTTTTTTCGGCCAGTGAGTTTGTGAGTGTGTTGATGCCCTCATCAGTGGTAGTCCATTGTTCTTTCCGTTTAGTATTAAGATGATCGATAAGACGGTTAGCTGAAGACAACTTTTCCTCAAGAGACTGCGCTTTTTCATGCTGAAAAGCAAAGTCATTGCATTTGATATCCCATTTAGGAATGTAGTTCTTTCGAAAGCCTCTTGGAATTGTATCTTTAGCTATTTTCAATAGTTTCTTCTGGACTGCTATGTAACACAGATTTAAACCAGATTCTAAAGATGGAAGATCGTCACACATATTTCTAGTTGCATTCTTAAATCTATCCCAGTCGGCTTTGTTGAAATTCCATCTAGGTAGTGGAGATGTCGACGTGTATTCAATCAAAGCCAGGTGGTAGATGAGTATAGGTCGATGTTGAGGTTTTGGAAAGTTACCCAAAAAAGTGTGTACGGGATGAGGCAAAGAGCTGTTAATATCATGTGTGAAGAAAGTAAGATCTGAATTCGTGTAGGTGTCCCATGTACCAGAATGAAACGTCTTTGTTTGATTATGATCGAAAAGCAACTTAATATTGAATGTGCAGGACCAACCATAAAGAGCATCCCCATCCGGATTATTTCTAGAATAGCCCCAAGTTGTACGATGACAGTTGAAATCACCTGAGTATATTGCTGGGTGGTTACAATGGAATGGTGGTTCAAATGGAGAATTAGGTGGTTTGTAGTAGTTTGTTATTGTAATTTCTCCATTGATCGAGATGGTTAGCCATTTAACTGCACTATCAACATTACTGCAGCCAATTTCAACAGAAGGAAGGTCGTTACGTACAAGAGTGGCAATACCATGCTTAGAGTGTTTGATTGGACCAGTGAGAGAGAAGCCATACATCTTGATTTTATCATCATTAGTGGCTTGTGTCTCTTGTAGTAGAATGACGGAAATTGAGTTGCATATTTATATAGCAAAACAATCTTTAAAAATATAGAAGTGGGTCTTGGTCTTAAATTAAATGCCGAAGATATATATCATATAAGATATGCCGATGACACACGGTATTCGTGTGGCAGAAACAGAAAAGAACCTTCAAATACTAGTGGATACGATTGTGACTGAAAGCGATCGTGAGGGATATCTCTTAATGTTAAAAATAGGAGATATAGTAATAGCTAAAAATGCTGTAAACCTTATATGCAATCTTATTAGAAGATTAAACAAATACAAAATTAAAATAATTAGGATATATAATTTTATCTGCTACCAAATTGTATAACAGAAATAAATTGAAGAATCGCAATGGCAAAAGATAGTTTCATCTACACCAGTAATATCACAATGTCAACAAAAATAAAACTTACTAAAAGCTATGTCTGGTCAATAATTCTGTATGGCTACGAATGCTGGACAATAACTAAAGATGTAGAGAATAAAGTGGAGTCTGCTGAAATATGGTTAATAAGAAGATTCTTTACAATCTTATGGAAGAAGAAGAAAAAATCAAATGAAACAATGATGAGGGACGATCCTTGATAAAGACAATTAGAAGACAAAAAGAGTTAAAGAGATACCTGAATAGACATATAAGTCTTGAACATTTAGCTTTGACTTGAAAAATAGAAGGCAAAAAGAAACAGAGAAAGACAAGGAATAGCATAAGTCAAAAACAGATGGGCGACAGGGTAACACCAGGACAATGTAAGTTTTTTAAGAACATCGGAGAAGAGAAATGAGTCGGGAGTCATGATCCTAGATGTCTGTTCCAGATCTTCACCTAAAAAAGAAGAAGAAGAAGAAGAAGAAGAAAGAATAATAATAATTGTATAGCATACTATTACCCTTGAATATAGTTTATAAATGACAATTCAGTCTATATCACCAGGCGAGGAATGCGCACAAAATCTGTAGATAATATAGAGGATTAGAAATAATAGAAGTCTTAAGATCAAATTTTTTCATGTTTTATGAATGATGACTTTTGTTTCACAAAGGCAAGTATACTTTACTCATCCATACTCACTTAATGATAACATTCCAATAAGTATTCATAAGTCGTAAAAATATTATCATACATTTGTGCTTTAATCTTACCAGATAAAAACCAAACTTACCGTCTTTCACTTGCTTTGACTTTGACGACCAGTTTTGTCTTAATAGGAAATATTGCAACAACCATATTAATATTTGTAAGCAATGCCAGATACGAGATCATTATGTTCTATGTGTGTTTAAAGTTGAAAAAAAAGAAAGAAAAATCCTAAATATGTGTGAAAAGATGTTTGTGTTATAAAGGCAATGTGCTTTCGCTAGTGTTTTGTACGTTTACGAGAACGATGTAAAAATTGAAAACAACAGGTAGAAATTTCTATTTTGCTAACATAAAAATTCCCATTTTTGTGAATTCTGTCAAAAAATCCTATTGTGCGACAGCAATAAATGAATAGGTATAAAGTAACTAACCAATTAACTAATTAATTAACTAACTGACTAACGAACTAACTACCTAACAAACTAACGAACTAACTGCCTAACAAACTAACGAACAAATGAACCAACTAACCAACTTACTAACTAACTAATAATTTTACTAACTAATTAACTAACTAACTAACTAACTAACTAACTGAGTACCTACCTACCTGAGTAACTGAATGCCTAACTACCTAACTTAATAACTAGCTAAATAACTCAAAAACCAATTGTAAGTCTGCCTAAATTAAACATATTTTTATGCTGTTTACAGGCGTGTATGTTTTTCGTCCGCTATAGCATTGTCGATATGTGTTACGTTTTTTAAGTTCTGTTTTGAAGAATATTTTTTGAGCTTACCTAAGCCTGGTTGTTTTTTTAACTTATTAAGATGGAGCGTAAAAGATGACTTGATTTTTATTTCATTTTCGGTTGACATTCCCAGGGATTTTACCTTACCTTGCTTTTCCTATCTTGCAAGTTTAATTGCCCCAGTAACTTTCTTTTTTATTTTCTTTAATTGTACGCTGTTGTCAACACATTTTTTGATTTGCGTTTCTGTTCATACAAAAGCAGTTCATTGTATCGACGTAACATTATCTTATGGGAAATGTTTTTATTAGGAAAATTAGCATGGAAAACAGCAATGACGGGATTAATGACTTGGTTGCTTTCAAGTAATTAATATTATAACGGAGATGGCATCAACAAATTTGTTTTTTCTAGTATATTTCACTATGAGTACAACGAGTTTAACATAGAACACATTAACTTAAACCTTACTATTTGCAATTTTTTTGAAGATTTTATCAATAGCAGTGCCAACCGACCTATTCATGATTTGGTGAAGGATGGGTTGAACTATTTGGACACGAGGACAGAGTTCTGGAGACAACAAAAACCTTTGTATGCAAGGAAAAAGGAGAAACAAAATGTTAAAGCAAAAAAGAAAAAGAGTGGAGTGGAAACAGCTAAATTTATTGTGAAATCCTTGGAAGAGATAGATGAAGGTATTTGTGAAACTAGTACCTGACTAAAGAAGTTTTCTTTTTTGTTTGATAGAAAGGAAAATCTATGGTAAAATATTCTCTGTACCTCTGTCGATACTTCCATTTTTTAATGTTCTGTCTTGGACAATTGGTTTAATTTGTTTTCTTACGTTCATGGTAAGCATTTTTGAGCCACAATCTTTATTTTACATTGCCCATTCCCCACTCATGTGTAAACCAATAAGCAGTTTATACACTTCTCGTCTTCATTTCTTCCTGGACTCAATTTTCCTTACCTATGCTATAACTTATCCTTTTTCAATAGCCGCAACCCTTTTTGATAATTTTTTTAATTGTTGGGGTTGGGGGGATGATTAAGCCAAGGGAAAAGATTTAGCTCTGGACGTCAAAACATTCAAGTCATATGATGTAGGAATGCACTCAGAACCCAGAGTTAAACAATCTTAAGTCCAAAGGTAAAAACTACTTTCATAAAGATATATGTTACTGCGTGGGAAAACAATTGCATGATGATAACGACATTAAGAGAAGAGGCATACAAGATCCAACACACTGAGGTGATACCAGAGAGGTAAGTCCATCAGAAGACTTCTCATGATAAACTTTTAGAAGAAATTAAGAGTAACAGGAAGATTTGCGCCTAGCGAGTTACAAACACGTCTCAGAACTCAATCCAGAACACCAAGGTGAGATGACGGAGCACCTTTCCAGATTTGGTCCTGTTAAAATGACTCAACCATGGCATCTGATGAGCATTGAAGTCGCCAAAGACAAAGGTTTTAGCAGTTTGGTTCTTGTCCAAGACCTTATCAATGGAATCAGGTACTGAATAACTGACCAGGTGTCAGAAAAGGGACATCGATAAAAGAAAAATTGTCGAGGAGTGGCTCGCAGAAGAGGCAATCTAAAGCATATAAACGGTTTATCTTTAGATTCGAGGGTTTTTTACTCTAATGGCGTGGTTATCCTGTTGAAAACAGGTAGCAAGACCGGTAAAAATGAGTTGTAGAGTCTAGTCGTAGCAAAGTTAAATATCATTCAACATGAAAATCACTATTACTAACACTGTCATTGAGACTTTTCTGACAAACTGCAATAATATGAGAAGAGTTCAAATGAAAGAAAGGTTGGTACAAAGCTCTCTGACATTACTGAAGGCTAAGGAGACAGAACGTTTTAAAGATAATAGAATTTTCTGGTTCTGTGTAGGGCCATTACTACCACTTCACTCTTCCAAATGGAATCAGTCTTTGGTTCGCAGAGTCTTTGCACCCCTTGACCAATGAAGGTCTGCCAGGTACTGGGAACCATTCGTTTCATGGAACTGGTCATAAAGGGAAAAGAAATAGCTGTCCAAAACGATCACCTACACGCAGCCTATCAATAGGCCCACTGAGCCCTATGGGGTGATGAGGGTGTTATTAAACGATCCGAAAGAGGATCAGTCTCACCATTTTTACGATTAAGAGTCCTACTTTTTTCCTATTGAGAATTTTTGTTTTTATTGGTTTCAAATATGAAATTTTTGTTTCATAAACAACACTTAGTTAATAATGTAATTCTTGCAACTAATGAGTTAATAACCTGTTAGTTGAAAGAGCTACATACCGATTGCTATGCAAAAAGAAGGACCCTTAGCCAGAATTAATACATGTTTCCTGTCCCAGACAACTAGTTTTCAATGAAACAATGAAACCCCACTTTTTGAGGCTAACCATTTTTCAACTGTGTGTTTTACCGTTTAAATAGTACTAAATTGTTCTTGTTGATTATTCCTTATAAAGTAGTACAATTTTTGTATTACAATTTATTACACCACATGGCCAGCTATTTTGCATATCAACATTTTTGGCGATGAGATTTTTTTTTGCTAGCTATGCTAGGCAGATGTTAATGCAAAAAGCAAGGTCATTTGAGTGACAGCTATCATCAAGAGTTTATTTTCTCTAAATCTTTGACTATAAATAAAATCACAATATTTTGCAATAAGAGGCTTTTCCTTTGAGTCAGATTTCTTATTTGGCATCGTTGTGGCTGGTTCCACTTTTATGATACCTATCAACTGGGGCATCCTCTTGACCAGTATGGATCTAGTACCCTTTTCTCACCACCAATATACTCTTCGTGGAACAATCATCATCACTGACAAGTATTGATGTTAATGCCAGAACCAATTGAGTATAAACAGCAAAATTTTCTGCAAACTCCCAAAATATTAATGCTTGTATTAGTACCAGTAATAAGATTGGTAGAAATCTCTTATAGTACAAATGTTATACCAGATATTAATTCGTTCGGCTTACTAAGATTAATTAGTATTAGCGATAGTATTGGAACTGTAGGAAATATTTGATATATTTTTATTGGCTGTAACGGGTGTGGTAAAGGGTATGAATTGAAAGTAAAATACTTTAAAAGAAAAATTCGTAAACGTTTATGAAATATATAGTTTTTCATTTTGATTGTTTGATTGATTGATTGATTGATTTGATTAAATAATTAGTTATATAATTAGGTTATATTTCTTATTGTTTATTTTAGCCCTGGCAAATGGTGAACCAGAGCTGAGTTTTAAAAAGGGCCAGTCTACCTTAAAAAATGTTGAAGGTATCAATGAAATGGACCTACCCAACAAGATGGAAATCATTGCCAACCTGCATTCTTGTATGGGCAATGCTCTGCTTGACATGGATAAGCCCGAGAAGGCCTTAAAACATCATAACAAGGATCTTGATGTCTCCAAGAAGCAGTAAGTTGTGCACAATTCCTCGCGTATCTCGCATGTGGCTTAGTTTCTGCTAGAATGTTTACATTCTTCTCCACTGGCTACAATTGTTTTCACTCTGTGTGTTAACATACCACCGTTTCTCTTCTATGATATATACTAGGAGGAAATTTGTAATTTGTAAATGGTAGGCGTCTGTGTATGTGAATTTTACTCCAAAACTAGAATTGCACTCACCAGAAGACATCTGCTTATGAGTTCAGGGGCCTCTACTCGAGTTACCTCTCGGGTTCACCGAACGCGCCTGTTCTCATGCTCAATGTACCAAGAATCTAAAATCAATAAAATAGTACTCTCACAATTTACAGTTAACACGTGTTTTTTCTTTTTTAATTAATCATATATGAGCATCTGCAAACGTAATTTAAGAAGGGATTCCTTAGCCATGTTGACCCAATAATAAAGACCAAAAACAAGAAAAAAAGGGTGAGGATAAGACAGAAAATGAGAAGATCCGATATTGCAATCAACAGAAAGCGTCCCAAGCTTGTCAGATTCATTTCAACCTCATGAGTACTTGAATATTGCGAAAAACAAGTACAGTTTTAACCAAAACATACCTTATTAACAAGTAACGAGGAGCAAGACGAATTTCGTTGATTCATTAAAGTAATCTGTCTTAGGTTTTGATTGTAAAATATTTAGTAAAAATGGGGCTCTTCAGCCAGGTTGTTGCCGTTTCAGTAGCAATTCGTAGCAAACAAGTAGCTGAACTATATTTTCAATAATAAAACTTAAACTTCAGCAGAGTTATGAATTTCTCACAGTGATGCAAATTGTTTGCCCGGCACAGTTGGATATAGTGTTTGGTAGAATATTTGGTGGGAAGCAAATATGAACAGGCACGGGAGAGACAGACTGACAGACACAGGCGCACACACACTCACACACACACACACACACACACACACACACACACACACACACACAGAGGCACACACACAAACAAGCACACACACACAAACAAACACACATACAAATACACACATATGCGCAGGCGCGTTTCTTCCCACTTACCTTCTTCCACTACTATTCGTCACGCTTTTATCCCTTTTTCCTTTCTCTCCGTGGTATGATTATTTTGCTTGACGAACGTTTCCAATATCAATTTGGACGTATGTGGACTATTTACATCATCATTTTTATTTTTGATATGATTTAATGTGAATAGATTGATTTTCAATTTTCATTTATTGTTTGATCTACAAATTGAAAACATTTTTATTTCTTATTTTTAAATCTCTTTAATAATCTTAGACCATTTAAATGGCAAATAACAATAGACCACTACAATGTCCCTTTCTCCACACTTTTCTATGTTTGAAGATAGCTCGTATTTTTTCATTTTTTATTTGAACTGAAGAATTGACTGCTTCTTCATTTTAGCAAAATTGATGATGGTGTCTCAAGAGCATTGGACAACATAGGACGAGCATATGCAAGAATGGGAAAATTTGAAAAAGCCATTGAAAGGTAAATTGTTATGATTCAGAAAAAGTTTGAATAGGATTTATTTTTTTTAAGCTAGATATAGTTTTTTTAAATGCATTTATACTTGCTGATTTGATCGCTCTTTTCAAAAAGGACAGGATTGGTATTTAGAACGGTGGCAGAAATACCAATCTAGCTTATGAAAGTAGTGAGCCAAATTTGTGTTTGTATCCTCGTGCTTTTATCTCGTTACCTTATAAAGGACTGTCTGAATTCTTCATTGAAGTTTGGGGGGTTTTGTACATTTTTGAGGGACAGAAATATGTGCATACTATTGATATCATCTCCTGGAATAAGTTTGCGTTAAATTTTTACAACTATTGTCCGTACTGTTTTGTTTACAGTATGATAATGTTTTTCTTACCCCTCTACCGTAGCTGGAATGAAAAATTACCACTGACTAAAACGGCACTTGAAAATACTTGGCTTCATCATGAAATCGGAAGATGCCATTTGGAGATAGCTGCTTACAAGGAAGCCAGAGAGTTCGGTGAAAAATCACTTTCAGCTGCAAAAGAAGCAGAGGATGAAGTCTGGCAACTGAATGCCTCAGTGCTGATATCCCAAGCTGATGGTAAGTCTCATTTGCTTCCATTTATTTTTGTTTTCGTTGTTCATACAGCCGTGGTAGGCCTTTACGTTATTGATAAACATCTGAGTGATAATATAATATTAAGTATGATTTACTGGTAAACGTATCCTATTAAAGTAATAATATATAAGTAATATATATATATATAATATATAAAATAATATAATATTAAGTATGATTTACCGGTAAAAGTATCCTATTAAAGTAGTTTTTATTTGTTTAAATGCGTAGATTCAGTGTTTCAGCAGGGACTGGTGGTAGTTTCAAGAAATTTCAAGACGAAAATAGATACATATACAAATATATATGCATATATACATATACAAACATATATATATGTACATATATATATATATATATATATATATATATATATATATATATATATATATATTTGTGCACAATCTAAAACATTTAAAAGGCTTACATTTATATTTTTGTTNCTCTCACACACACACACACACACACACAACTGACTGACCATCAAAGGTCTGCCAGATACTAAAGGCTCTTTCTGGAGTTATAGCTACCATCAGGAAAAACGAAAATAAAACCAGATGTTTAAAAACTATTATCGAAGACCTTTAAGAGACGTACTGATGCCTTTGGTGATAGTGATGGTATTAAAAAAAGAGCGACAGGCAATACTGTCTACTGCACATTTGCAAAGGTGCCGCAGTACCATATTTAATTCATTAGTTGTTGATCTCTACCATTGTTTTGGTTGACAAAGCATCATCACGTGCCAGTCAGTAGGCATGTGCACTACTGCCGTTTTCCAAAATCCATCAACCAATTGCAATTAACTTGACCAGTAACCCTGCTAACAGAGGTCAAAACAGCCGTTCACACTTGCCCACGCAGCTGGTAGGATGGACATTTGTGTCAAAACGTCATCTCCTGCTGCTACTCGAGTTTCACGAATTCTTTGTGCAGCACCAACCTATCCAGTTCTTTCATCTTATCCTTTTTAATGTTGATGCCTGTTTAGGTGCAATCATACACTTTTTATTTAACTCTTAATTATTTTAAAAACTCTTTGATTTAGTTGTGCAGTAGTCATTATTGATAAGAATTTTCGTTGTAGCTGAAAACTTCACTTCTTTTTATTCTCACCAACAATACCTGTACATTGAGGTCATTTACGTTGGTATTTGTGCTGTGATTTAGCACTGTGTTCTCTAGTCTTCTCTTCACTGGCACACCAGAGTCAAATCTTCGTGATATGAGACCCGATAAAAACCGTGCTAGACAAACGCACACCAAATTACCAGTTGATTGGCAAGTATCAGGTTGCTTCATTGAAATGCACTCAGACTTTCGTTACACAGTTTTTCAGCAAAAGTCGTTAAGAAACAAAAAATGTGGAATGAGTGATGATAGATTAGAAAAGTGTTGTCATATCTTTGCAGGAGTCGTAATCCTTGCCCGCCTTTCTGACAGAACGGAAACCCGAAGATTATTTGTGAAATGCAACTGTTAACTAGATCTTCTTATGTTATAACCTTTGTCAGTAATCCTTTTTAATCAGTCAAATTGAGAAGTCCAATGTTTCTGAACACCAAAATGGTCATCCTGGTTTACAGATGGACAAAATCCGAACACATTGGTTGCAAGGAAGACTACCCTGTCTTGTTAATGCCTGCAGTATTGCCCAGATTGTTACCACAGTATTCATGAGAGCAATTTGCTGTTGTTCTATCGAATTACCAAATCAAGCCAACTGTTACAGCTAACAATGAACTTATTGCAAAAAAGAAGGGTTACCTGCGTTTCTGGTACCATTCACAACAGTACATATACATGTATACTGTTCGTAAGCTATATATAGGCAATGTGTGTGTTAGTGTGATTTGATGTATATTGAGCTTAAGAGTAAATGACAATCATTTTCGTAATTACATCTTCCATCTTGAGTTATGGGGTTTCCTGAGTGTTTTTATCTGTTCGAATATACGAAGAACAGGAGGCATTTCAGAATAGGGGAAATGTATTGAGTAATAGCCACTTATAAATATATAAAACAAAAGATAAGTTTTTTTTTAATTTTCTTGGTGCATGTATGTATGTTTGTATGTATGTATGTATGTGTGTGTGTGTGTTTAGAGAGGTCGGATAAAAAAATGTTGAAATTTGTTGGTATCGTATTCTTGCACAAGGATACCTTTGAAGCAGGGAAATGCCAGAGTATCGAACATTAACGAATTAAGGTTTCAAACCAAACCATTGTAAAAGACTAATCCATTTCTAGTTATTCTCAGATTTGTTGATTTGACTAGTTATTGTAAATTCTGATTGGTTATTGTAGTCATATATATTTGCATGAATATGCGCCCTTGAAAATCCTTGAAAACATACAGCCCATGGTGCGATGGTTCCCTTAGCATCACCGGCAGACTTTGCTATAACAATAAACATAAATATTATTAGCTTCTATCGCATAAAAATTTTGAAATAATTTATTGCTACTCAGAAAAAAACAACTTGTTAAACGTTTGAACTCTTTCGTCAATAATACACAATCCAGTTACAAACACACACACACACACACACACACACACATACACACACACAAATATATATATATATATATATATATATATATATATATAGATAGATAGATAGATAGATATGCATATACATATAGTATATTTATTTGCACCTTTCACTCTAGGACAGCAATTTATTAGAGAACAGGTACCTCCTTACTACCATATGGCGGCAATTTTTTTTCTTTTTCCTGTTGTTATTTTTGGAATAAGCACTGTCTCTGTCTCTACTTGAAACTGTAACCGCTCCCTGTTTTATATTATCCGTGGTTTCGCCAACATGTGGAGGTAATTAGAATGTCTTTACTGTGACGACAGAGTAAAGCAATCCTTGCAGCACGCCTAAGCTACAAGGCAAAAGTAAAGGTCAACAAACGAATAACAACACTTGGTTTTCTGTTTGTCTGTTTTTGCATGTTGCAGCCACAAACTTGAAAACAGACCACATCCCATTACTGTGCCTACCACAAACGTTCGTGCTGTTGTCTATTGCATGATGCGAGTCTACGAAATGTCACAAAGATTGAAGTAGGTGTTGATAATGATCAAATATACAATCAAATTTCCTTGGTTTAAGACTCTTTATGCTCGTTGGGGTAATAAACAGCTTCATTCATTCGGAATTAAGCATCTCGTTTTTCATCTTTTAATCACGTAAAAAAAGAGACTTTCTATTTCTCATCTTTCACATTTCTGTAAATAAACTAAAACTTGACACGGTTTAAATAAGATACCGAAGTCAATTGAAACATTTTGATTATTTGTTACTATGGAAATACACTCCAAATACCTTGCCTTTTTTCCAAGAAGTAGTGAAATTATTATCATTTTTAATAAAGCTCTTTCATTTCGCAAAACGTAGAGACAGAAGAAAGTGGTACCAGTAAAACTTTGAAATTATCGTAGTAATGGCAGAAGTAAAAATATTGTAGTAATAATAATGGCTGCTTTTGTACTTATAGTACTACTTCTACTACTTATAACAGTACAAGTACTTGTAGTAGCTGTAGTAGCAGCAGCAGCAGTAGTAGTAGTAGTAGTAATGTATTAGCTGTAGTATTAATAGTAGTAGTAGTAGTAGTAGTAGTAGTAGTAATAGCAGTAATGTATTAGCTGCAGTATTTATAGTAGTAGTAGTAGTAGTAGTAGTAATGTATTAGCTGTAGTATTAATAGTAGTAGTAGTAGTAGTAGTAGTAGTAGTAGTAGTAGTAGTAATGTATTAGCTGTAGTATTAATAGTAGTAGTAGTAGTGGTAATAGTAGTAGTAATAATAGTAGTAGTAGTAGTAGTAGTAGTAGTAGTAGTAGTAGTAGTAGTAGTGGTAATGTATTAGCTGTAATATTAAGTAGTAGTAGTAGTAGTAGTAGTAGTAGTAGTAGTAGTAGTAATGTATTAGCTGTAGTATTAATAGTAGTAGTAGTAGTAGTAGTAGTAGTATTCATAGTAGTAGTAATAGTAGTAGTAGTAATAGTAGGAGTAGTTGTAGTAATAATATTTGTAATTGTTTTGATAAAAGTAATTGCAGTAGTTGACCTAAAGGTAAGAAAAAGGTAAAAATAGTTGCAGGATTTGCATTAATTGTAAGAGTAGCAGTTGTATTAGTGATAATAATAGGGGCAAGGACATAGTTGCAGTAGTAATGATAGTAATAGTAGTAGTGTTAGTAGTAGTAATGTTTATATTATTAATAATAGTAAGCTGCAGTACCTATAGCATTAGTAGGAATTGTATTACTTGTAGTTGTAGCAATAGTAATCTTTGTTGTTGTAGTAACTGTAGCTGTTCTGGAAAAGACAAACAGATTTTCATAGTTACCCCATTGGTGTAGGAGTTGGTATGGTTTATCGGTTCTTCTGATTGTCTTTTTTATTGTTGTAAGAAAAATTGGATGCTAACTTTAAGCACCTTTCCTTATCTTTCTACGCCATTATTCACTTCTTTTTTTTTCCACACTCGCTTCTTTTCTCCTTTCCATATCCTCCTCAACCACCCCTCTTCCTCTCCTTCTGTTTAATATTGTCCTATATCGTGCCTGCTAGTTGCTCTTCTCTGTAACTTTATGTCCCCTAATGAACCTTAACAGTCGGTTTCTACAACCCGGGCAGCAAATTAAAATTTGTTTGACACGCAAGTGTGAGAATGTCAAAATTGGAACTGCACCTTATTGAGCTTGTTGTAATTCTTTGACTGGAAACATAACACTTTACTCAAAGAAAGTCCATGGAATAAAAATAATGACAGCATTTTTTAATTTCAAATCACATTTTAGTTTTAATCATGTTATAGTTTCATAACATGTCATAATTTCAAATTATTTCAGAGAAAATCCTATTACCTCACTGAAGTACCTGTACGATCTGAGAGGTGAGGTATTCATGCCTATGAATTTATGATTTACACACGCAGATTAAACTTTGGACAGCAAATATTTTTTATTGAATGTGATAGCATTCCTATCAATTTTTCCATTTGTAGTAAAACTTGGCGACTATCAGCAGGCCATCTCCTCTTTTAACAAAGCATTGGAACTTGCCACCAGCCTCAACGATGAAGCAGCTAAGAATGCCATCAATAAAGCCCTTGATGATCTTCAAAGTAAGGTTGAAGAAGGTAAGAAAATGTATCATAAAAACAAGGGCAAGATTGTATGTTCTGACGATCTGGGTTTGAATTAATCGCCTATGTTTATTACAAATATGTCATTACCATCTGAGCTAACTGAGCTGAGTTTACAGTCAGATTCTTAAAATATATATATATATATATAAAATAGTTATAATAATAATACTAATAATGGATATAATAGTCTTTTCTCAATTAACAGAGAACATTCCTCTCAGGACCTCTTTCCCGTAATGCAGAAATTTTTAGTTTTATTTTTCAATTCTGTTAATTAACATCCATGGAAAAGCAGGGGTTTTTTCTCAAACATTGGAAAGTGTACCTATTGACACCACAAACGCTATTCCTCATGGTCTGTCTATCTATGTCTATCTATCTATCTATCTATCTATCTATCTATCTATCTATCTATCTATCTATCTATCTATCTATCTATCTATCTATCTATCTATCTATCTATCTATCTCTATCTATCTATCTATCTATCTATCTATCTATCTATCTCTCTCTATCTCTCT
>RDPX01000120.1:673976-701856 GCA_003991215.1 Morbakka virulenta
CTTGGCCTTCCACTTCGATGTAAGTCTTTGTAGCAGCCATACTGCTGATACTTTTTAACTGCTTGGTGGACTGCAGTTTTGCTGACTTTCAATTTCGTAGAAATATTCCTTTCAGATAGTCCTTCTCTATGCAGAGCAACAATTTGACCTCTTTGAACTTCACTGAGGGACTTTTTTCGACCCATTTCTGTAGCAATAAGAAGTATAAAAAGTGAAAAAAATTCCAAAGTAAAATCGATTCAGACGTCCGCAGTGTTAAAGAAGAACGTGTAATGAGCGAT
This sequence comes from Morbakka virulenta, assembly GCA_003991215.1. NCBI lineage: Eukaryota > Metazoa > Cnidaria > Cubozoa > Carybdeida > Carukiidae > Morbakka > Morbakka virulenta. Next base: position 674,258 of record RDPX01000120.1, read on the forward strand.
CAGAGCGCAAACAATGAGTATGATGCAATCTCAACAGTAGGATGATGCAATACGATCTCATACCGAGAAATCTACGTATTTCCATGAGTGGTCTTAAACTTTTGGTAGTGACTGTACATAGGGCATATATACCGTTGCTCCAACACTATGATAATAAAGAAGATCTTGTTTGCTGTACCAAAACCACAGAGGAAGTACGACGTCGCACTTGCTCTGGGACCCAAAAAGTTCTACCATTGGGATTCGTGGATCAACGTCGCAAAGATGTTGAATGTCTCCATTGAACAAGCTAAAAGAAACACACAGCCGAAAACTGCTTTTACTGCGTCCATTAGGCGGCACTTCAACAATACATCTCCATGATGATAAGAGTGGCTATTGAAGGATTCAAAGAGGATAGAACTGTACCTATCATAGGAAGGGAGGTTTTATCGAAAAAAACCCCACTTGTGAAGAAACAATGGAATGTGACAAACACGTTATTGGCGTTTTAAAAGAAAAACGCTTGGTTTGACATATCGTAATTGAGTTCTCGCAACTAATTTATCACCTTCTGAATGAATCATAAGAAAACTTCATCCAAACGCATGTTTGGAAGAAGTTTTGAAAATATACGGTTTTACGGTTTAAAGGGTATTAAAGAGCGGCGAAAATTCTGCTCTTTGAACTACAAAGCAGGAGGGAGGGAGAGACAGAGAGAAAGAGAGAGACAGAGACAGAGAGAGAGAGAGAGAGAGAGAGAGAGAGAGACACACACACACACACACACACACACACACACACACAGAGACACACAGAGAGAGACAGAGACAGAGAAAGAGAGAGACAGACAGAGAGAGAGACAGAGAAAGAAAGAGAGACACACAGAGACACAGAGACACAGAGACACAGAGAAGTATGAGAGATGGGAACACCATAAGTAAGGTAGGCAAGGACCAAGCAGCAAAAGTGGATGAAAATGGTTACAATTTTTGTTTGGTAAATTTTTGTTGACATATCAGTCCATATCTCTACGAGACATCTCTTTACCAAATTTTGTGAAGAGATGTATGAAAAAGAAAGTAATTTTCAATGAGCCAGCTTTTATTTTTCTGACTATTTATGTTCACATCTTCTATCCACATCATTATAAGGTCAGTATTTTTTTCTTTCTCTTCATATGATTTATCTTCATTTGGCAGGTTGAAGGCTTGGAGTTCCTTCGATGTAGGTATTCTGCGACATTACCATCCCTCTGGATGGTTTCAGTTTTTGCCTGTACAAGACAAACTTAAAAAGAGAGCAACTGTTTCTTCAAACGCGTATATCATGGGGCCTCAGTACAACCATTGACGGTTGTGTGATTATATTGACTTTTTTTGCTCTGCTTTTGTGTGGTGCAGTTACCCCCCCCTCCATCTCTATGTTCTCAGCTCCCATGTAATCCCTCCCAATTTCTTCGCATTTACTTTTCTCGTAGTCCCTCAGTTTTCAGTTGATCTCACATCGCTGACATTAAAATTGGTGCCATCTGTTTTCTTACTGCTTTGATGTATTCAATCTTCTTTATAAATTTAAGGACTACCCTTGGTACATTTTCCTTCCTTGATTTTTTATGGTTGTTTTCTGTCTTAAGTATTAAATTTGATGACGGCTGTAGTTGGAATTGTATTGCCGCTGTTTTGGTATTGTATGCTAGCTTCTCTTCAGAAAAAAGTTTTGTTCGTTTTTTCGAAAGTCTTTTCTTTCCGTGTTTCTTCATGTCTTGTTTTCATTCGCCTTAGAAACATTTTTATTATTTTTAAATGCGTCCCTTTATTATACTTACTTATAACTTTATCTTATTTCATGTTTCCTTTCCAGAAAAGGAAATGGTTGAAACCGGAAGTATTGAAAACGGAACGACAGAACCAGAAACTGCTGACAGCGACACGGTCGAAACTGGAACTGCTAAAAATGAAACGGTCGAAACTGGTACTGTTGAAAACGAAACCGTCGAAACTGCAACTGATGAAAACGGAACCGTCGAAACGGGTTCTGTTGAAAACGAAACTGCAGAACAAACGGTTGATTCAGAGGCAGAAGAGAAAAACAGTGTAAAGGATACAGAGGAAGAGGAAAAATCATTGACGTCTAAAGCAGAGGAACCAGACAGCGCAACCGATTCAGTCATAAAAGGTTCTCTAGAAGATGACAAAGATAATGAAACTGTTGATACTTCGATGCATTAGCCCTAAACAGTTGTAAACAAAGACTGGGGATGAGAAATACAAAGAGAAAAAAAGTGTTTCTTTTTACTAATAATCCCCAGAGCAAATGTTGGTCTCGTGTCGTGGCAGCATACCAGTAATTAGTAAGATTGTTATTTTATGACTGTAATATCTTTGTTTTGCTGTACATAGTATTCGTTTCATTTCAAATTACCTGTGATTATATTTTGTATGAAACAACATAAAAGAACATTATATGTCGAACATTTTGCCTGTGATAACAATTCATTTTTTAACCTTTGTTATGTAATTCTTTTGAGCTTATCTAAGTTTCATCTACAGCAGACTTACCGCTTAAGGAATGCTAGACTAAAGACAATATTGGAGCAAAGATACCTGAAATAAGTGTAATCATTGTATATGAAAATTTAGAGTTAGTAGGATTAAATTGGAAGGATTATGCTGGATTTGAATGTACCCTGACGAAGAAAACGTGAAAGACCTAAGAGAAGATACATGGGTTTTATAGCAGAGGATATGAGAGCAAGGATGCAGCAGACCTTGGGAAATGGAGGAGACTGATCCGCTGTGATGACCCCTAACGAAATAATAAGCTGAAAGGTAAAGAAGAAAAAGAGAGAAATATAAAGCTGATCTTCTGTAGAATTATTTGATATGTCCTACCAAATGCTTCGTCTTTTTGCATCCAGTTTGGAGATGTATGAAGTATACTAACAATCCTCGATACTTTGTCGATACTGAATGGTTCGTAGAATGAATAATTAAGCCAGTCGATTACGATACCAAATGAAACTCATAACTTGAATAAAGTTACAAATTGGCAGCCAAAGTTAAAGTTAAAGAAAACCTCGGAAACAGGTTATTGTCAAATGAAATTCAAGCCATTTTTGATAAACCGTGACGTTATTAACAACATGACATTCTTCTTTATCCATTCCAAAGTTGTCACCAAATATCCTGTACAGGCATACGGATCAATAACTTAAATGATGAATTCTTATTTTTACAAAATATAATCTACATTCTTGAAAACACAAATACTTACTGGACGTTTTAAACAAGTCCACTCTCTTCAATCGACCACTGCGTGTAAACTTTTGTTAGGATCTATGACAATTGAAAGGGTGTCAAATACGGATTTCAATATTCGATGAACCTGACGATAGCTTTGACATAACAGTTTATGTGGTAGACTACGGTTACAAGGAAGAAAAGAAGTGCATGGTAATTAAAATAGCAGTGCCCGTGGGCAAAGCGAGTGAAATTGAAATAACAGTAAAAAAATGAATATTATGTCGACTTGAAACAAGAGATGCTTGAAATCTGGTGCCTTAAGTTTGCGGTTGTTCTTGCAGGTAAGGTAGCACTTGGAGCAGTGTCCTGGAATCACAAAAATTAGATTATGAGACTGGGATTAGAAACAGAAAACACTTGTTATCTACAAACTGTTGGACATGTCAAGTGTGTTAAGGAAGCTGTTGCCGACCTAGAGATGCAAGGAAACTGGTAACTTACTGTATACAGCTGTCACAAGCTGCAACTGTTCGATTAAAATCAACACTGTGATAAATACTACCACAAAAACAACTAAAACTACAAATTTAGACAAGTTGTTGTAACCAGGAAAAACACGTTGCAGAATATTGTTGTATGGAATGTCCAAGAGAAGGAGGAGCTGTTGCTTAATGATTGGTGCAACTGCACCATAACCAAGAGATTACGGGTATGATTACGCAGACTGGCAAGTTTGGAACTTCACAAATTAAAAATAAAGCCATTGGATGGGGTCAGTAAGGCCATCCAGCCAAGAAATTCCTCACTGCTAAATCCAAATCCCTGTGATGGGCACTGTCGGAATCCCAGTTTCTGGGGAAAATGACCTCAAAACTAAAAACAATGCTGTTAATAACTGATTGCTATTAATAGTCCACTTTCTATGCCTCTGATTTATACCATGCCCAGGAATTAGTTGTTTCAGATATACTATCTGCTGTACTTGGCTTATTGGTCATCCATCCAGCTAGTAGTAAACTCTCTATAATAAGAATCCTGGGACCATTATGCTGTTTTCTTTTTGACATTCAACGTCATACCAAATTTATTCACTTTGTCCAGTACACTTGCAGGCTAATCTTATTCTCAGCGGGTAAAGTAACCCACTGCCTACCTGAAACGTTAATATGAAGTCCTGTGATATTACCCTCTGAAATATACTCTTATAACTCTGAAGGTGTATTCTGTGTAGAAAATAAGGAGTTAAGACAAGGGAGACAACCCAGTCTTACACACCTCTTCATTTTCCTGCCAATTGAGACAGGCCTTTCCGTAACATTCTTACAAAGGTTCACTGACATGAGCAGACGGTACGGCCTTTGGAACGACACACTACTACTACTACTACTACTACTACTACTACTACTACTACTACTACTACTACTACTACTACTACTACTACTACATTAGTTACCTAGTAGTAGTAGTAGTAGTAGTAGTAGTAGTAGTAGTAGTAGTAGTAATAGTAGTAGTAGTAGTAATAGTAATAGTAGTAGTAGTAGAAGTAGTAGTAATAGTAGTAGTAGTAGTAGTAGTAGTAGTAGTGGTAATAGTAGTAGTAATAGTAATAGTAATAGTAATAGTAGTAATAGTAGTAACAGTAGTAACAGTAGTAACAGTAGTAGTAGTAGTAGTAGTAGTAGTAGTAGTAGTAGTATTAAAAAATGCATTTAAATATCCTTTTATGAAATCAAACGCTGGGTAACTACCAGTTACCTAGGCTGAGTGAAGTAATGGGTGTAGAAAGGTAAAGAAGAAGTGAAAAATATATATAAAAAAATAAAAACAACATAGAACGAGACTACATAAGAACATCAATTGGAACATAATACACATCATAAGTAATACAGAAATTTACATCAAAAAAACATTTTTTTTGGAAAAATTAATTCAAAAATAATTCCTAACACGAACATCAACAGCGACGAAATACTTAAAAAATTGGGTTTTTTTAAATACTCAAGACCCGCCTTAAAATGGGAGCTGTGCTATTCAAAATGATCTTTGGAACTTCTTGAAAGAGATGGTCTTACTGGAATTTGGTCTAGAAAATCTTGGAAACCCTTTTTTATAATTCCTAATTCTCCAACTACTACAGGCAAGATTTTTGTTTTCAAGTGCCACATTTTCTGAATTTCAATTTCTAGATATTTATACTTGCTAAGCTACTCAAAAACCTTTGCTGAGATATTTCTATCAGATGGTACACTCATATGGATAAAGAAACAGGTGTTGTTTTTTTTACATTTGATAACAATGTCAGGACGATTTGCCTGAATTGTACAATCTGTGTGGATAGGAAAGTCCCATAGAATAGTAACATCGTTGCCTTCGGTGACTTGTTCAGTGTGGTGCTTGTACCAGTTTGTGTTGGTTTTTATTGTGTATTCTTTGCATATTTTCCAATGCAAGTATTGACTAACCCTGTCATGCCTGTTTTTATACTCATTTGGTGTTGATATTGAGCATCCGGAGACAGGGTGATCAACAGATTCAAGCTTTTCCTCTCAAAATCTGCATTTTGAATCGGCACTGAATGAAGGACATTTGTTTGGTAATTAAGGGTGAATTAACTCTGATCCTGTGCTGCAAGTATAAAATCCCCAGTCTCCCAGCTCAGTCCAGAGCTGCTCAGCCACTCATGGGTTGCCTTTTTATCAACATCAGCATTATTATTATTATTATTATTATTATTATTATTATTATTATTGTTATTATTACGGATATCATACTTTATTTTCTGTATGAGAAACAAAGGATAGACAAATTCAGAATTATTAATCTGGTAACCAGCTGATACATCGTCTCTAAGTGATATGCCCAAATGGAGAGTATCACTATAGATGATGTACCATAACTAGGCTTCACTGTGCTATTTCTAGTCTTTCTGTTTCCAGTCCTCTACATCAAGTGACAGCTCAGTTGTGTTGCAACCTATATTGAGTAGATCAATTTCATTGTAAATTTCTTAGATCTTTAATTTACAAATAAAATCATGTGAAGTTTAAAAAAAAATTATTATTGCTATTGCAACTACTACTGCAACCTTAAATTGACTAACCCTCCTATGAGTGCAATAAGTTTTCGTAATTTCAAAAACAACGGCGTGTATGGCACTGGGACTTCATATCAGGGTGCCTCTCCTGCCAAGTGTTCCCCGGTCCAGCAGCGAGGCGGCCCGTTACTATCCTACCACTACTAGGAAAAAGTGGTTGAAGGAAGTAAATTTTGTGGTGGAGGAGTATTATTTGACGAGAATTGTGTTTCAGAAAAGGAATGAAGGCAAAGAATGTGGTAACAACAGGGATCTTTTGATGTTACGGAACAAAGATTGTGTAATCAGGGAAGGGCAATTAGAATTAATGGCTGGCTTACGAACTTAGCATTTCAAATGAAGAAAAAACGATAAACGTTAGTGTAAATCATAATGAGAAAGAGGAAAATGTTATATTAGATGGGAGTCAAAGTTTTTCACTTCTAGCCAAGTGATTTGACTAGAATTGAAGAACCTGAAAATAGAACTGAGTTAAACATTATTATTGAGGAAGCATCAGAGGAGAAAAGCCATTGTAAATTATCCTAATGAAATATGCAAATCAAAAGAGGGCTGTGAAGGAGTGGTGTTAAAGAAAGTGGATGATAAGAAACTAAATGTTGCTGTAAGAGAAGTAAATAAAGTTTTGTTGTAGTTGCAAACCTCAAATATCTCTGAAACTAATAGGTTCATTGTGGCTCTTTCGGTTTGGCTTGCAAGACAGTTAATGGACAAAATGGCCAAACCCACTCTGACCCATGATGCAAACATAGAATCGAAAACGGCATCAAAGAACTACAAATGTGCTGACGAGGCATAAAAAATATGAAGTGAAATCAAGAAAGAAGATTGACAAACTGCAAGAAAAAGCAAAATCACTCGGAAGGAATTAGAACAGTGTTTGAAGGACTGAAGCAGAGAATCCTGGCAAAGAAAGCCAAAATAGATCGCTATAATGAGAGAATCTAACAATTCAGAAAAAAACAAGCTTTCAACCCTGACCAAGAAAGATTATATACTGGAACGTAAAGGAAAAAACCATGGGAAAAACTGAATTGGAATCCATGGGCTTTTTTTACTCTGTTGACGAGATTCTGTGTAGCCTCAATCTGAAGTTCTGGGAAACAATGGCTTTAATATAGGAAAAATTCTCTACTGGATGGGAATAACTACAGCTACGTCCCAGAGTGAGATCAGATGTATTATGTTTGACGGTTGTGCTGCAGATGTAGACCGATAATGTCTAAAATGCTAAATGTTGATTACGTTGGACAACTGTATTGACGATGTCACAAGCATCTGTTTTCCACCTTGAGTAATTTTCGTCTCAGAGATGTTTGGGCAGATGACTGGTTCACCACATCGAATGAGGTGTCGTGAACCTCATAAATCTAGAACAATTTGTTGTGTTTGATATATTGCTTCTCTTCTTGAAATATATAAAAACAAACGGACCTTTTATATAGTTTTTAATTTCCTCCATAATGCGTCGAAGAAGATAGACGCGACACATGGGAATTTGTCTTTGACCTGGGCAATCTTTATCCAAGCGCTAACCTTCAAGGATGACTGTTCAGATTTTGTTAAGCAGGCAACGGCTGCAGAAGTCACTCCAGAAAAGGATATGCAGGTTATAGTATTCACGGCTATTTAACTTTCTTTCTAATAGGTTCTACTATTTTTAAAGGATGTTAGAATACAAGAACTTGAATCAAAAGATACCGTTTCATGAGCTTCAGATTGTCTCTTCGTCAGGTCAGTTGTTACCTATTTTTGCTATATTGACTTTTGTTTAGTTATTAAGACCTTATAAGAGTTCATTGATAAGACTCTGGATAAACACTATATGTTTTCACGTTTGTCTTTGATGACTTTAATGCTCTTCATATGACCTGAATGTATCATTCTAATAGGACTGACAGGCTCAGAGGAGTTACTTACATCTTCGCACTTCCCTATGATCTTACAAAGTTTGTCAATTTTTTTTTCAAGATTTTCTTGTTCAGACGCAGGTGAACCTTCTCTTTTAGATATATGTTTGAATTCTGTTTTTAGGCTTTTCACAGTTTCATTTTATCTCCTCCTGGATTTTGTAATCCTATTATTATTATTACTGTAGGTCTTAAGAAAACTCTTACACGTCTTCCTGACATACTACTTTATTTCAAGACGTTTGAATTTGGTTACAATGACTGGAATGGATTTTGTCAGTTTGTTGGTGTTATTCCTTAGAATTCAGTCTTTAAAAAACGAATTGATTCACAGAATCGATGAATGAAATACTTTGATGAATAACCCAATAATGCTGGCTTTCCTCAAGATTCTATTCTTGGTCCACTCTCTTCCTTCTTCAATGATTTCCTTGGTAACTTGCTTCAGTTCATAACCATCTATCTCAATGACACTACTTTGTTCTGTGGCATTGGTCACAACGTAACCCAGCTGAAACAAGTCAAGTTGTTGAAAATAAAGAATTGGACATTCAGGATGGAGAAAATTGAGAAGTAAGTAAGTGGAGAAGGAGGTGAATGGAGAAGGAGGTGAATGGTTTCTTTCAGTGAGACAAAAACTCAACTACTGTCGCTTAATATCAAAGTAAGACTTTTTTACCCATCAATAGTCATAAAGAATCATTCTGATATTAATTAGGAAGATAATGCTTCTCCGTTTGAGGAAGTCTATCACTGAGTATGCTTGGTTTTTCATTTGCTTCAGATTTTTCTTGGGGTTTTCATATTTAATTATTTCTTACGTCCGCTTCTACTATACGACGTTCACTGCTTTTGTAGTGGCTCAAGCACTCTGGTCCATCACAAAATCTCAGACTTTTGAATGTTCCCATGCTCAGCAATGTCCCATATTCTAGTCTTTGGGAATTGATGCTTAACATTTGTATTAGAGAATCCAATCTACATTGATGAGGTCTGGAAAAGCGTAACACTTGTCTGTAGATCGCACCAAGTCTTCCTCTGACAAACGTGCTTCTTTGTATTGTGTTAAAAAGCACCTTAGACTGTTGTCATTTTGCATCTCTCTAAATCTACCATTGCCTTTACTCTTATACCATGGGTTACTCGTGTAGCACCTGGACACCTCACTCATCTTATCTTGATACTCTCGATTGAGGTCCAAAGGTCTGAGTTGAAAAGTGCTTTTATTATTTATTTATTTTATTACTTATATCATTATTACATTTGAATATGAGTAAAGTTGAAATATGAGACTGAATAAAAAATAAGCAATCGATATTTTGACTTTAAATTAAAAGTAAATTACTTATTACATTTGTTTGAGTAAATCTTATGAAATCTTAAAACTCCGAATCAATTAAGTTGCTGAATCCAGTACTCTGCTTTCAGGTATAAAATTCTTAAATTTGATGATGAAAATTATAGAAGGAAAATTAAGCACAATGATTTGCTCCATTTTACTCAACCTTGTTTTTAAAAGTGAAACAAAAACGTATTACTAACACCAAATAGGCTCTAGCTGACAACTCTGATATGTCAATAATCAGTACGGTTTACAGAAATAAAAGGTTCATCGCATCGAAAAGTGTTGAGTTTTGGAACAAGGAACTTTATGACGAACTCTAGAATATTTCTCAACTGCAGATATTTCTAAAAAAATTCGAAGACTGTATTTTGTTATCATACATGTAAATATTAAAATATATAATTATTTCAATAAGAAACTAAAGAAATTTTATCAACAATTATCTGTTTTTCCTCAAACTTCGATACATCTTGACAGCTCTTTTCCATATTTTGATGTTATTTATAAGGAAAAAACTGTAAACTGAACAAAAAACATCAAAATTTATTTATTTTTTGACCCATCTTGATCTTTAGAAAAGATTGGTTAGATTAATTGTTTGGGAACTTGTCTCGATCAGAGCGCTAGTAGGATTGTTTGCATGTATCCACAGCTCAAATATAAGGTTGTATATTTTAATTGGGAAAATGTGTTAGTGTTGTAAATAGCATTATTCTGTAGTTTGAAAGCTGAAATAAATGATTTTGAAATTGAATTTGAATTCGACTTTAATTTATTCGACTCTTGAACCAAATAATTCAAAGTCACTGCTTGAGTCAATTTGCCTTTTTTGAATCAGCGGAATTGAAAAACAACCTGAACACGCTAAGTAGAAAGGAATCGAAATTCGAGGTTTTAAGAATTCCTGTTTTCACAAATTATTTCGATCCAGCATCTCATGACTAGAAACGTTGTTACTATGAATAACAGGATAGCAACATGTGAAAAGCCTGTCTGAAATGTCAAGAATTGAGTAAAAATCCCTTTAGTGAAGAATAAGAAGTTAAACCAACTCATGTTTCTGTTTTCTGATCAAGTAGTCTGTTTCAGAAACCAGTTCAATGTGAGGTAGTTTCTACCCTCTTAAGCAGGTAGCACGGACATTTGCAAATTGATTGAGCTTAAACTCTTGGAAAGATGGGAGTTGCAAAGTAGTCGATGAACGACGCCTTGGACAAAATAACGCCTAAGGGGGAAATATTGGGGCCAAAAATGAGTAAACAGAGGCTTTTTCACTATGTCATAATATTTGTAAAAATGCATTTCCTTTTATTGTTTACGACATATTAAGGCACTATAAAAACTATGTGGATGTCGCTTGAAAACCTATCGACATACTGAACAGACGGGACAAATAAACAAAACCAAATGATTCAATGTTTGATTAAAATTCTAGATAAGAAAGACACAATAACTATGGAAGAAGAATATAAAGATAAGAACCAAGTGAAAAAGACGAAAAGGGAGAGAAAGGAAATCAAATTAAGGAATCCAAAACCTTTCCCAAGGTAATTACTTCACCATCCGTATACACCCACTGGGAAATTCTGTATTATTATTAGACAAAAACATGCTTGTTGTAGTAAAATAGAGTTATAGAGACATATAGCAGCTAATTCAATGCCTGAAGTGTAACTAAATCTTAGGCTGGGAAAGTAGGGGGTCATTTCATATTCACAGCTTTATAAGCACTAAGAGCCAGCTGTCTGAATATTTCTTGCTGTGATCCTCATCCGCAACAGCTTTTTGTAATGCCTGTTAACTTCTATATATAATTATTAAGAATTTCCATTTCAACAAAAGTGATTAAAAATTCAAAATAATAATATCCTAACATTTTTGTCACATTTTTTCACCTCATGAGGAATTTGATCCAAGACTGGAAATGTTTTCCTAAGCAGTGGTCGGTTTTAAAAATTGTGTAATGTAATTACTTTTTATTTTCTACTACAATTTGCCAAAGTAATCGGTTTATTTACCTTGTGCCTTTGCTGATTTGATTTGCAAAACGTTTTTAAATGATTTCTTTTTTTTTTGAACTGGTATTTCGTCATCTTGTACCTAAGAAGCCATTGATAATAGCTAGATATCAATGACCAAGACACAGAAGAATACTATCTCATGATGCTCAGCTGCTTAAGACAGTCCATCTCCCAAAACCCATGTTCTCAAACTCCAATATACGATTAGGGTATATTTAGTAATGCCAGCTGTTAAATTTCGCTGCATTATTGAAAATAATACCGTAACTAAGTTAGATAAGTTATCGTACAGGTATACTCCCTGGTGTCAAAACGGTGGCTGATGATATACAAAGCATTGCAGACTAGACAACGACAACGTGTTCTTGCTATTTTACCAGATTTGTATTAAAAAAAGACAGTATTGCTGTGGAGTTAGTCATAACACATCTGGTCTTAATCACTGTCATAAGACGAGCAATGCAGTGGGTTAAGATATGTATCGCTTTTCATTCAGATTTGAAAACAAACTCTTTCGACTGTTCGTCTAGTACAAAGTCAAGATCTGTAATAGCCTGTCGAAGTTAATAAGTAAAGAGTTTACAACGTGAGAGTTAAAGAACAAATTATTATTTCAGGTTTTCAAATTATAGTTATAGATTAATTTTTTTCTCAATTCTGTTTTTACTATTTTTAATGACACATTGAAAATGCACACCCAGAAGGACAGGATTCACATTGATATCAATTTGATTTTTAATATAGCTAAAGTGTATTATTCTGTTTCAATATTCTATGTTTATACAAATAATAATAATAATAATAATAATTATTATTATTATTATAATCATAGTAATAGTAATAATAATAATAAATAATTCTTGAAAATGTTGTATAAAAACAGGTTCCAATATCACAAAAAATAGCTTCCCTTTTGAGGTTACCTTACAGAAACGACATTTATTATACTTAAATTTAAACCAAAAAATTATGCAAAGAAAAGCTTTCGAACCTATATTAATCACTATTACCAAGTCTGAACAAAAATCAATAAAACAAATTAAGTTTTTTATCAAGACTTTGGCTCAAACAGGTTATTTCTTTCCTTTTTTAGAAAGAAAATCTTTGTTTTGTTAATAAGTAAGGAAGTGTTAACGAATATAGAGCGTTACTTTACAGCAACAGAGATCAAACATGGAAGTCGATAGTAATTAAGAATTAGAATTGCCCTCCTTAATCAAGAAGGTATTGTGTTTGAGTAGTTGGACTAACTTTTTAACCATATTAATAAATTTTGACTTTAATACAAAATTCATAGAAATATATGAAAAGTACAGAAAAACTTTGTTTCTTAATTCCTGTAACGTTGTTGTTAATTGGGTACTTACCAGGAAAATAAGAATAAAAGAGCGAGAGGAAAGAGGGGGGGGGGTGCGAAAGATAGGAAAATAGCGAAACAAAAAGACAGAGAGACGGAAATAGAAGAAAGACTTAAATGCTACCTTGATTAAGGCCCATCAAAAAATGGCTACAGCACCATACAGAACATTACATCCCCCCTGATTCATCGAAATATCTTTCAAGAACGTTACACAATCATCTCACAAATATTTTAGAATCTCTCAATAGAGAGAAAAATGAGTCGATTATCATGGGAGACTTGAACATTGATTACCTAAAAGAGTCAGATCACAAAGAACTGAAAGAACTTTTTATTGTTAATGGCTTCAAACAAATTATCAATAAAGCCACTCGTACAACGGCAATGTCTACCACGCTAATCGATTTGATTTTTACTACCGATGCAAATAGCATAAAGAAATCCGAAGTTATTAACTGTTCTATGAGTGATCATCATATTATTGCCTGCATACGAAAATCGAATCATATCAAATATGAACCAGTGACAATTCGATGCAGAGACTTTTCAAAATACAACGTTGATGAAATAAACAGCGAATACCTGAATGCAGACTGGGATCAGATTTACAACACCAACTGTCCCATCGAGCCTTATAACCAATTTGAGGAACACCTGAGGACAAGTTTGAACAGACATGCACCTTTCATCACCAAACACATTAAAGGCAAACCATCGCCCTGGCTGAATAGTGATATCAAAAATCATATGAACGAACGTGACCAACCCAGACGAAAAGCGAAAAAGTCCGACAAAACGTGTGACTGGAAATCCTATTCTTCGAAAAGAAACTACGTCAAAAATGAGATCTCAAAAGCAAAGCGAAAATATTTTAACGATCAGCTTAAAGAAAATACGAAAGTAGTAGGAAAACTGGGATCGCACCGTCCCTCTGAAATTCCCGATAAATATCGGAGATTTGTTTTTTAGCACTGTCTCCCCGAGATTTTTTGAAGATTGAAGCATCATATACGGAAAAAAACCGTTCAATACATGATGTTTTAATTCAAAATATACTTTTTATTAAATTTTTCTATAAAAATACACAAATTATACATAAAATGTATTTTTAATACCATTTTTTAACTTTAATCTAACTTAATGTAAAAGATGTCTTCCATAGATTATAATAAACCTGTAAAGCGTAGAAACGCTAATTTTAAATTAAAAAAAGAAAACGTAATTATAAATAATATATCAAATAAACGTATTTTTGATGCTGAAATAATTACTAATAAGAATGTATTACCTAAAGAATCACAACTTATGCAAATTTATAGAGAAAAACAAGATCCACTTATAAATCTTTCTAAAATGCAATTAGAAATACTTGAAAATATTAAAAATAAATCTAATATAGATGATAAGGAATTTTCACAATCATTTATAAAAGCTATTCAAGATATTGAAAAACAACAAGAAGCAATAAAATCAAATGAATCAGAAGCATTAGAAACAACAGAGCCTATAGTTAAAGAACCAAAAATTACTGAAGAAAAAGTATTAAGAGAGGATGAACTTGATAGTTTAACTTTAGATATGTTAGAAGATTATGTTAATAAATATAATAAAGAATCAATTAATTTTTTAAAATAAAATGACTGATGAAACTTCAATAAGATCAATGAAACGTTTTGGAATTTATAATAATCATAAAAAAGCTCTAGATAATATATTGTTATATAATAATTATTTATCTTTAAGACAATCAATTCCAGATTTGGAAGAAGAACAATCTGGTTCTTCAATCTTAACTAATATTAATGATGTTATAGAATGATTTTAAATATTATATAGTGAAATTTACAAGTGGTAATAACAATAAAAATTAAATTAATGAATTTAGACAAATCATTTATTATCTTTATAAAAATAATTATATAAATAAACATTATTATAACACATTAATAAAGATTAATTAAAATATATTATAATAAAATCTAAAATATTATAATTGAGTTTTAGTGCAATAACATTAACAACTAAAAATAGTTTAACTTGTGAACCAAAGAAATATATTTTAAAACTATCTAACCAACTAAATTTAAGAGATTATTTAATTTGTCTTACACATTGCTCAATATAATATACTTGGAAAAACATTAAAAATATATATTGTAATATACTCATCTAGCAACTAATAAAAAACACGACATGACAATTCCAGATGGTTCTTATGAAATTTCTGACATAAATAATTATATACATTTTACAATGATTCAAAATGGTTATAATAAATCACCAAATGACACTTTTGGTATTAATATTCATCCATATCCTGTTTATAATAGAGTTACACTTAGTGTTAATAATGAATTTGAATTAAATTTTGAACCAGATTTTGCTGAATTTTTAGGATTTGATTCTTCTCAGTTACCTATTGAATATAACAATTATATTAATTTAAAAGAAGAAATTAAACGTAAATTTATGATAAAAATATAAAATATAAATCTAAGAGTACTAAAAATGAAACCTAACATTTACAAACTTATCTCGAAAAAGTATTTAAAAAATAATTATATTAATCCAAACAAAAAATTACCTATAAAACAAGCTTTTCATAAAATTTATTTGTATGCTAAGAAATATGATGAACCACTTTACGATTTTTAAATTGATTCTTGAGAAGAGAGATCGGAAAAACAAAAAGAAACACTTTTAGAATATACAGATTACATTAATGAAGTTGTTAGTTTAGACGAAATTGATGAAGATGTACAAAATCTTATTATATTTGATGATTTTATTGTTGAAAAGAACTTAAAAATAGTAGGAGAACTTTTTATACGGGGACGTAAGTCAAATTGCTCAATAATTTTTATTTCACAGAGTTATTATAGTATTTCACAAATCATTAGACAAAACTCAAATTATTTTATCTTGACACATGGAATTAATGGTAGAAATCTTGTAAATATTGCTAGAGATCATAGTGGTTCAATTGATAGTAATAAATGTAGAGAAACTTACAGAAAACTTACAATAGATGGAAATTTTATGCTGATTGATGTAAATAAAAACAAATTTTATCAAAATTTAGGATTAGATTAAAAATTTAAGTTGAAATATATCTAGTTCCTCTAGATATGTTTTCAGCAGCATATAAAGGTTGAGTGTTAGTAAAATGTAATCTTTCTATACCTTTTTCTAATGTCGGATTATTATATTTATGAGGTATTTTATGATCAATATGCCATAATTTACCATAATTTTCCCAACTCATATCAGATTTAAATTGTTTTTGAATATGTTCTTTAAATTCTTTTATAGAACATCCTAAATATTCTTTAGAATGAAGTTCTTTATCTCTTATCAGTGTTGAATTAACTCTACTTTTAACTAAATTTAATAAATAACCTTGTGGAGAACAAATTGAACACCTATATTTTATTTTATTATGTTTACATAAACAAGATCCAAAACATAATTTACACGTATTTTTACTAACTTTATGTTTACATAAACTAGAATCAATACATAATTTTTTTTATTATTATGTTCACATATTTGACTTCCTTTACACAATTTACACGTATATTTACTAACTTTATGTTTACAAATATTTTTTCCATAATGTTACGTTGATGTTCTCTACATTTTAAGCATGTTTTAGTTTCCTTATTTGTTATTTTATTTATATAATGTGTTATTGACTAATTATTTTTACAAGTTGAACACTTTTTTAAATCTTGTTCCATTTTAATTATAAATATTTTTTAATTGATATTTTTAAATCTAATATATTAAAAATGAACAAGAATTTATCAGTATTAATAACAAAAGATGATAGAATGGATTATTTACTTCAATCATTTCATATACACAACTTGGAGGATCATTTGATATTCATAAACTTATAGGAAAAACTACCAAGACCAAAAAGAGGGTTTGTTTTACCAAATCATAAATATTGTGGAGCATATAATCCTTTAGAACAACAATTAGATGAACATGGTAATCTATTACCAGGAAATGAATCATATAATCAAATTGATGCTGTTTGTCTTCAACATGATAAAGATTATGATGAAGTACAAAATAAACAAGATAAATTAGAAGCAGATAAAAAGATGTTAAAATCATTAAATGAATTAAAACCTAAAAATTTTAGAGAAAAAGTTGATAAGGCATTCGTAAGAACAGCAATAGGTAAAAAATATAAATTAGGACTAGGTATAAATGGTGGAGAATTAATTAAAGAACATAGGAAAATTCTAGATGATATTTATTATAACATTAAAACTGGATATTCTTGAATAAACGAGCTACAAAGAAGATTAAAATTAAAAAAAAGATGTGAAAGAGTATCTTCAACATCAAGAAACTTATACAAAACATAAACAAGCAAATACTAAATTTCCTACAAGAAAAGTAATTACACATTATCCTAATCATCAATGGCAAGCTGATTTATGTGATATGAGATCATTAGCGAAATTTAATAATAATACTGACTATATTTTAACAATAATTGATGTATTTAGTCGTTATGCATATGCTTTTCCAATTAAAACAAAAACTGGTGATAATATTACCAAAACATTTCAAAAATTATTTAAAACACAAGTTCCAAAGATGATTCAAACAGATAAAGGAACAGAATTTATTAACAAAAAGACACAAGAATTATTCCAAAAACATAAAATAAATTGTTTTACAACTGAAAACTTAGCAAAAGCTTAAGTGGTTGAACGTTTTAACAGAACTCTTGAAGATCAAATGTATAAATATTTTACTGCAAATGATACCAAAAAGTGGATTGATATTATTCAAGATCTTGTAGATAACTACAACACATCAAAACATAGTACAATAAAAATGACTCCTAAAGAAGCATTAGAAAATCCACAGAGAGTTCAAAATAATGAAAAATCTATACAAAATACAGATTTTATAAGAATTTCAAAATTCCGTAAAACCTTTAAAAGAGGATATACAGCAAATTATACAGATGAAGTATTTCTTGTTTCAGATGTTTTATATACTTCTCCAATTACATATGAAATTGTTGATATACATGCTAATAAAATTTATGAAACATTTTATGAAGAAGAATTATCATTATTTAAATCTGTAAGTGTATCTCCAATAATCTAAAAAAATAAAAAGATGTCATTTAAAAAATATATACCAAGCTTATTTAATAGATCAAGTGTATAGATTATAAACCTTGGGTAACTACATTTGTTAAACAAGAAATTGAGAATGTTTCATTAACATTTATTAAAACAGATGGATCAAATCAAATGAATAATGATTTGAATTTAGATAATAATGATATTATTAATTTAGAAAGTTTAGAAGGACACGATGTTACATTAAAGAGTAATATGTCTAAAGATAACAGTATAATCACAAAAAAATATGTAGATGATGTTAAAAATAAAGTTGATAAAGAATATAACAAATTGAATATTCCAATACCGTTTATTGATTTAAAATCGTTAACAGCATCTTCATTTCATTCAGATATTTATAAAATAGATAATATTTTTTATAAAAATCCAAATACAGAGTGGTGTGTAAATGTTACAGAAGCAAATAATTTTTTAACTGTAACATTAGAATTTAATAATATCAAACACTTCATAAAATGATATTTAAACCTCGAAATGGTACTCAACAAACAAAACATTACATAAACTATATCAAAATAGAAT
This sequence comes from Morbakka virulenta, assembly GCA_003991215.1. Classification (NCBI taxonomy): domain Eukaryota; kingdom Metazoa; phylum Cnidaria; class Cubozoa; order Carybdeida; family Carukiidae; genus Morbakka; species Morbakka virulenta. The sequence goes on from RDPX01000120.1 coordinate 692,914, forward strand.
TAAAAAATATTATTATTTTTGAGAATAATGTTAATATAAATAATAATTATACTTTAGATTTAGGTGTATATTGTAATGTAAAAGAAATAAAATTTACCTTTAAAGGATTAAAACACTATGGTTTATCAGAACTAGAAATTTATGAAGCAGAAAGAAAAATAAAAGCTAAAATAGTATCTTCAGATGTTTTTCATGGTGAATTTTATTATTGTCCTACAAAACCCATTAATATTAATCATTTAGCAAACAAAAAGTATGTAGATGATAAAATAAGTGCTATAATTATAGATAATTAATTTCTACTAGATGTAACAGATTTTGATGTTATAAATGTTAGAAGTTAAAGAAATACACACCCTATTAACAGCATATTTGATCAAAACATAAATACTGAGTGGGGTGTAACAGAAGATTATGTAACTAAACCATGTAGATTAGATTTAGAAACTAAAAATGAAATATACATAAATACTTTAGAATTTCAACCTAGATATTCATTTGGAGTTAATACAAGACATTTTGTGAAAACAGAAAAATTATTTAACGAAAATGATGTATTATTATTTGAAATTAATACAAAAATATACGGGGTTAATAGATTATAAATTACCTTATATGAAATTAAAAGTTTTATTTTGTATTTTAAAGAAAAAATACTGTATGGGGGTTACTAATGATGAAAATTATATAAAATATGACTAATTCACCTATAAATAATGAACAACTAACAAACAAAAAATATGTAGATGATAAATTTAAAAATAAAAATTCTTATGATATAACTAATAGTAATTCAATAACAACTAAATTTACAACAACTGATGATATTTCTAGTGTCTTATGTAAAATTGGTACTATAGTTTCTAATGATATTAGTAATAGAAATAATATTACTTCTAAAAATTTTATTTGTAATGATTTACCTATAAATAATAATCATTTAACAAATAAAGCTTATGTGGATAGTAAATCAAAAAATAGAGCTATAATCAGCATTAATAAAATAACAACTGAGAATAACAGATTGGAACTAGTGTTTATAAAGAATAGTATTGGTACTTATGATAATACTACTAAAGATTTAATAATAACATTCGATGGAATATTACAAATAATATCATCTATATCTAAGAATGAATCTTCAACTGAAGCAGGTATTAAAATGTTATATTATGAAGGAATACAAGTAGTTAATTTTCTTACTATATATATAAATAAAACAGATAGTAGTAAAATGAATATGGATTACATGAAAGTGAAGAAGGGTGGTAAAGTATGTGTAACAGGTATTAGTACTGTTTCATTTGTAATCAACGCATATATTGATATGATTGAAGTTTTAAAAAAAATTTTTAATTTATTTTTAACCTTTATCTAAATTTATACCTACTAAAGTATATAGTTTTATATTTACTCGCAGCAAAGCTGCTAGCAACCTTTGGTTGCGCAATAAACTTCATTTATACATTCATGTATTTTAAAATGTTCATGAATTATATATTTATATTCTAAACTTAAACACATACAATCATGTTTAATTGTATTTTCATTATCTAAAATACTACATAATTCTGTATGATCATGAGATACTATACTACAATTGTTATATTTATTATATTTTTTTATATCCATTTTTAAAAGTATTTTTATTGAATTTATTTTAAATAATTCATTTAATATTTTATTAATTATTTTTATATGTTTTTTTAAAAGAATAAATAAGGTAAAATGTAATTATATTTCATTTTTTTACAAACACAATATATCATTAATCTATATTCTGGAGTTTTTAAAATATTATTTTTATCATTTAATGTTAATAAAACATCACATAAAATCTTTTTTATAATTTCATAATGATTTAATTCAATATAAAGCTCTTTAATGTTGTTTAAAGTACACCAATTATAAATTAAACTTTTTTTTTGTTGATAATTTAATATTTTATATAAACATTTTCTACATTTTAAATTTACTTTTAATTTATTAAAATCTTCTAAATTAATATTTGGTAAATTTTTTCATTGCATGTAATTTTTTTAATAACTTCATTAATATGATGAGTAAATCTATAAGCATTTTAAACTCTTCTTAAAGCACGTTCTTCATCAAACTCAGATTCTTCTAATTTTAATTTTTGTTCTAGGTGATAATTTAAAAATTCTTCAAGAATTATTATTTTAAAAATTAATTGTTTTAATTAAATTTAAAAAAAATATTCTAAATTTAATATAAAAAAACTTCTTCCAGATAAAAATACTTATTTGTCATTTAAAAATTATCAATATAAACAAAGATTACAATTTGTAGTCTATTATGACTTTGAATGTATTTTTAAGAGTATTAATCAACATGATAAAGAACATATTCCAACTTTAGCATCTTATAACATATCATCAACACTCCAACAAGATGAATTATATACTTTTCATGATAATAGTAATGTATCAAAAACATTTATAGAACATTTGTTAAATCTTTTTATAAGAGATGATAATTCTATTTATAATACTTACTTTGAAAATAATAAAAGATTTAAAATACCAATTGTAACAGATGAGCAAAAAAATCAAAAATATTGTCATATTTGTGAAAAAGAATTTACTGATGAAGAAAATGTTATAGATCATGATCATTTCACAGGTAAATTTAGAGGAATGGCACACCAATCTTGTAATATAAATTTTAAGGAACCAACCTACATACCAATAATTGCACATAATGCTTCTAAATATGATTTTCATTTATTTGTTAAAGAATTATCAAACGTAAATGATGCTAATTTAACTGTTGAATATCTTGCAACAAATTCTGAAACATTTATTTCATTTTCTATAAAATATAGAGTAGGTACTTATACTAAAGATAATAAAGAATATAAGAAATATTTCTATTTATATTTTCTAGATTTATTTAGATTTATGTCAACATCTTTTGATAGTTTAGTTAAAAATTTAATAAATCATCCACATCTAGATAACTATAAAGAAGATAACCTTTTATTAAAACATAAGGCAATTTAGACAACCCAGAGAAATTAAATGAAACAAATTAACCATCTATAGAAAATTTTTATTCATCTTTAAAACTAGAATCAGTAACACAAGAAGAATATAATCATGCTATAAAAGTATTTAAATATTTTAAATGTAAAACTATAACTTAGCTACAGAAAATAATGATGATAAAAGAATAGTTTTAGAAGATAAGATAAGTACTTATGCGTTGTATCATTATAAAATATTATAAATATTTATTATAAATATGTTGTGCTTTTTTTGATTTATAAATAATAATATATTAAAAAATATTTTAAAATAAAATGAATAACATTTGTGATATTTATTTTAAAAATTTTAGTACTAAAAGTAACTTAAATAGACAGATTAAAACACTTCATGAAAAAATAAGGAGTTATACCTGTGAAATTTGTTTAAAAACGTGTACACAAAAAGTAGTTTAAATCAACATATTAAGGCACTTCACCAAAAAATTAAAGACTTAGAATGTAAAATATATAAAACTAAGTTTAATGATTCTGCTAATTTAAATCGTCACAAAAAATATTTATCTTAATCCAAAACTCTTAAAAATGTGTAGACTAGAATTTTTAATAAATACTATTTTAAAAGAACTAAATATTAATTTTAGATAAGAAGTAAAATGTAAAGATTTGATAGGTATTAAACAACGTCAAGTAAAAAATTCTTGGATAATAATTGAATATGATGGAATTCAACATTTTAAACCTACAATATTTGGTAGTATGACATCTCAGGAAGCAATAGAAGCTTTGAAAATTCAACAAGCTAATAATAATATTAAAAATAATTATTGTAAAATTAATAATTATAAACTTTAAGATTATCTGCAAAAGATTTACCGAAATTAAAAGATATTATTATAAATTTTATTAACAATTATTCTAATTTATTAGATTATAATATAATTTTGAAAGAAAAATTCTAAAATTATAATATATTAAAAAATTATTTTTTTTTAAAAAAGGGAACAAATTATTAAATCTATTATTAATCTCTCGGAAACAGATTTACAGAAAATATCTATCATAAAGCGTTAGTATTAGAATTAAAACAATATGCTAAAATAGTTGAAACAGAAAAAATAGAACCTATAAAATATCAAGATCATAATATTGAATTTGTAAAAGTTGATATTGGATTAGATAATTTATATGTTTTAGAACTGAAAACAATAAATAAATTAACATTAAAAGGTGAAATTCAGCTCAAAAGAGATTTTAAAATATTAAAAATAAAGTTTATGCTAGTTTATTTTGGATATAATAATTTAGAAAATAAAATAATTAATTAATTAAATATATCAAAGAAAAATATTTTATATAAAAAATGTCTCAATCATTCCCCCAAAAAGTTTACAAATAAACTAGAATTTAAAATATATAAATGGAAAGATGTTCCAGAAGGGGTTTATAAAATTTGAAATAAAACTTTAACAAATTCTCAATATGGTAAATCTTTCATCCTAGATTAAACATCTATAAAGATGAAAACATCTATAAAGATAAAGATTAAAAATTTATAAAAATATACCCAGGTTATAATACAAATTTTGCAGCATTTCCATAATCAAAAAAATTAATTAATTAATTATATTAAGAAAAAATATTTATATAAAAAGATGTCTATTATAAATAATGCTGAAAAATTATTACCAGAAGAATTTATTGAAAATGAAAAAAAATATATAGAATTTATAAGAAATTAAAGTTTCTGTTAGCAGCAGTAATATTAAAACCATCTGTAATTGGATCTATCATATCCCAATTTACTGTTTTAACAAAATTTCCTGATTCAATTGTTTTATAAAGTTTTAGATTATGGTCGACTGGACGTTCTACTCTTGGAACATATAATCTACAATTTTTAGCTACTAAAATGCCTTCTTGACCATTTATTCCTCTCCTTATACAACCAGTACGATTAAGATCTAGTTGTAATTTATATTTTTGATTAATAATTGGAAAATTTAGTCTTCTGAAAAATTGTGAAATATCTTTAAGATTTATCATACAATATAGTGGTACTGTATGTGAAGCATTATCAACACTTCCAACAATTTTTGCTCTAAGCGTATAGGAAGGATCAGTTACATTATCACCATCAGCATCTACAGTAATTATTGTTGATGTTTGATCTCTAACAAATCCACTTTCTAATGATATAGAACTAGCATAAGCTTGAGAATATTCTAAAAGATTTACAAATGTTCCTAGATCTGCTCTTCTATTATGTTCAACTTGTGTATCATTCATAGACACTTTTACATCTTTAAAAAGTGTGTTTGTACCATTTTGAATATTTACTACTGCATCATCAGCCCAATCTCCTCCAGCTGCTCTTTCTAAATGTCCTTTAAATAGTATAAATTACCCTCGCCACTGTAATAGTTGAGAAGTAAATGTTTTACAGTTAAAAGTTATTGGTGTTGTATTATTAGTTACTGTTTGATCTGGTTCATCTGTTACTAGGCCTTTTAATACATATTTTTTAAAAGTTTTTTTTATTAGCGAATAGATTATATAAGTCACTTGCATCCATTTTTAATATTTTAGATTATCAAAAAAATAAATTTTAATTTGTTTAAAATTAAACTAAAATTATTCCTAAAATAGTATAAAGACGTAAATTATTAGCATTTTTTTTATCCATATATTCTGTTGATGGAAACATATCAAAATCATCATATTGAAATTCAGTAGTTACAACAGATTTTATAACTCTACCATAATTATCATATTTTTTAACAGAAGACTTTTCTAAAACATTTTTATTAGAAGTGTTATTGTGAATTTTACAATTTTGTTTAACAGTTATATTATTATCTAATGAAATACATCCACAATCATGTTTTACACTTTTAGAATTATTTAATATATCTTTTATGTTATTCATTTTATATTATTTAGATTTCAATTGTAAAATACCTTTTCCATATATTTCATCTAATAGTTGTTGACTTGTTTTCTTTGGTTTAGGTAATGTATTTCCAGATGTATTTTTAGATTTAAATGATATAGTTTTAGACGTAGATGATGTATTTTTAATACTGTTTTTATTTGTAACTTTATCTATAATTTTGCTTCTAGCACTATCTCCAGCAGATTTTGCTAGGGCTTTAGCACCTTCAGTAAATATATCCTTCTATTTGAACTAATAACACTAGTAATTCCTTTTACAAAATTATCAAAAATTCCTTCTCCTTTCACTAAGTTATTAACCATATTGTTTGTAACAGATCCATAACCTTTATAATAAGTAGTAGTTCTATTCATTTTTATTATTTTAGTTTATTTATAAATTTATATTATTTTAAAACATTTATTTTTTCTTGTATCACTAACTTTTGTTTAGATTCATCATCAGTAATAATTCTGTTATCTACTATTAATCCATATTCTCCCAAGCATATCCCCCTAACTTCTTTTATTACCAAAATTGGTGTAAATATCCGCCTTAGTCTAGAATAAATGTGTAAAAAGTTTGATTGCAATCCTTTGATGGGAAAGGTGTCTTTTAGCTATGTCTACTTTTGTAGACATTGGTAGGATCTGTTAGAAAAAGCAAGTGTGAAAACGCAATTGAAAACAACTTATTATGTTTTACATTGATGATCTTTGCATCTTTTCAAGCTATTTAAAATGCTGCAATCATAAAATGAGACAGTCTAGAAGTCAATTCAGCTGTTTTTGCATAATTAATTTTTCATGNTTTACATAACTACGTGTTAAGTAGTCTAAACTAGAATCGACAGGAAATATCAATATGAGTCTCAATTTTGCAAATCTGAAATATGCTAACACTTCCTACCAATGTCTACAATTGTAGACTTCAAAATTTATTGACATGAACTTTTTGTGTAACGTTCAATAACAAAATAAAAGTATGTTTATTAGACAGAATCACCCTTGTAAAGTGTAAATAGAAACTTTAAAACCGTCTTTACTGCCGGCTTTCACATAATTCTATCGTTTTCTTTATATTATTATCATTACATGTTAAAACACTATTTGATATTCCTGAAGCTATAGAAATTGTTATAAGAGGTATTGCTGCTATTATACCTATACCTGTAGCTAACATTATTACACCTGTAGAACTAGTTGTAGCAGATACTGTACCTATAATTATATTAGTTTTTAATAATATTGATTTTAATTTTTTAACTTTTTTCAATTTTTTTTCATATTTATTAAATTTATTATTTATAGTAAACTTTATTTTTTCACATGATTCTAATCTATATTTAACTCCTTTTGTATTTAAAACCATTGTATTTATATTATTCTAGATTTTGTTTTAAAATGTATTTTTAAACATCTTTTATATGAAGTGTAATTAGGACATTATCTTCAATTTCTAAAGGTCTATTATCTTGATCTGTAAACCAAACTTCTATATAGTTATAAGATGCATTTATACATTTTGTCCAAATAGGATAATATGGTTTTATTGACAGTAAAGTTCCAAATTCTAATTGTGGTGTAAATGTATATAAAGCATAACTAGAAAAATTATAATTGTTTTCTGCAAGATTACAGTTTATTATTACAGTATCAACTCTCTCAGCTTCTGGAACATATTTTCCATGTAATTCATCATCTTTAATAGGTAACTAACTGAGAAGAATCAAATCCTAAAAATTCAGCAAAATCTGGTTCAAAATTTAATTCAAATTCATTATTAACACTAACTTTAATTCTATTATAAACAGGATTTGGATGAATATTAATACCAAAAGTGTCATCTGGTGATTTATTATAACCATTTTGAATCATTGTAAAATGTATATAATTATTTATATCAGAAATTTCATAAGAACCATCTGGAATTGTTATGTCATATTTTTTATTAGTTGCTAGATGAGTATATTATAATCTATTATTATTATTATATATATTTTTAATGTTTTCCAAGTATAATATATTGAGCAATGTGTAAGACAAATTAAAGAATCTCTTAAATTTATTTCATTAGATAGTTTTAAAATGTATTTCTTTGGTTCACAAGTTAAACTATTTTTAGTTGTTAATGTTATTGCACTAAAACTCATTTATAATATTTTAGATTTTATTGTAATATGGGGCAGAAGGGGCGTGGAGTGCTCAGTCCAAGCCATTGTTTGTGACTGGGGCAGACTAATCTTATGGTGAAAGGTGAAATCAAGTAGCTTGTTTGTGGCCCACTCAGCGGCCAAGTCAACCTCACCTCCACGTGGTGTGCCCTGGATAGGAAGTCTCGCGACTTCTGAACTAAAGAGGCTCTGGCTAGGGAGTAACAGCCTGAATTTCTTTTACCGGAGGATGAGCTCCCCATTAGGAGCAGGGTGCAGGCCCCACCGGGGTGTGGACAAGTCCCGATGCTCACCAAATTGCTCACCCAGGAATGGGTTAAAAATCCCTCACTGCCTTGTGAGTAAGTATTGGATTTCCAAAGGCTAGGCACACCGCCGATAACTGTGGTTGGCGTCAGCAAGGGCATGCGGCTGTAGAAAATTCTGCCAAATTCCAAACATGCGGATCACAAATCGAAAATTCATACCGGATTGGTCGAGGCCTGGGTTAACAACAACCGCAAGCACCACTGACCAGCAGGGTGGTACCGGAAACTATGCTACTGCGTAACAACGAAAGAAAAGAGTGAAAAGAAGAGGAGGCAAAAAGAGGAAGGAAAAGTGCAAGAAGAAGAAGACCAGGCAGATGACCTTGAGAATAGGTACATTGAATGTGGGAACAATGAATGGAAAAGGAAGAGAAATTGTAGACCTGATGGAAAGATTTGACATACTATGCGTCCAGGAAACAAGATGGAAAGGGAGTAAGTCCAGGCAACTTGGAAATGGATACAAGCTAGTATACCATGGAACAGACAACAAAAGAAATGGTGTAGGAATTGTGCTGAA